>CM077080.1:3429070-3850365 GCA_039513925.1 Platanthera zijinensis | reverse complement strand
AATCCATCACAAGTAAGAAAAAAGGTTTTGTTATGTAAGAAAGAATAATTAACACGCCTAAAGAAAAATCAGGCAACTATTGCAACTCCGGAAGAAAGGGCTTTTTGGGGAATGCATCACCCGAAAATCATATGATTGGCCGAATGCACCCTAAATATTTAAAAAATTTGGCAGAATGCACCCCCCGAATATGTGTTTATTGGCGAATGCAGCCCAGCTAGAGTGTTTTGGTCATTTCCTCTGTTTTTTCGGGGTTAGGTCTCCTCATTTCTAAACCCTCTCCCGATTTCTAAAAATCACTCAGCTTACGGCGCTGCTTCTCCCCGAGCAAGCGGTTTCTTCTCCTGATCGAGCTTTTTGCCTCCCCCGAACGCCAGATCGCCGACGTCTTCCCCTCTCGTGAACGCCCTGTTCTTCCCCTCCCCCGAACGCTCAGAGACGCACTCCAGGACCGCAATTCGAACCTTCTCCCAGATCCTCTATTGCTTCCGACCTCATAGTGTTTCATCTGCAGAGGTATACTTCTTCTGATCCTCAATTGTGGCTACACATTGCAATTAACTAATTCAAATGTTTTAAATTTAGAACAAATCATGTAATTTTATGTGGTCTTATGCTGAAGCGTTTGGATCTTTGTCATACTTTTTGTGAAATACTAGATTTTTGTATGTTGGTTTTGAATTTCTGTTTTTTAATCTTTTGCTTGTGGATATACTTGTGCAGTGTAATTGTGACAATGTGAAGACATTTCATGCAGTAATTCTCGCGATCCAACATCAGTTTTTCGACCAAAAAACATTTTATGAAGTAATTCTCGTGGGTTCAACATCAGATTTTCGATCATAAAAGATTTTATGATGTAATTCTCGCGGGTCCAACATCAGATTTTCGGCCAAAAAATTTCTAAAAAATAGCTGAGGTGCATTAAGTCAATGAAATCACAATCGGGGGTGCATTCCTCCATAGTAATTTCGGTCAAATGAAAGTCAATACATAAGTGCAATACCAAAATACCCCTTAAAAAAGAACTGGGAGTGCATTTTGCCAATAAATAGATATTTGGGAGTGCATTCCGCCAAATTTAAATATTTGAGGTGCATTCTGTCAATCACATGATTTCGGGGGTGCATTACGTCAGAAAGCCCGAAGAAAGCAAAGATTTGTTCATCAGAAAACGCTGTTTGTAAGAACCAATCAAACAAGGCAAGCACACGTTTCGTTTGAAACCACTAATATCTTGACAGGTAATAATCAAATTTGGAAAGCCTGTTGGGTTTCGCGAGACTTACGTGGATGTAATCGGAGAGGAAGCACGTCGGTAGCAAAGCCGGCGGCCGGCAGTGCGACAGACGGATGAGCCGCCGAAGCCTCTCTGGCGTCTGCGGTACAAAATACTGGCAGCTTCCGCCAGATCGTTCACTACAAACATCCCCTCGCTCAAATCCTTCTCCTCCAGACACACCCCGGCGCAGATCAGCACCACCCTCTCCACCGCCCCTGGAAACATTGCCGCGATGCGGTACCCCACAAATCCCCCATAGCTTACTCCGACTACCCCTCGGAACCGGCGAACCCCCATCGTCTCCATGGCCGCCATAACGCAATCCGCCTGGAAGGCATCACTGCGCTCCGATCTAACCGTGGAGGATCCGCCGAAGAAGAGGAGATCGGGGACGTAGAGATCGAAGCCGGCACGGATGAGGGGACGGAGGTATGGTGCCCTTTGCCAGGTGGCGTTGGCGCCGAAGCCATGTATGAGGAGGAGAGGGGTTATCTGGATCAGGATGTTGTGGAGTCCAACAACGGATGGTGGTTCGCCGCGATCGAGCTCGACGGTGGAGGCGCGGAGGCCGGCGGAGAGGAAGGAGCGGCTGTAGCACCAGTCGCGGCAGGTGGTGAAGGTAAAACATGGGAGGGAGTGGAGGCGACACCATCCCTATGGATTCAGGCGGCGAGGTCGCCTGAAGCCAAAGGGAGGGGGAAGGGATGGATGCCGCTAGTTCAGGGTACAAGGGGAGGTCAGCGCCGAAGCTTTTTCTGGTTTCGTTCCTCCTCTTGTTGTACAAATATGTCCCTCCATTATATTGACTGTCCAGCTTTGAATATTGAAAGTCTGGCAAAATAATAAAAAACACGCATAATATGGCCGCTAATAGCAGCCCAAAATACGGAACATGCGTCTTTTGAAAATAGGTTTACTATATGACATTTTTATAAAAAAATGTTCAACATGAAAGTTGTAGATCTCGAAAACATGAATGTGTATCTGCTGAACGCATATCTCCTGAAATCGTTGTTCGTGATCGATCCGAAACGGCAGTACGGCGTCAACGTGACAGCGGGTGTGTAACGCCCACATCTGTCACATGAAATATAATAGAGGGTCTGGTCGGGGCCCCACGTCATATTTCACAGACAAACGGCGGAATCACTTATGAATATCAAAATACCTTCTACTCGCCCCTAACCCAGAGCATTCTAGCGAAAGTTAAAGCTTAAAAGAACTCATTCAACGAATGTCCACTACACATATATAAAATATAAATAGCACATTTATATATAACATCGGGAATGTATACAACTCAAACACTCACGGCCTTACAAGTTTCTCTTTACAAAAGGTGGTTTTATACATCGGCACGCAGGCCGGCCACACATGAAATCCAAATCTTCGCACGACCTTCAAGGGCCTACCACTAGCATGGGCTTCAGCCCGCTCAGTCCAATCCAGCCCGATAGCACCTTCATACGGACATTCACCCCAAGGGTGACAAACAAAACAACGGTCAGCATTCAGCTGACCAATTATAACGACTCTACTCCTTACCCGGGGCAGTGGTTCTTTCCTTGCGTGCATTGCAATCACAATATATATATCACAACAAGTGCTCGCAAGCACAATATCATCACAAACGTCGGCCGCAGCCCGACGCACCGTGCACTCAGGGGCACATATACGGTGTACCAAACACCTTGGTAACACCACCGATCAGAGGTGCTTAACTTGTTGGATATGGGCAATAATCTACTACAACACGCATGCTGGAGACCTCTCGCGCCCATTCCACTTAGAGGTGTTCACCTCCCAGCAATACTTGAGCATTTCAGACCGACCTACCGCAGTAGTGTAACAAGCCGGGTATGGCCGCAACCCCCATTTACATTGCCACTAATCGATCTCCCAAATAACCAGTGACAGGACAGCACTTTCATGTTGCTCAAATACGTCAGTTACGCACAACTTGACGCGGGTTGGTTGTCCTCTCCCGGTCAGCCGCAGCTTCGTAGCTCACGCAGAGCAACCAGTGCACGCATGCACTCACAACACAAGGAGCTTACGCAAAGCTTCCCCAATCAACAAACATCTCACGCAGAGCCCACAACAAAAGGAGTTTACAGAACCCCAAGGCACATACACCCGTACCAACTCCGTAAACTACGCATTTTATACACGGAGTATTCTCCGGTTCGTACGATAATCATCACCAATCCAGACTAGCGTCTAGATGAGCTTCACACAACATGCATATGTCGTACTACACATTTCCGGCTCTAGATGCAGACTCAAACGGGGATATAACCTATCAACCCACGGGAATCGCTTACGCTTTCCACCTCTTGGTTGAGGATTTCATGCACATGCATAAAAGAGAACTTCACTTGTCCAAGAAGGAGATCGTTACCCTTGACGATCGCTTCGGAGCCATGGAAAACTGGCCGGTTGGAAATCACCGCGACGGCCTTGCCTCCACCACGCTGCCCTCAGATCTCGAGTCGGACCGCTGAAGCACCGCCGGCGGCCGGAAAGCTTCTCCTTCTTCCTTCCTTACCCTCCTCTCTCTCTTCTCTTTAGAAAGAGATTGGCCAACATAAGAATGAGATTGTAATCTCCATTCTCGGCCTTATATCAACAGGAAGGAGCCTGGACCATAGGATCCAAATAGGAGAAATGAACGGCCTCGATTCACCCAGAAAAGCATCTTTCCTGGGCTGACACGGCATGTGACACGCCCGTGTCACATGCCATGTTCCTTAAGCGGCTAGGAACCGACTCTATCCGAACCAGAACACGGGCTAGACACGCCCTTGTCAAGAACCAGACACGCCCGTGTCACTAGGTACATGCCCGTGTTGAGGTGCATGTCCCTCAAACGCCATAGGACCAACTCCCTCGAGAAGGACACGGCTAAGGCACACGCTCGTGTCCTTAGTCGTGTGCTAAACACGCCCCTGTGACACGCCCGTGTCATAGGCCGTGTTCTACACTCAACGCCACTCAACGCCGCCCGGTTTCCAACCCAAGCAGGACACGCCCGTGTCCTAGGCCGTGTCGCCTCACTCAACGATCGTCGACTGAATTGTGTCGACAATTCGACACGCACAGTGAAGGACACGCCCGTGTCCTAGGCCATGTGCCTCACTCGAGACACACTCGATGCCTACTCGAGTCCTACTCGAGGCCCACTCGAGTACCGAGAGCTTGACACGCCCGTGTCCCAGGCCGTGTCACCCAGTCTAAACTCCAAATTGGAATTTGGGGTGTTACAGGGTGCATGCCTATCTTGCAACAAAGTCGGCTTTCTTTTCCGCAAGCAATTCAGTGACCCGCGAATCATCGATTGCATCGACACCACCGGATTTGCTCTCTGTGCTAGATACGTGAACAAGAAGTGGAAGAGCTCGGGAGGCTGTGGTGCCACGTTCCATGTACTGGACGAGGCAAAAACTGAGAAGTTGATCCCGACGCCCATCTTCCTTAACTATCTCGTGCAGCTGTTCGAACAAGCGCGCACGACATCGGACTTGTTCAAATGACATAAGACTTATACACGTCCCGTTCCGGCAGTGTTTGTAACACCCGCATTTTAGTTGCACGCTTAATGTATTTCGCCCGTACGCTTACATTTTCTTCATTTTTTTGCTTCCCCGATGATGAAAAGGCACAATTATTTTCGACATATTTTGAGTTTTGATTTGCGTAAAGTTGTTTTGGGATTTGCGTCTTATTGGGTTTATTATTCCTTGGCTGAGTTGTACTTATGGGCTTGCTTTTGGGCCTTTGGAAGTGGGAATTTTGGCTGGCTGTGTATTGTTGAGCTGGGCTTTATTTTGTGCTGGATGGATTAGGTGCTGGCTGTATTGCTTACATGTTTGCGGGAAATCACATTTTGCTCGATTGATGGACATCTGGAGCGGTGCTTTGGCTGGACATTGCCGCTTAGCCGCTAATTTTACTGTATAAATTGAGCCGGGCCGCTATCTTTCTCCCGCACTGCTTTTCGTCGACCTCCTGCTTCTGCGATTTCTGTCTTCCTCCTCTAGCTACACCTCTCCTTCTCTCTCCCCGTGCCTCTGCGTATTTAGACCCGGCGTCGCTGAGCTGCTAGGCCGTTCGATTCTGTCGTGCGATCGACGTACCGACGCTGCTTTACCGCCCTTGTCGGAGCCTGTGCGGTTCTGCCGAGCCCTCTGTGCAATTGCTGCTGCTGCTACTGTTCTTCTTCCTCCTTCTTGACTGTGCTGCTGCTCTTCTACTAGGGCTGCTGCTGCTTCCTTATTCTTCTGCGACTACTCTGTTTTTTTTTTTCGGTACTGCCCTAAGTTCTCTGCTTCTCTTGATTCCTGCTATTCTTCAGCGACCTTCTCTGCTTCTGGTCTAGGGTTCCGGCTGCTCCTGAGTTGCTCCAGTATAGCTGCTGCAACCGCAAGGTTGCCGCCGCTTCTTGCAGCTACTCTTGAGCTGCCGCCACCCTGCTGCTTTCTCCTTTGACTGGTTTAGTTTATGTGCTCTATTTAACTTTTAATTTTCATTTCTGATGTTGGGATATTATGTTGTGAGCCAAGTTGGATTTATGCATTGCTGGACAATGATTTTATGAGGACGGGAAGTCTATTTGGAGGGATGGTTTTAGCCATTTTGTATTTCTAGTTGTCCGGCAAAGTATAGAATCAGATTTGGCATTATTGGTTTACCGTTTTAGCTTTCCGAAAGTTGTTAAACCCTTTTTGCTCTATACTACGTGTAAATTGTGACGCAACCCAATGAACGTTTGGCTTTTTCAGTGGTTTCCAAGATCTCGAAATAAGAGGATGGCGTCACAAGACAATCGTGGCGGAAACGCAAATAAAGGCAAAGCTGTAGTGAGTTCTTATTTCTTGATTTAGTTATTCACTTATTTCTCGATTATGTTGCATTTTTATGAAATTATAAAGTGCCTGTGCATATGAGTTTAAATATCGCTATGAAGTAAAATGTGGGCGAAGGGAAATTATAAAAGCGATATAAATATTTCTGAGGGGAACCATTTCTATTCAAACTTCTGATTTACGCATCAAGATATAAATTCATTTAAAAATCTGCATGGGGAAATGTGATGGTTTCGGATCCAATGATGTGGAGGCATCCATTGACGGATTCACCACGTAGGGGTGAGCCTACGGAAAGCCCTTAAGTGGGAAGCCCTTAAGTGGGTGGTGGCCAATTCAAGTTGCATCTCCGGAGCATTTCTCATTCTATGTAACTAAAATAAAGGGGTGATTAAATAATGTAACTTTCAATTAATTATTTATTATTGTGATGTAAGCATATTGCTAGCACACCCATTGTTTGCATGTACAACATTTCACGAAATAATTATCTCACATAGTCATATTTTTTATGACTAACCCTTAGTGGATTCATATTTTTGTCAGGCAACAGGTGGGACCTCAGACGTTCGTAGAAGGTACGCGCCAGAAGAATTAGAGAAGGTATGGTTAGACGTCTATAAAGGAATCGAAGAAGGCTCTGTTAGTCACAAGCTGTTATGCTCAGAAACTTATTGTAAATTTTTAGCAGATTTCGAGCAAAACTCTGTATATTGTAATAAATAATGAAATAAAGATATCTTGTGTTATTTTGTTCTCCTTACATCCACTGCTAAAAATAAATGCCGATCATTTTGGGAAGCCTGGAATTAGGGTCTTCACAAATGGTATCAGAGGGAGGTTTATTTTCAATACAGGTGGTCGTAGGCAGGACAAAAATTAACACAAGTTAATAGGTAACATAAGTAACTTAAAAATTTGCACGTATAGGAACCCGTCCAAGTTTACTCTAGCCGTCGCAGTCAACGACGTCGCGAGAATCCAGAAGATCAAGCCACTACTAGGTCGGAAGGAAGTGACAATGGGCATCAAAACCCTCGGCGTCCGTCAGATTTTGTGTTATCAATTGCAGAAGCCTTTAAGTTAGTGTTTCCATCGTTAGCTGCTTTCGGGCCCACATTTCCCCCAGAGACTCCTAACCCACCCCATCAACCACATCAATACCCAATGAATCCACCTTTAAATGTCCCTCAAAGAGTGGAAGAGCCAACACCCCAATATCGTCAAGTGGATCATGATCTTAAACAATTTTTGGATTTAAAACCACCAACGTTCGTCGGAGGATTGTCTCCATTGGAAACTGAAGATTGGATACTTCACATTGAAACTATATTTCAAGTCATGCGCTGCCCGGAAAATCGAAAAGTCGAGTTAGCTTCATTTTTATTAGAGGGAGCAGCCAAACGTTGGTGTAACAATATTGTGGCTACAAAATTCGTCAGACGCGAACAAGTCACCTGGATAAATTTTCTTCACGAATTCACTAACTGGTTTGTGCCACGGTCTGAGAAGCGAGTCCTGCATGATCAATTTTTGCGATTGGTTCAAGGGACAAAATCGGTACTGCAGTACGAGGCGGAATTTTCTAAACTTGCATATTATGTCGATTCTCTTGTAACAACAGAAGAAGATCGTTGTCGACAATTCCAGCAGGGACTGCAGGACGATATTCGTAATTTGCTAGTACCTCTAGACATATTGGAGTATGGAAAATTAGTTGAACGAGCAAGATTAGTAGAAATTGACCAAAGTAAATCGCAGAAGGCTCGCGAAAGTGGGAAAAGGAAAGTAACTGAAACCCCAACTCAAAGCGAAGTTCAAGGCAGTCAAGAATCAAAGACATTACCGCTTGCACCGTCATCCGGTACTACCACTCAAGTCACTGCAACAAAATGTGCAAAATGCGGTCGTGTTCATCGTGGAGAGTGCTTGATTGGCGCCTGTTATTATTGTCGTCAACCAGGGCATACAAAGAGAAATTGTCTGAAACTTCTAAATAAGGAAATCAATGCACAACCTCCTTTGCAGCGACAATTGTATCAAATGTTGCTGAATCTTTAGCCTCCACACCTGCACCGCCCCCTGCTCCTGCTCCAGCATCTGTTCCAACGCCTCCTCTAGAAGTGCCAGAAGAGAGATCGATTATGCCGCGTGCTTTTAATCTAGAACAATATCGTAAAAACAAATAAGCATGTACTTTCTTTCATGTACATATTTACTTGGTATCATCTTTTCGAGGACGAAAAGTTCTTTAAGGAGGGAAGTATTGTAACACCCGCATTTTAGTTGCACGCTTAATGTATTTCGCTCGTACGCTTACATTTTCTTCATTTTTTTGTTTCCCCGATGATGAAAAGGCACAATTATTTTCGTCATATTTTGAGTTTTGATTTGCGTAAAGTTGTTTTGGGATTTGCGTCTTATTGTGTTTATTATTCCTTGGCTGAGTTGTACTTATGGGCTTGCTTTTGGGCCTTTGAAAGTGGGAATTTTGGCTGGCTGTGTATTGTTGAGCTGGGCTTTATTTTGTGTTGGATGGATTAGGTGCTGGCTGTATTGCTTACATGTTTGCGGGAAATCACATTTTGCTCGATTGATGGACATCTGGAGCGGTGCTTTGGCTGGACATTGCCGCTTAGCCGCTAATTTTACTGTATAAATTGAGTCGGGCCGCTATCTTTCTCCCGCACTGCTTTTCGTCGACCTCCTGCTTCTGCGATTTCCGTCTTCCTCCTCTAGCTACACCTCTCCTTCTCTCTCCCCGTGCCTCTGCGTATTTAGACCCGGCGTCGCTGAGCTGCTGGGCCGTTCGATTCTGTCGTGCGATCGACGTACCGACGCTGCTTTACCGCCCTTGTCGGAGCCTGTGCGGTTCTGCCGAGCCCTCTATGCAATTGCTGCTGCTGCTACTGTTCTTCTTCCTCCTTCTCGACTGTGCTGCTGCTCTTCTACTAGGGCTGCTGCTGCTTCCTTATTCTTCTGCGACTACTCTGTTTTTTTTTCGGTACTGCCCTAAGTTCTCTGCTTCTCTTGATTCCTGCTATTCTTCAGCGACCTTCTCTGCTTCTGGTCTAGGGTTCCGGCTGCTCCTGAGTTGCTCCAGTATAGCTGCTGCAACCGCAAGGTTGCCGCCGCTTCTTGCAGCTACTCTTGAGCTGCCGCCACCCTGCTGCTTTCTCCTTTGACTGGTTTAGTTTATGTGCTCTATTTAACTTTTAATTCATTTCTGATGTTGGGATATTATGTTGTGAGCCAAGTTGGATTTATGCATTGCTGGACAATGATTTTATGAGGACGGGAAGTCTATTTGGAGGGATGGTTTTAGCCATTTTGTATTTCTAGTTGTCCGGCAAAGTATAGAATCAGATTTGGCATTATTGGTTTACCGTTTTAGCTTTCCGAAAGTTGTTAAACCCTTTTTGCTCTATACTACGTGTAAATTGTGACGCAACCCAATGAACGTATGGCTTTTTCAGTGGTTTCCAAGATCTCGAAATAAGAGGATGGCGTCACAAGACAATCGTGGCGGAAACGCAAATAAAGGCAAAGCTGTAGTGAGTTCTTATTTCTTGATTTAGTTATTCACTTATTTCTCGATTATGTTGCATTTTTATGAAATTATAAAGTGTCTGTGCATATGAGTTTAAATATCGCTATGAAGTAAAATGTGGGCGAAGGGAAATTATAAAAGCGATATAAATATTTCTGAGGGGAATCATTTCTATTCAAACTTCTGATTTACGCATCAAGATATAAATTCATTTAAAAATCTGCATGGGGAAATGTGATGGTTTCGGATCCAATGATGTGGAGGCATCCATTGACGGATTCACCACGTAGGGGTGAGCCTACGGAAAGCCCTTAAGTGGGAAGCCCTTAAGTGGGTGGTGGCCAATTCAAGTTGCATCTCCGGAGCATTTCCCATTCTATGTAACTAAAATAAAGGGGTGATTAAATAATGTAACTTTCAATTAATTATTTATTATTGTGATGTAAGCATATTGCTAGCACACCCATTGTTTGCATGTACAACATTTTACGAAATAATTATCTCACATAGTCATAATTTTTATGACTAACCCTAGTGGATTCATATTTTTGTCAGGCAACAGGTGAGACCTCAGACGTTCGTAGAAGGTACGCGCCAGAAGAATTAGAGAAGGTATGGTTAGACGTCTATAAAGGAATCGAAGAAGGCTCTGTTAGTCACAAGCTGTTATGCTCAGAAACTTATTGTAAATTTTTAGCAGATTTCGAGCAAAACTCTGTATATTGTAATAAATAATGAAATAAAGATATCTTGTGTTATTTTGTTCTCCTTACATCCACTGCTAAAAATAAATGCCGATCATTTTGGGAAGCCTGGAATTAGGGTCTTCACAAATGGTATCAGAGGGAGGTTTATTTTCAATACAGGTGGTCGTAGGCAGGACAAAAATTAACACAAGTTAATAGGTAACATAAGTAACTTAAAAATTTGCACGTATAGGAACCCGTCCAAGTTTACTCTAGCCGTCGCAGTCAACGACGTCGCGAGAATCCAGAAGATCAAGCCACTACTAGGTCGGAAGGAAGTGACAATGGGCATCAAAACCCTCGGCGTCCGTCAGATTTTGTGTTATCAATTGCAGAAGCCTTTAAGTTAGTGTTTCCATCGTTAGCTGCTTTCGGGCCCACATTTCCCCCAGAGACTCCTAACCCACCCCATCAACCACATCAATACCCAATGAATCCACCTTTAAATGTCCCTCAAAGAGTGGAAGAGCCAACACCCCAATATCGTCAAGTGGATCATGATCTTAAACAATTTTTGGATTTAAAACCACCAACGTTCGTCGGAGGATTGTCTCCATTGGAAACTGAAGATTGGATACTTCGCATTGAAACTATATTTCAAGTCATGCGCTGCCCGGAAAATCGAAAAGTCGAGTTAGCTTCATTTTTATTAGAGGGAGCAGCCAAACGTTGGTGGAACAATATTGTGGCTACAAAATTCGTCAGACGCGAACAAGTCACCTGGATAAATTTTCTTCACGAATTCACTAACTGGTTTGTGCCACGGTCTGAGAAGCGAGTCCTGCATGATCAATTTTTGCGATTGGTTCAAGGGACAAAATCGGTACTGCAGTACGAGGCGGAATTTTCTAAACTTGCATATTATGCCGATTCTCTTGTAACAACGGAAGAAGATCGTTGTCGACAATTCCAGTAGGGACTGCAGGACGATATTCGTAATTTGCTAGTACCTCTAGACATACTGGAGTATGGAAAATTAGTTGAACGAGCAAGATTAGTAGAAATTGACCAAAGTAAATCGCAGAAGGCTCGCGAAAGTGGGAAAAGGAAAGTAACTGAAACCCCAACTCAAAGCGAAGTTCAAGGCAGTCAAGAATCAAAGACATTACCGCTTGCACCGTCATCCGGTACTACCACTCAAGTCACTGCAACAAAATGTGCAAAATGCAGTCGTGTTCATCGTGGAGAGTGCTTGATTGGCGCCTGTTATTATTGTCGTCAACCAGGGCATACAAAGAGAAATTGTCCGAAACTTTTAAATAAGGAAATCAATGCACAACCTCCTTTGCAGCGACAATTGTATCAAATGCTTGCTGAATCTTTAGCCTCCACACCTGCACCGCCCCCTACTCCTGCTCCAGCATCTGTTCCAACGCCTCCTCCAGAAGTGCCAGAAGAGAGATCGATTATGCCGCGTGCTTTTAATCTAGAACAATATCGTAAAAACAAATAAGCATGTACTTTCTTTTATGTACATATTTACTTGGTATCATCTTTTCGAGGACGAAAAGTTCTTTAAGGAGGGAAGTATTGTAACACCCGCATTTTAGTTGCACGCTTAATGTATTTCGCCCGTACGCTTACATTTTCTTCATTTTTTTGCTTCCCCGGTGATGAAAAGGCACAATTATTTTCGACATATTTTTAGTTTTGATTTGCGTAAAGTTGTTTTGGGATTTGCGTCTTATTGGGTTTATTATTCCTTGGCTGAGTTGTACTTATGGGCTTGCTTTTGGGCCTTTGGAAGTGGGAATTTTGGCTGGCTGTGTATTGTTGAGTTGGGCTTTATTTTGTGCTGGATGGATTAGGTGCTGGCTGTATTGCTTACATGTTTGCGGGAAATCACATTTTGCTCGATTGATGGACATCTGGAGCGGTGCTTTGGCTGGACATTGCCGCTTAGCCGCTAATTTTACTGTATAAATTGAGTCGGGCCGCTATCTTTCTCCCGCACTGCTTTTCATCGACCTCCTGCTTCTGCGATTTCCGTCTTCCTCCTCTAGCTACACCTCTCCTTCTCTCTCCCCGTGCCTCTGCGTATTTAGACCCGGCGTCGCTGAGCTGCTGGGCCGTTCGATTCTGTCGTGCGATCGACGTACCGACGCTGCTTTACCGCCCTTGTCGGAGCCTGTGCGGTTCTGCCGAGCCCTCTGTGCAATTGCTGCTGCTGCTACTGTTCTTCTTCCTCCTTCTCGACTGTGCTGCTGCTCTTCTACTAGGGCTGCTGCTGCTTCCTTATTCTTTTGCGACTACTCTGTTTTTTTTTCGGTACTGCCCTAAGTTCTCCGCTTCTCTTGATTCCTGCTATTCTTCAGCGACCTTCTCTGCTTCTGGTCTAGGGTTCCGGCTGCTCCTGAGTTGCTCCAGTATAGCTGCTGCAACCGCAAGGTTGCCGCCGCTTCTTGCAGCTACTCTTGAGCTGCCGCCACCCTGCTGCTTTCTCCTTTGACTGGTTTAGTTTATGTGCTCTATTTAACTTTTAATTTTCATTTCTGATGTTGGGATATTATGTTGTGAGCCAAGTTGGATTTATGCATTGCTGGACAATGATTTTATGAGGACGGGAAGTCTATTTGGAGGGATGGTTTTAGCCATTTTGTATTTCTAGTTGTCCGACAAAGTATAGAATCAGATTTGGCATTATTGGTTTACCGTTTTAGCTTTCCGAAAGTTGTTAAACCCTTTTTGCTCTATACTACGTGTAAATTGTGACGCAACCCAATGAACGTATGGCTTTTTCAGTGGTTTCCAAGATCTCGAAATAAGAGGATGGCGTCACAAGACAATCGTGGCGGAAACGCAAATAAAGGCAAAGCTGTAGTGAGTTCTTATTTCTTGATTTAGTTATTCACTTATTTCTCGATTATGTTGCATTTTTATGAAATTATAAAGTGCCTGTGCATATGAGTTTAAATATCGCTATGAAGTAAAATGTGGGCGAAGGGAAATTATAAAAGCGATATAAATATTTCTGAGGGGAACCATTTCTATTCAAACTTCTGATTTACGCATCAAGATATAAATTCATTTAAAAATCTGCATGGGGAAATGTGATGGTTTCGAATCCAATGATGTGGAGGCATCCATTGACGGATTCACCACGTAGGGGTGAGCCTACGGAAAGCCCTTAAGTGGGAAGCCCTTAAGTGGGTGGTGGCCAATTCAAGTTGCATCTCCGGAGCATTTCCCATTCTATGTAACTAAAATAAAGGGGTGATTAAATAATGTAACTTTCAATTAATTATTTATTATTGTGATGTAAGCATATTGCTAGCACACCCATTGTTTGCATGTACAACATTTCACGAAATAATTATCTCACATAGTCATAATTTTTATGACTAACCCTTAGTGGATTCATATTTTTGTCAGGCAACAGGTGGGACCTCAGACGTTCGTAGAAGGTACGCGCCAGAAGAATTAGAGAAGGTATGGTTAGACGTCTATAAAGGAATCGAAGAAGGCTCTGTTAGTCACAAGCTGTTATGCTCAGAAACTTATTGTAAATTTTTAGCAGATTTCGAGTAAAACTCTGTATATTGTAATAAATAATGAAATAAAGATATCTTGTGTTATTTTGTTCTCCTTACATCCACTGCTGAAAATAAATGCCGATCATTTTGGGAAGCCTGGAATTAGGGTCTTCACAGTGTTGATGTCGCCAAGGTGATTCGTTGTGCCCGAACGACTCGATACACTCGTCAAGCAGCGCTATATTGTGGCCATGTGTCGTGGTATTCGTAAATGCGCACTCGGGGTGCCGCACTAGGACAATCGACGTCGCCTCAGGATCCAACAGTGTTTCCCGATTTTTCGTCGTTCTTTCATCATTGCAATGGGTACAATGGAACTCTCGATCCAGTGAAATCGACGCTGACAAGCCTGGTCAATGACTGCATTGCTCGCCAACTCCCGTTCTACAACTGAATGGAAGGCGCCATCACCGGGACTCATCTCTCGGTTGGTCATCATCACAACGTGTCGAGACGCATGAAATTAACGGATGAGTTAAATGGCAGGAAATTCGCCCCCATTGTTGGATTGCACTCCGTCATGAACGAGCGCCAACAAATCCTCTCCCATCAATTCACAAGCACAACGATAATGCGGGACGTCGATCTGTTAGTCGGGGTTTGCTGAGACGGTACAACGCTTACGGTATTGATACTTCGTTGCTCATCATGTACCTGGACAAGTGTTGCGATGATCGAGAATGGATGGAAGAGCTCGAGAACATCATTGTTCTCCTCGACAATCACCACCTGATCACAAGATACCAGGACAATTCAAACAGCACAGATCGTGCTCGGCATGAACAATTCATTGTTGTCGTGGCCAAAATCATTGTTGGCATTGGACAAGCTTCAATGCGGGAAGGCTCCATCATTGAGACTGAATCGGATGCATTGTTGGATTGCATTAAGAAGTGGTAAATCGAGAATGATGTGCCCTCATCCAAGCACATCATGACGAGCAAACTTTTCGCTAGCCACGAGACACAGAAAAAACACATCAGAAATTGTTTTACGTCGCCCGCATCCACGTTAACTATCGCCGTCAATCGCTGCTTTCGTTCGAGTCTGTGTCGTGGATCAGGGAAGAATGAAAACTTGTGGTGCCATGAACGAGCCATTTACCCTGAGACCATATCCCTGGAAAGAGGGAACTTACTGCTCCATGCCGTTGTCGCTCAAATCAACTTTCGAGGTGAACTTCAATTTGATCATCGCTGGGCATATTTGCCAATCTCTGGGATGCATATCATTCTCACTTAGTATCTCGCACTGTTTTCGACCGATGGTATCACTCCCTCGCCTACGTCTCTATCGACGATGTTTCACTTATTGCCTCTCTCGATTGATGATTGTGACGATGAATTTTGATTGACGACAGCGTTTGGACAATCCCTTCCTCAATTGCCAGAAATTCATGTAGGGCAACTAGAATCACTTGGAGTGGTCGCAGCATCAATCACCGATAATGCAATTTGGTCGAGTTACACGTTCGATGCAATTGTGCACGATGCCCTTTATGTTGCTGCTGTTGTTGTCGAGCGGGCTCACGATGATCATCGCATCGTTGAAGAAGACAATGTTGCACCGTGGGACGACGGTGATTTGAACCATGCTGACGACGTCGATCCATTGATTGACACCGAATCTGGCATCAAATTCAGCAACACGCCCCATTCCATTCAGTCCAATCTCAAGTAACGCAAGTCAGGACCAACATCGTATGAGTGTAGCTTTTCATCGAGTCACCATAAAAAACCTCGCAGACTCAACGCATCGGGCAATGAACGTCAGTCGACATTACAAGGGCTTAATCTATGGGAAGCTGTCATGAGCACTTCTTCAATGATAAACCCCTTGGAGCGTCGCTTGCTCCGAACGATTGCCATCAAATTTATTCTGCCCGATGAACTCCAAGATCTGAAGAATTTCCCTATTGAATATTTGCATCGTCCACAATTACACCGAATCTGGTATGTTCTAGTCTCGACTCTGCGTATCACCAATTTCGCTTTCAAACGGTTCATTCGGCCGAAATCGGAACGGGTCCTGAAATAGCACTTGGAGGATATGGTTCCCCAGGCCCGATTCAGATTGCTCATTCAACGAGCAGCGCCCAAATGCAACATCATTACAGCCTTAAATCAGGCCGCGTCAGTGATTGTTCCTTTGTGATCGCCTGATGCTGATAGTTTAAACATTGTGCAGTTGGAAGAGACCGTGACGATGACTACAACTCGAATCGTCACCTTGACAACCGACGCCAATCACAGTTCACATCAACCCCGTGCATCGGATCTGCAATCTGTCCCCGAACAACTCATTCAAGGATCATCAGACAATATCATTGATCGATTGGTTCAACAAGAGATTGATGATGGGCATGCCGGCAACATTCATTGGACCAAAGTGATCGCCTCCGCGTACGCCCACATTGCTTCCCGTCGTGACGATCTGCGCGAGATGACCCACAAGGAGATCCAGAATCGTTGGGAGTATCTTGCACGCCTCAAGAAGGGTATGACATCAACCACATCAGCACAACCAGATCGTCATGCCCGTTTGCAATCACATTTCGAGGTGGCTCACCAGCACGGTGATTTGGGCTCCCTCAACATTTCGTCGCTGCCGCCGGCCGAACCCTCAATTCCAACTGCATCTCTGACCACCCTGAATTCAAATCAACCAGCCTTTCCTGCAGTCATCACGATGGTGGAGGAACCTGATGCGGCCAATACACCCTCTGTCAAGGAGATTGCTTTGTGTCTGCCATTCATGATCAATCATCAGTTGTCTGGTTTGGATCAGATATTAGCGGCCACCGTCCCCTCCCCATCTGCAGGGGAGCCGTTTTCCCAAGCGGAGGAGCTGCTTAATTATTTACAGACGAGTCCAGCAGAGCGCTCCCATGTTAAATCGGCGACTAGTGATCAAACGTATTGGAAGAGTTTGGCCAAGCGTTTTTTGTACTGGGCCCGAGTTGCGCGGGTATTGGGGATGAACCAATTTCGGGCCCGATCCGTTGAGCAGCTCAAGCAAAAGGTCAAGGATGATAACAAGAAAAAGAGCTGCTAGCAGATAGACAATACTTGGCTTTTGGTTTCATTTCCATCTTCAGAATGTTCCTTCTCAGTTATTGGAATTTTCCTTCTTTTAATCTCACTAGACTTGTTGAGTTGGCTTTGCTTGCTTGTGCTTCTTGCTCGCCTACCTGGTCCCCTCGCTGCACGTTCTTGGCTGCTTTGTCTCTTATTCTCTCACAGGATCAATGATAATTTAGTTTCTCATTTATCTTATGTTTTCTAATTTTGATTTCATTTTAGATCTTCTTTCTCATTTTTTTCAGTTTCTGTTTCCTAAAATTTTCTCAAAATTTTCATTTCTTAGAGACTTATTTTATTTTCTTGAATGAATAGTTTTGTCTCAGAATGAATATGGCGGTGCAGTTTAACATCTGCTTTATCTAATTAATCTAATATATGATCTTATTATTCGTTTTATTACACAGGAGATTTGTTGAAATTATCCTTTCGTCCTAGAGTTATAAATTGCTTTCTTCGTATTGAGCATTACTCCTGTGATCGATCAAACCCAATTTTGTGGGTATGTTGAATCTCACAGTTCCATCTCTATTATGGTTCATTTGTTTTACACAATATTAGGATAATTTATATTATTTGTTATTCTCAAGTCTGGTCCTTTCATTTCATTTATTTCATCCACCAATTTCACAATGGCTACCACTATTGGGACTGAAGTGTGTTTTGCCTTGGATTTAGGTCCCTGCGGGAGGCTACTTTACTGTTGTCGGAGCGCTCTTCGGCCTAATAAATCCCGCGAGAATGAGCATGTTTGACACTCTTCTAATGGTTTGGGGCATGGTGAAGGAAGGGATTCTTGAAAAATCAGCTACAATAGATCCAAAAAAAAGTTTGTTTATATTTACCCAACTATGGTGATTTCATTGATATGCGCCTTGTGTTCAATGAAGTCAGATGCCAAGAAATAAAACAGAACCGCCAAAGTTCAACCCATCGCGAAGCCTCTGAAGAACTCAATGAACTCGAAGGTGAAGGAAAACGATTCTGAAACTTGTAGCTGTGGGTTGTAAACACTTTATTTAAGTTTCATCCTGAACCTAGGATGATAATCGAGTTCTGTTTTGGCCATTCTGTGGGACTGGTCATGTTTATGATTTATTATGCCCAGTTTTGTTTGAAGTATTTAGAATGGATGAAACTGAAAAATTGTAAAATTATAAAAAATTCTTTTATAATTTTGTCGTATATTCATCTTATCATTCTCATTTTATCATAACAAATTTAGATGTCCAACACCACCGAACGACGCCAAGCCGTGCCCCCTCCCTTCGTGCTTTCCAGCCGGCAACCGTAGCAGTGGATTTCCTCCTCGAGAGAGACATTCAGGTTCCTCCTTCCCCCAATGATCTCGAGCAGCACCATCCCATAACTGTAGACGTCGTCCTTGACGGTGTTGGGCCGGTTGCTGACCCACTCGGGAGCCAAATAGCCTCTGGTTCCCCGAACCATGGCGATGATGTGGGAGTGCTCTCCTCTCATCAGCTTCGCCAGCCCGAAATCCGACACCTTCGGCCGGAAATTCTCGTCCAGCAGGATGTTCTCCGGCTTGATGTCGCAGTGAATGATTATGTTCTTGCAGTGCTCGTGGAAGTAGGCGATCCCCTGCGCGATCGAGACGGCGATCTCCATGCGGGTTCACCATTCCAGGAATTTGTTTTACTGGTTGTTTGAGGGAAATATTCATTTGTCCAAGGAGCCGTTGCTCATGTACTCATACACCAGGAGTCTGCGTGTATCACAATTGCAGAGTTTCAGACTTTTGAAAGAGATGAAGATTTTAATTTGTTTTTTGCAATGTGGAAACTCATTTTGGAACAAGCTATTAGTTCTTGCAAACACAAGGAGATTTGAAACCAAACTCAAAATCATTTCTTTATGACTAGAGGGGTCTATGATCTATATTAAGTGCACAAAGATCATTTCGCGATTTCGTCGGCTTGATTTCTAATGGTTTAGTTTCTTAACAACAACTGCATCTATAAAATTGATGTGATTAATCACCTTCGATTGCTTGAGAATATCATATATAAAGGAGATAAAAATCATAGTCATTTTGTGTGTCGATAATGATTTTAAAATCTTGTGTGACAGTAACACGTTTGTGTGAAAATTAAATAATTTGGTGTGTCAATAAAATTTGGCTGTAAATAGCGAAAATTGATGTGCTTATAACATTGCTCTAAATTTATCCTTGTATTTAGTTTAGGGTTAAGCTATGAAATAGAATTTCCATATACAGTTTTTATGTCGCGAAGATTATAAATATTTAACGCTTTTGATTCGCCATGATAAAAACCTGTTCATAACCTCGATTTAATATGCCCGTCGTCGTAAAGATTTGTATCACGGTATTTTTATTTCACTGTACATATGAATCCCTAAATTAATCAGCACAACGTATTGTGTATCGCAGTGTTTTTTCTTTCCCTCTTCTATCTTTCTCCCTCTCTCCCCCTTTCCTTCACGTCCCCCCTTTTTTTTCTCTTCCCTCCCCTTTCCCCCCTCATATCAGAGAGGAACCCGACGGCACCTCCCCCCCCCCCCCCACACACACCAGCCCGCCCCCTCCTCTTCCCCCCCCCCCCCAAAAAAAAATTGCAAAATGGTCAGTGGATTTGGATTCCTCCCGTCAAGGCAATGAATTTTTACTACTTATATGTCAAAAACGGTGGTCGGATAAAGGAGAAATTACTCTGGAAAGATTGAGACGTTCAAAAAAAAAGGAAGTTGATGTTCGACCCCCTTGTTAAAATTCATAGATCCTCCACTGAATTGGAACAGTTAGATGGGGAAAAACTCGTGGCTATTAGAGCCGGCTTTAGTACAAGAGGAACATTTTTCATTATCATTCAAATAAAAATACATTAAAAGGGTTCTAACCTTTAGCCAAACCGAATTGGAATCATATAATTACAATTGTTTTCGCCAACTCAACCCTCCTGGTAGATCGGACTAAACTAGACCGCCTTAGCCCGTGGAGCGGTCGAGAGCGCACACAGTCACAGAATAAACATAAGTACACAAGATAATTTTTACGTGAAAAAACACCTCAATTGGGTAAAAAATCACATGGCCGGTACAGTGCCAGTCAAACTTCATTATGTGCTCTAGGTTACAAATCTGCTGCAGAATCGAGGGCGACATGTCACTCCTAATTACAATTGAGAATGAGAGAGTACACTTGTGCTCGGTGGGCGACAGGCAGCCTTACACTATATAAGCTTGAAGCTAGTATTCTTTGGTGATGACAAACGCTCTTGGGCACTGTGGTAGTGTTGAACTTGGTTGCATAACGTGCAGAGTAATGTTGGCGAGGACTTGCGGGATGTTGCGCGCATGGACGCTTTTCTGAACGGCTTGTGAGACTTGCTCTTGGCGGTGGGCTTAGACGAATTTTCGGTGGAGAGGAGGCGGCTCGTAGGAGAAATCTGACAGAGCTCTGACCTGAGGAAGAAGAAAGTCGGGAGGAGAAAGATGAGAAATGAGAAGTCATGAGGCTCCTTTTTATATCCTCCAGGAGATGATTACGGTAGTTATGCGGCTATTCACACACCGTAACCACCAGTATTATTATTTTTAGTATAGTTTGGAATGATCATTATTTGCATAATATTTATTAAACGCAGACCAATAATTTAATTAATTATATTTCCCCACTAAGCATAGTGCTTAGTGGGTGGTTATTCATGAAATGATGGTGGCGATCGGGGCGGAAGGATCAGACGGTGGGGAAGGCCCGCCATGAAAGGGCGACCACCTTGGCGACGGACGGTCGCCGGCTTGGGAAGAGGAGTCGCGGCCAACGAGGTAGGAGAGACCGCGGTCGCGGGGAGGGGCGGCCGAGGTACGACTGCCCCTTAAGGGAGGCGCCCCGCGGGTGGGACCATGTGGAAGGGTGGGCGAGACGTGGTCGCCCCATTTGGGCAAGGCCCCACAGCCGCGGGAGGCTGCCGCGGGGAGGGTCGGCCGCGGTGCAGAGCCCCACAGCCGCGGCGGAGCCGCCGGCGGCCTGCCCGGCGCCCACCGGGGGGTTCGCCGGCCTCCGTCGAACCCGGCGGTGGCCCTGCTCGCTCGCCGCCGGACAACCCCCGGCGGGTTCGCCGGAGGCCGGCGAACCCCTCGGTGCGCGTCGGGCAGGCCGTCGGTGGCGGGGTGAGCCCGTGAAGGGACGGGATGCGGAAATCTGGGCATCGAGATTTTTCGGATTGTGAACAGTGTTTTTTGGAGTTTTGGTTATTGGCAGTCCTGCTGCTTTGAATCCAACAACCTCTTTTTGATGATGCTTTTTCCGACGGCCCAGATTCCGCTGGTGGTGTTCTTCCAAATAAGACTATTGTTTTATATAATAAAGAAATATATATATATATATATATATATATATATATAAGAAATTAAATCACAACAATTTTTATTTAATTTATATTCTTTTAGCACATGCAAGTGTCCGACCAAACAAATTCTAACACCTTAACTTTCTAGTTTATATTCTTTTAGCATATGCAAGTGTGCGATCAAACAAATTCTAACACCTTAACTTTCTATAAATAATTATTTCATATATAAACTAAAAAAACTAATTGCAATTTTAACAGAAGATATAATAATTAAAAAATAAATAGATATGGGATTAATTAACTAATTAATTACCATATGACTAGTAAGTATCATATCCAATGCATGGTACTTAATGGTGCATATAATTAAATAATGTGTTGCAAATATTTTATCATACCCCCTCTCCCTCTCTCACGGTCTCACCTCTATCTCTCTATATATTTTCAATTAAAATCATTTCTTTTTCATCTGAATTGAAGAAGCAAAAGATCGATAAAGGTAGGAATAACTTTAGAAAAGAATGTCAACTAACCATAAAGAGTCTAGTAAAAACAGTTCTTCAGAGCCGGAAGTGAGGAAGATGACACGGGTGGACGAGAAATATTCCAATGGTGATCGTGATGCCGAAAAGAAGAAGCAATCGGTGTTAAAAGAGGAGAAGATGAAGCATGTGGGGGGACGAGAAGAAGAGGAGAAGAAGAAAACGAAGGAGCAAATAAAAAATTATAAATTCTGTGAGCGTGATCGGTATTGTTACGAGTCTCTCAAAGATATACTTGGACATGACGAGTCTTCGAAATCATCACCATGATCAATGTTAAATTACAGGTTGCGCCCTCTTACTTTTGAAATTACTTAAACATTCATTGTAAATTTATTTTTCATAACATTCATGCACAAAAAATCCTCCTAAAGATTTACTCCAACAAAATATTTTTATGCATGAATGTTATGAAAAGTAAATTTAAAGGAGAGACTTTTGTAATTTCAAAAATAATAGGGGTGCAACTTATAATTATGCTAACTTTCATGAGAAATTTTGATAATTATTCCAATAAAAGAATGTAGGCAGTGGGCCGCACATTAATTTATTGTAATGAATTAGAGTTCCCGATTTTACCTCAATTTATGGCCGAATTTCTAATTTCTTTAATTTTTCTGTTTTTTCTTAAATTTTAAAAAATATACTCTCATCTAAATGAAGTCTCTTAATTACAATAAAAAAAATGTGTTCTCTCTATGGCTCACAAACTCCTGTGCACACGAAAAAAATGAACAACGGACGAACGCTCGGGTGATTGCGAGCGGCGGGAGTTCCATACTGCCATCGCGTCGAGGCAATGCCGTTGTTGGAGTACTGTCGAGGGGGGCACATGGGGTCCCTGTGCACTGTCACGATCAGGGTATTTTCGTGGTTGGTTGTAGGGGCGTAGCCTCGAGCCAGTCACTCGTCTTTACTATATTAAAAGAAAAAAATATCATTTGGTTAAACAATTACTTTCCAAATTTACCTCTCCTAAACAAAATTCCAATTTTTAAAATTTATGTATTTTTCTTATATTTTCGAAAATGCGCACTCATATAGACAAAGTCTTCTATCAACAATAAAACATGTGTTCTCCCCGGACCACGCCGCTCACAAACTATCGTGCACAACGCAAAAATGAGCGACGAGTGGAATATAATACTCAGGAGTTTGCGAGTGGCGGGAACGCCGTTGCGTAGGGACAATGTCATGACCGGAATAAAGCCGTTCAGGGCACGCCCCCATTATCGTAGTTGGGGTACTGTCGTGAGCATAAAGCCCGATCGGGTTGGCCCGGTACCGGGCCCAACGGGCCCAGACATTTCTCAACCGGGCCGAGCCCGGGCTTTTCTGTAACCGGGCTCGGGCCCCTGCCCCGGGAAGGGGCCTGATCCGGCCCTTCGGGTCGGGGCGGGCCGGGCTTTATAAAAAAAAAAATTTAATAAACAAAATTTATATACTAACAAATTTAATACACTAAAAAATTTCACTCGTACGGACAAAAAAAATTCAATTTCATTAATATTAAAAATATTTACATTTTATAATTTACATTAATTGAAAAAAATTAAAAAAATTAAATTTATTAATTTTAGATAAAAAAGCTACAATATTAATTAATTTAACATAACAGAAAAATACAGTTTTAACTTTGAACACAGCTAATAGATGTGCGTTTGCTCTTCAATCATCTTGTAAATTCATCGTGTCCATCTCGTCTTCGATCTCCTCTGAGCTATCTTCTAATGCTGTAATGTGCTGCTTCCTCTTCATAACATCCAAGTAGTCCTTGTAGCAGATGCACATTTCCAGAGATTCTTCATTGAGTCGGCTCCTCCGCTCGTTCAAAACTCTGTCACTAAGAGAAAAAATGGACTCCGAAGCTACCGTACTAGCTTGGATTGTTAGTAAATCACGGGACATATATGCTACAATAGGATATGTATTAACTTTATCTTTCCACCATTTTAAGAGATCGAAGTTTTCAATCTCCTCTGTGCTCATAAAATCACAAAATTGTGTTTTAATGTACAATCCTAATTCATTTAAACTACTAGATGCGCGGGCCTTTTTCCTAGCTGCTAATTCTAAAATTTTGTTTTTAAAAGTATCCTTTGTTTTTTGTTGCGATATTTCTTCCCAAGGCTGGGAGTCGTATAAGTTATCATAATAATTGTAATGTACGGTAAAAAGAAAATTAAATTTTATAATACTAGCGTCGTCACAATTATCGAAATTTAAATTTCTATCAAATTTTCTACACCGTCTACGCTGAATAACGGATTCAAAGCGACGACGCACGAAAACATTGCAGGAATTTTTCTATAATATTTTTTAAAAAATTCTTCTATTATTTCAATTAATGGAAGTTATTCATCATGTTGCCTATAATAATTAATTTTTTGTGCGATGTTTACAAAATTATAATCATGACTATTTACCATATTATAATATTTCATAAGAAGTGATTTTTGTTGAAACGTTTTTTTTAACATTTTATATGTTGAGTTTCATCTAATAAGCATATCAAATTGTGATTTCAAATATTTTTTACTCTGTGCGTTTACAAATTTTTTAAAATCCTGCGATCGTTGCCTAGAACTATAAATGACTCTGAGTATAAGACGAATTTTTTCAATATACGATTCCATAGTGGCTAAGCTATCTTGTACTACTAAATTTAAAACGTGACAAACACAGCGAGTATGAAAAAACGCACCGTTTAGCATTGGTTTTAAATCGCTTTTACACCAATCAATAGCTACGTTATTGTTAGAGGCGTTATTAAAAAAATACTCATTATTTTATCTTTTATTTTAAATTCGTGCACACATTTCATAATTACATTATATATAGCTTTACCATTGTGCGGATATTCGAAACCTTCAAAACAA
This sequence comes from Platanthera zijinensis, assembly GCA_039513925.1. Classification (NCBI taxonomy): domain Eukaryota; kingdom Viridiplantae; phylum Streptophyta; class Magnoliopsida; order Asparagales; family Orchidaceae; genus Platanthera; species Platanthera zijinensis. Next base: position 3,825,554 of record CM077080.1, on the reverse strand, counting down.
ATTATGCGTTTATTTAACTCTCATGAGACGGCACTACACCATAACATGCATATGGTAGCACTTAATTTGTAGCGGTTATATAAACGCTGCTATAAGATATTTATGGTAGCGTTTATAACCGCAACTGTAGATAAATAAACGCTAATATAATATATCGTACCTACAATATCAGTTATTTTGTCGCGGTTCCAAAAACGCTACCAATAAAAATTTATGATTGCATTTTCAACCGCTAATATATATTATAAATGCTACCACACCCTAATTTTTCACCAAAATTTTCTCCCATATGACTTTCCCCATTTAGATTTCATAATCTATATTATAAAGGGTATATCATTTTTACTAGCATGAAACTTGTATCAATGCAGACAGGGGCGAAGCTAGCTATAGTGGTGATAAGGTGTGTAACGCCCCAGATTTTTCAACAATTATGTAATACTCTTGGTGACATCATAATGACGTAAGGGCATTGCGTTAACGCGGAATTAACGGCGCGTCACCGTTAATGCGTTTTCGCATCTGTTCGGTCGAGTCGGCCAAATTCTTGAATTCTTGTCGAAATTGGAAAATTTTGCGTTACGAAATTAAGTTAATTAATTTTTGACTAGCTCGTCAAATTTCGTCGTGATCCGAGCAATACTGGAGCCTCGACGCATTTTTGAAGTTTTGTAGAATTTACGTTCCCCGTTAACCTTGAAAATTTATACCTCGAGAACGGCTCATCGGATTTTTATTTTGACTTCTCCGTTGGATTCCTAGCACCGGCTTTTAGCTATGGTGTGAATTTCGTTTGAATCGGGATACGTTTAGCCCTTCGTAATAATATAATATTTATGTTATTACTATTATTATTCTTATAACCCCCCAACTATGATGTAACATTTTCATTTCCAAAATGCCCTCAACATTAAGTCCTTGCCTAGCTAAATAAGACATTCAACCTAGTTTTTCCTCCACTGCTCTCATCTCATCCTGCGCTGTAACTTTCGGGTCCCCGCACTGCTCATCTTCCTCGATCGCTCACTCTACCTCCTGATCCATTCCCGACTGTCTTCCCCAAAACGCCTCTCCAGCTTACTTCTCCTTCCCGTACCTTATATCCGCGCGATTGCTCGCTCTTTCTCCAGCAACCACGCTCACCGCCCATTCTTCCTCTCCCGCAGGTTCTCTCGCCGACTTTTTTCCGCCATCCAACCGTCGCAAACCAGCAACCAACAGTTCTTCCCGCCGTGCGTAGGATCCACTCCGCCTTCTTCACAACTAGCGTTCTCCAATCCAATGACACGTGATATATATGTACGATAATCTTAATTTTATGCTACTGCTCCAAACGTCATTCGTTAAACTTACACGATCGTCGAAACTTTCAAAAAAATATTAACAATTGTTTTGATTCTAAATAAGCTTTAATGGTGTCGCGCCTAAGAGAAGCTCTACTTACCTGTTGATATTTGGGCTGAAGGTCTCCATGTATGTACTCCGTCGCATCCTCGTTGTCGTAATAACTGAATGACAACCCACGTTTGATGACATGTTTCATCTGCAGGTCCCGTTGGCGAAGTTGATTGTATGTCCAAATTTGTCTCGCTCCTGAAATTTGGGCCTGACTGGACTCAAGAGCTTGTTTCGACACGCAAGATTTAAGGTGTCTTGATTGTGTCGAGTTGCCAGTAAGGGTCAGCAACTTCGAGCATAATTTGCATCGCGCCTTAAATTCGGCGCCAACTTGAACCTTATCAAAGTGCTCCCAAACTACCGCCTTACGATTGTGCTCCACCACTATATGCATACTCTGAGCGTTGAGGACAACGTCATGCTGTCGTTGATGAAGTGGGAGCCTCGGAGAGTGAGAGATAAATAGAGAGAGTGTGTGAGAGAGAGTGATTCAGAGAGAGAGGGAGGGGTGCTCGGGTTGGGGATTAGGGAATAAAAGAGAGAGTGTGAGAGTGAGTGAGAGAGAGTGAAAGAGAGAAAGGGGCAGGTGGGGGGGGGGGATTTTATATAAAAAAATAACTTTTTTTTATAATTATATAATAATGAGCCTAGGGCCTAGGCTGACAAGCTTAGGCTCTAGGCTCTGTACAGCAATTGCTGTACTACTGCACAGCAGCAGCCAGCGGGGCAGCTGGCCGCAGCTAACGGCTCTTATTAGAGCCGTTAGCAACGATACTTATTAGAGCTGTTAGCAACGATACTAATAAGAGTCGTTAACTGTTATACTTTTTGGCCGGGCTTTGCCCGGGCCCAGGTGTAACGACCCAATCCGTTAAATAACATATAATAGAAGGTCCGGTCAGGGCCCCACACTATATGCCACAAACAGACGACGAGGTTACAGGTTAATACCAAAACATACTTGCATCCTAACTCAGAGCATACTAGCGGAAGCTTTAATGTTAATATTGAACTCAACAGCCACGAATGTTCAGTATATATAAACAACCACATTTATATATAACCCCAAAGGAATGTACACCAATGTACAACCCCATATTCGCTGGGTAGGACCCAGAAGACTAAGACTTCAGTGGCCAGGGTTGGGCTAGTCCCGGGTTAGCCCTGGGGCAGACTGGCAGAGTTCTCGCCCTTAAGGAGCTCCCGCCTATTAGTAGGCGAGATCGTTCGCGCCGGGACTCGGGTCTTCAGGTCAGCTTTAGGCTTCGGGACTCGGGCGAGAGGGCGTTGAGTGAGCTTCACTCACTCAACGCCGCATTCGGCAGCAGAGGGCGTTGAGTGAGCTTCACTCACTCAACGCCGCATTCGGCAGCAAAGGGCGTTGAGTGAGCTCCACTCACTCAATGGCGCGTTCAGCAGCGGAGGGCGTTGAGTGAGCTTCACTCACTCAACGCCGTGGTCAGCAGTGAAGGCGTGGAGTGAGTGGAGCGAGCTTCACACACTCAGCGCCATGTCCAACGGTAATGGCATCGAGACCACCGAGAGCGAGAACCCTCTTGGCGGGAGATCTCGCCAAGACGAGCCCAGCTGGGGCTCAGCGAGAGCCTTCTCGCCCAGGGTTCTCGCCAAGCAGGTCCCTGTGGCGGGGCCCGGCGTCCAGGAAAAGATTATTTTATTATCCCCGGGTAAAATTACCTATATGTCCCCGGGTTGACAGCGGGATTGGGCTATTGGCAGACCCATCAGGGGTATTTCAGTATTTTCGGGTCAAGGGAAGACTATAAATAGACCCATAAGGGCTCTTAGGAAAGCAGGCTTTTCATTATTCTTCAACTCTAGTGCTTTCTGAAGAGCTCCCAGCCCAGCATTTGGCTTTGGAGGGGAAGCTCTCAGAGATCTTCCGGGTGTGAGGTGGGACCTCCCTACTGAGGCTTTGGGTCGGTCTTGGGACCTTAGCAGCCAGTAAAGGGTCAAGGTTTGAGAGAAGTAGGCGTTGGCTGCACCCTGATTTGTGAACATTCATTGAGGTCATTTTTGGCTTCAACAACCAAATACATAAAAGTTTGACCTTAAGACCTTATAGTTAAGCTTCACACGTATGGATTACAAACATCGGCACGCAGGCTGGACACACATGAAAATAATAAAGTTCTTCGCTCAGCGTTCGAGGGCCAGCAGCAGGGGCTTCAGCCCGTTATTTTCCGCTCGACTCTCCAACACCTGGACAAGGACAGCCCACCATAATGGTGGCAAACAAGACAACGGTCAGCATTCGACTGACCAATTTATAACGACCCTACCCCTTTTCCGGGGCAGTAGTATTCCTTCCCTGCAGGCATAGCATTTCACAAGCAGATATATCACATAATGCGTGCTCATGCACAATCAATACATCAAAAACGTCGGCCACGTGGCCCGACGCTCCGCGCACTCAGGGCACATTCTTGGTGTACTGGAAAACCAGGGTCCCACCACCGTTCAAGGGTTCAAAGCCTAACGATAAAGTTTGAGCATTATGCTCCACAGCCTATAGCCGGAGACTTTAGTCTTAATGGCACGCAAGCCTAAGACTCTTATTATGTGAACCTGTCGAACACCAATATCCCAGACACTCATGTCAGACAACCATAACGCGGATACAGTTCAGCCCTTGCCCGTTGCTCAAATCGCCAGTTCAATACTAGACTGACGCGGGTCGGCATCCCCTTGTCCATTCGGCACGAAGCCTTTTAAGAGCTCGCAGCTCACAATAGTCATACTGTCCACCAAGAACTGGCTTCACAATCCAAAAAGCGAGTTAGTGTCAGCGTTCCTCGCGATCGCTTGGCGGGTTCAACATAAGCTCTCTTTCTGCACCCAACCTTAACCCAAACCCTACAGCATCCTGCAGTGCCAGAAAACTGGTCTTTCCATAGCACACATCACAAGAATTACGAGGGTATTTTCCTGGAATCCCCATTCCAGTACTTGTTGTTACTCCACTTCATGGGCACAACCCACCGACTCCACAAACTACTCGTTTAAACGCGGAGTCTTCTCCAGTGCGCAAAATAAAACATCACCAATCCAGACCAACCTGCCCAGATGAGCTTCACACATCATGCATATTCCGTACTACACATTTCTGGATCTATATGCAAGACTACTAGAGGATTTCAAGAATCAACCCAACGGAAATCCCTCAACACTCCACCTTTTGGTGGGAAAAATCGATGCATATGCCAAAATAAGGACTTCACATGTCCAAGAAGAAAGATCGTTACCCTTGACGTTCTCTTTGGAGCCATGACAAAGCGTTTCTACGCGGATGGAAATGATCGCCTCACTTTCCCCTTCACGATTATAGCTTCAGACCTTGTTTTTGGCCTCAAGATCTTCTCTAGCAAGCAACCCTAGCACCAGCCAAAGGTTTCTGCTCCAGAACTCGGGCAGCGAGGAAGAGAAAGAGAAAAGGAAATAATACTTTCCTCTTTCCATTCCTCTACAGATAAGGCCTTGGGTTCTATCCCAGCCACTTGATCCAATCAACAAAACCAAACAACAGTTCAGTTTGGAGTTGAAAAGGTCAATCACCGCTCAATGGCCGCACGCTATTCGCTTGACACGGGTCACTGCTCTGCAATAGGGCTGATAATAGGTCAGAATCGTCTAGCTCAGCTCGACGATCGTCGTCGAGCTCCGCTCGATGATCATCGATCTCAAGTTGATTAAACATCTGTACCGATTTGAGGTGTTATAATCCTCCCCTCCTTACAAGAAATTTTGTCCCGAAATTTGCATACAATACTCAGGAAACAGTAACTAAGATGTTATAATAGAATTTTTCTTCAACAAAATTTATTATAACATTTTATGTTATGTACAACATAAAACAAAAGCTGTTATACTAGTTTAGACAAACAGCTCGGGAAATTCAACACGCATGGTCTGCTCCCGCTCCCATGTTAGCTCCTCACGGCCGCAGTTGTCCCATCGGACCTTGACCATCCCGATTGTCCTGTTCCGCAACTGCTTATTGGCTTTATACTCGATCCGAATAGGCCTAACCTTCATCGTTAGCCCAGATTCGACCGGTACGCGATCATTCGCAATCACTTGAGCTGGATCTTTTACGGCTTTTCGAAGCACTGATATGTGGAACACATCATGCAATCCACTCAATTCTGCCGAAAGAGCTAGCCGATAGGCAGCTTCTCCAATTCGCTCCACCACTTCAAACGGACTAATATATCTCAGACTTAACTTTTTCAAACGCTGAATCCTGGACACGCCTTTGAAGGGCTTGATTTTCAAATATACCAAATCGTCAATCGCAAACTCAACGTTTCGATGTTTGACATTGTAATAATTTGCTTTTCTATCTTGGGCTATTAGTAGCCTCTCCCGAATAGAGCGTATCGTCGAATTAGCTTCTTCGACTTCCTTACGCTTATATAATTTAGATTTGCCTGCTACCGCCCAAGCTAATAGTGTACAACATTTTCGACCATACAAAGCTTCAAACGGTGTCATACTTATTCTAGCTTGGTAGCTATTATTGTAGGAAAACTCTACCATATAGAGATGATCTTCCCACCTCTTTCCAAAATCCAAGCCGCACATTCGTAGCATGTCCTCCATCATTCTATTGGTCCTCTTAGTCTGGTCATCAGTTTGGGGATGAAAGGTCGTACTGAACGTTAACCCTGTTCCCAACAACTGATGGATTAACCTCCAATCATTCGATGTGAATCGCCCGTCATGATCACTCACGATGCTACAGGGAACACTGTGCAATCATATGATTTGCTCAACATAAAGTTTCGCCAAAACTTCCACTGAATCATCCCTCTTGTTCGGAAGGAAGTGAGCCACTTTAGTCAACCGGTCTACGATCATCCAAACCGAATCATTATCGCGTTGAGATCTCGACAAACCGTGCACAAAATCCATCGAAATATTATCAAATTTCCATTCCGGAATAGGTAGCGACTTCAAGAAACCTCCAGGCTTCTGACATTCAGCTTTCACTGAGGCACATGTCTGACATTTAGCCACATAATGTGCGATGTTTTTCTTTAAACCCGGCCACCAGAATAACTTTTCATGTCTTTGTACATCTTTGTACTCCCTGGGTGAATTGAGTATTTTGTAAAGTGAGCCTCATACATCAATTCTTCTCTTAGCTTACCCATACTTGAGACGCACAAACGACCCTCTTTCCACAAAAGGCCGTCATCCCAGGAGAATTGGTCATTTGACCCACCCACTGCATAGCGTTGCAGACTTTCATCAAGTTCTGTTGCTCGCCGAATTCTGTCCGCAAGGTCATATTGTACCTCCGTCCAGTTCAAGCATGCATTTACTGTGGAATTCTTGTCAACACAAGAAATATCTAATGCTTCCAACTCCTAGTTCAGACGCACATCATGCTTTTACAACCAATTTTCCCTTAACGGAGTCCTACGACTCAAGGCATCTGCGACCACGTTTTCCTTCCCGGATGTTGTCCCCGAGGAACTCCATCCACCTTCGTTGTCGCATATTAAGATTTTTTTGATCCAATAGGTACTTTAGGCTCTTATGGTCCGTAAATATATCCATTTTTATGTCATATAGATAGTGACACCACAATTTAAGTGCAAAAATAACCGCCGCCAACTCCAAGTCGTGGAAGGGATAGTTTCGCTCATGCACTTTCAACTGGCGTGAGCCATAAGCGATCACCTTTCCAAACTGAAGAAGAACGCAGCCTAAACCGCTCCCTGATGCATCACTATAAATCTCATAGTCATCTGTACCACATGGCGATGCCAAAATAGGCGTCGTGGTCAAGCGACTTTTTAGTTCTTCAAAAGTTTGCGCGCACTCCGACGTCCAAACGAAATTCTGATCCTTCCTCGTTAATGTGGTAAGAGGCAAAGCGATCCGTGAGAAGTTTTCTACAAAACATCTAAAATAGCCTGCCAGTCCAAGGGAACTCCTGATTTCGGCCATCGAAGACAACACTGGCCACTCCCGTATGGCTCTTATCTTTGACGGATCCACTGTAATGCCCTCTCCACTTACCACATGGACAAGAAAGGCCACTGACGACAGCCAAAACTCACACTTTGAGAACTTGACATGCAACTTATTTCTCCGTAGGGTATGCAAAACCAACCGTAAATGGTTTGCATGGTCAGCTTCAGATTGAGAGTACACGAAGATATCATCATTGAATACGATTACAAACAGGTCCAAGTACTCTCGGAATGTTCGGTGCATTAGATCCATGAACACCGATGACGCATTACATAGCCCAAATGATATTACAGTGAACTCATAATGACCGTAGCGTGTTCCAAATGCTTTCTTGGGAATGTCATCTTCCCGAATCCTCAACTGGTAATAACCAAATTTTAAGCCCAGTTTAGAATAGACGGTTGATCCCACTAGCTAATCGAATAAGTCATCTATCAGTGGAATCAGATACTTGTTTTTCTCTATCAGCTTATTCAATTTGCGATAATCGATACACAACCGAAGACTACCGTCCTTCTTTTTCACAAAAGAACAAGTGCGCTCTAAGATGACATACTTGGGCGTATGAATCCCTGTTCCAGCAACTCTTGCAATTGAACTTTCAGTTCTGCCATTTCCTTTGGCGCTACCCGATATGCCGAGCGGGCCACAGGTTTCACACCTGGCACCAGCTCAATAGTGAAGTCGATCTCCCGCTGGGGTGGTAACCCAGGAAGATCTTTAGGAAACACATCAACAAACTCCGATACAATCGGAACGTCACTCACACTGTCCTTTGGCTCAACAACCTGAATAAGCGTGAAGAATAACTTTGCGCCCTTCCGAATAGCATTGACGACTTGGAGAGCAGACATCAAAATCCCGCTCGCTCCTCGCATACCAGCGAACTTAGTCTCAAGCTCGGTATTTTAGCCCAGTGTGATCTCCTCTGAATTGCAATCAATAAAGGCACGCTGCTCCGAGAGCCAGTCCATACCAAAGATCACATCAAATTCCGATATCAGTAGCACAGATGCGTTCAAGCAGAAATCCTGACTTCCTATTTGTACTTCCACGTATCAAGTCCTATCCACATGCATCAGACATCCGTTTGGTGACAACACCTTCACAATATTTGTCGTCATATGACTAGGTACTCCGATTCATGCTACGAAGTCCTCAGACAAAAATGAATGTGAAGCACCCGTATCAAATAGTGCTCTCGCCGGATTGTCCCGAATCAGGACAAAGCCTAAGAGAAACACATCATACACAAGCTACACACAAGGTATGAAATATGAAAAAGGAAGCAATCAATATCTTAGATCGTACCTGTGACGACGTCAATTTGCTTTATGGCCTCCTGCTGGCCAAGATTATATACTCGGGGCTGCGTCTGGGATGCCGAGGACTCCACCACTGCCTTTCCCTTATCAACATATGACACTCCTGTCTTCTTTTCAACCTTTGGCGGACCAACCCGATAGTCACGGGCTATATTCCCCACTCTACCACATGTATAGTAAGTACGAGACTCTTGCCTTTAAAGTTGCTCCCGACGCAACTGTAGAAGGAGCCTGTCCAGAAGACTTAGATCTCTTGCCCCATTTCCTTTGGTAGCTCGATTTTACAGAATGGGGCGCTTTGACCTCGGACTTTGTCACATCCCAGTCCCTTTTTCCTTGCACCCGCTTCATATCCTTCTCCAACGCACAAGTCGTATCCACCAACGCCTGAAACCCCGGGTTCACCAAACTTGAGAGCAGGAATCTCAACTAATCCCGCAACCCTTCGTAGAACCTATTGATTTTACATTGTTCATCAGCGAAGATAGATCCTGCATAGCGTCTCAACCATGTAAACTCATGTAAGTAGGTATCAACACTACTTTCTCCCTGAGTTAGACGCTGGAACTCATTTTCCATGGCGATGTGTTGTGCTGCTGGTAGGTGCTTTGCCAAGAATAGACGCGAAAACTCCTCAATCGAGACTTCTGTTTAGTGTCTGCCCGCTAAGTGGTGCAACTCTATCTCATCCCACCATAGCCGAGCCTCTCCTTCCAACAAGAAGGTGGCCAAGGTGACCTTCTGATCTTCCTCTGTCCTTATCGCCGTCAATATTCGCTTGACGAGCGACAACCAATCCTCCGTCTGTATTGGGGATCCCACACCCGTAAACGTAGGAGGATTGAAGCTCATAAATTGCTTTAACTGTCGTTCAGCTACTCGAGGATCAATAGCCTCAATAGGTTCTGGACTTACACCAACCCGTTCTGGGACCAATGTCGGCTGCGCCTGCCCAGTAGGTTGTGCATGAATCATTGCAAACAACGCCTTAGCAACTAAGCATACTGTTTCCGTAAAAGGAGGTGTAGGCACCTCAGCTGGTGCCACACTCTCATCAGAATGCAGGGGCTCAGACTGCCCAGCACTACTTCGAGTCACCTATAGGTGAACAAGACACACTTTAGCGACCTTGCACAAGAAATAACAACAATATAGGAACGCACAGGTTCCTCAAACATGTGTATTTGCATTCCTTAGTGGACATTCCAGAGTTCATTAATGTTAAGGCGGGTCGCACTTACACGTGCTCGCCACCCCACAAAAGAATTCGATCACGAATTCGAAAGAGGAAGACCGAGATAATTTGATACCAAATTATAACGACCTCATCCGCTGAATAACATATAATAAAAGGTCCGGGCAGGGCCCCACACTATATGCCAAAAACAGGCGGCGAGGTTACAGGTTAATACCAAAACATACTTGCATCCTAACTCAGAGAATACTAACGGAAGCTTTAATGTTAATATTGAACTCAACAGCCATGAATGTCCACTATATATAAACAACCACATTTATATATAACCCCAAAGGAATGTACACCAAATACACAAAATTTTGGCCTTAAGGCCTTACAGTTAAGCTTTACAGATGTGGATTACAAACATCGGCACGCAGGCCAGCCACACATAAAAATAATAAAGTTCTTCGCTTAGCCTTCGAGGGCCAGCAGTAGCAGCAGGGGCTTCAGTCCGCTATTTCCCGTTCGGCTCTCCAGCACCTACATAAGGACAACCCACCATAATGGTGGCAAACAAGGCAACGGTCAGCATTCGGCTGACCAATTTATAATGACCCTGTACCTTTCCCGGGGCAGTGGTATTCCTTCGTTGCAGGCATAGCATTTCACAAGCAGATATCACACAATATGCGCTCACGCACAATCAATATATCACAAACATCGGGCATGCGACCCGACGCTCTGCGCACTCAGGGAACATTCTTGGTGTACTAGAAAACCAGGGTCCCACCACCGTTAAAGGGTTCAAAGCCCAACGGTAAAGTTTGAGAATTATGCTCCACAGCCCATAGCCGGAGACTTTAGTCTTAATGGCGCGCAGACCTAAGTCTCTCATTATGTGAACCTGACAAACGCTAACATCTCAGGCACTCATGTCAGACAACAATAACGCGGATACAGTTCAGCCCTTGCCCGTTGCTCAAATCGCCAGTTCAATACTAGACTGACGCGGGTCGGCATCCTCTTGTCCGTTCGGCACGAAGCCTTTTAAGAGCTCGCAACTCATAATAGCCATACTGTCCACCAAGGATTGGCTTCACAATCCAAAAAGGGAGTCAGTGTCAGCATTCCTCGCGATCGCTTGGCGAGTTCAACAAAAGCTCTCTTTCTGCACCCAACCTCAACCCAAACCCTGCAGCATCCTATAGTGCTAGAAAACTGGTCTTTCCATAGCATACAACGCAAGAATTACGAGAGTATTTTCCTGGAATACCCATTCTAGTACTTATCGTTGCTCCACTTCACAGGCACAACCCACCGACTCCACAAACTACTCGTTTAAACGCGGAGTCTTCTCCGGTGCACAAAATAAAACATCACCAATCCAGACCAACCTGTCCAGATGGGCTTCACAAACATGTCTATTTCGTACTACACATTTCCGGATCTATGTGCAAGACTACTTGGGGATTTCAAGAATCAACCCAACGAAAATCCCTCAACATTCCACCTTTTGGTGGGGAAAATCCATGCATATGCCAAAATAAGGACTTCATATGTCCAAGAAGAAAGATCGTTATCTTTGACGTTCTCTTTGGAGCCATGACAAAGCATTTCTACGCGGATGGAAATGATCGCCTCACTTTCCCCTTCGCGATTATAGCTTCAGACCTTGTTTTCGGCCTCAAGATCTTCTCCAGCAAGCAACCCTAGCACCAGCTGAAGGTTTCTGCTCCAGAACTCGGGCAGCGAGGAAGAGAGAGAGAGAAAAAGGAATAATACTTTCCTCTTTCCATTCCTCTACAGATAAGGCCTTGGGTTCTATCCCAGCCACTTGATCCAATCAACAAAACCAAGAATGGCTCAGTTTGGAGTTGAAAAGGTCAATCACCGCTCGATGGTCGCACGCTATTTGCCTGACACGGGTCATCGCTCCGCATTGGGGTTGATAACATGCCAGAATCGTCGAGCTCAGCTCGACGATCTCCACTCGACGTTTTTCATCGAGCTCAGCTCGACGATCGTCGTCGAGCTCCGCTCGACGATCTGTACCGATTTGGGGTGTTACACCGGGCCAGCCCGAAAACCGGGCTTTGCCTGGCCTGGCCCGGCCCAGGTATCGGGCGGGGCAGTTGGTCTAAACCTGAGCCCTGTATGGGCCCTGGGCCCGGCCTCGGGCCGGGCCGGGATTTTGTCGGGCCTGGCCGGGCTTTTACCGGGGCGGGCTCGGCCCGGTCCTTTTGTACACGACTACTCGTAGGGGCGGAACCCGTGCCTGCTCGCTATATTAAATGAGAAAAATACTTTTTGATTAAACATTCAATTTTTTTGATTTTATCACTCATTATTATAATTTTTATCGCAATTTCTTAAATATATGTGTTTTTAAATTTTTAAAAAATTGCTTTCATATAATCAAAATTCACCACCTATAATAAAAAAATGTGCTCATCCCGCAACCCCACGAACTCAGAAAAACAAGTGACGAGTGAAACATAGTACTAATGGGTTTGCGAATGCCAGGAATGTTGTCACTCCGGAGCACTGTCATGGCTCTATTTCGAACAACCCTAAATTTTAAGTGGTGGCCGTGTGAAATGGTGGTCATCATAGGCAGAATTACTGTAGAGCGAGGGGGTGCGGCCGCACCCCCTGAAAATTTATCGCGGATTTCCCTTCCCATTTCCACTCTCTGATTTTGCCCTAGCCACTGAAGAATCGCTCCCGTCGCCGCTCGGCCTACTCCCGTCGTCGCTCCCGTCGCTGCTTCCGTCGCCGCTCGCGCTGCTGCTTCCGTCGCCGCTCGCCGCTCGCGCTGTTGCTTCCGTCGCCGCTGCTCCCGACCAGCAGGTAGCTTCTTCTTCTTCTTCTTCTTCTTCTTCTTCTTAAAACAGAAGCATAATTGCATAAATATATTGCTAGCTTTGTTCTGCTTCTTAAGCTTCAACAGAAGCTTCAACAGAAGCTTCAACAGATCTGTTGATCTGTTTCAACAGATCTGTTGATCTGTTTCAACAGATCTGTTGATCTGTTTCAACAGATCAGATCAGATCTGTTTTCCAGATCAACAGATCTGTTGATCTGTTTCAAAATTGGGTAATGCTTTTATCTGTTGATCTGTTTCAAAACTATGTTTTGCACTGCATAGTTTATTAATGAATTTTAGGTAGAATGAGTTTGTCAAAATGGGTTAATGCTTTCATAATCTAACTTTTGATTGATTGTAGGTTTGAGGAGCGTCGTTGTTGTCATTCTTCTTTTAGAAGCAGCTGAAAAAAGAGTCAAGAACCTTTAAGTTCCGCCAAAGAGGTAACAATTCGTTGCTTATGAATTCTATGTTTGATATGCTATTTTATTATTTTGAACGGATTTGGGAGCCAACCCGACCTCTTTTCGTCGCTCTTTGGTCGGAGTACTCTTGGATTAAAATTGTACGGATTTGGGAGCCTACCCGACCCATTTCGTTCGCTCTTTGGTCGGAGTACTCTTGGATTTATCCTGCGTGTGCTTGTTGATGTTTTCTAATGTTGATGTTTTGTGGACTAATTTAGGTTTTAGCAAAAAAAAAGTTATTCCAATGGAAAAATATTTCAAGAGAAAAATGAAAACTTTGGAAAGTTCATGTGTTGATAATGCAAATCAAGAGATTGTTCCAAGTCCGTGTATAGAAATATCAAAAGAAATTCCAAGAAGTTCTTGTGTTAATAAAGCTAACATTGGTGAATCAAGTACATTCACTAATTCCAAAAGACTTCGAGAAGATTTTGATGTTTCTGAAATAATATCTGATCCTGGTTTACGCCCTTTAATATCTGATTTTCATGTGAACATACACGACTGCGCAATCGGATGAATGATGAATGGCTTAATGATAGTTTACTAACATATATTGAGAGAGAAACATTCAAAGTTGTTGATAACGAAGCAATTATTAAGCGTTTTCAAGCAATGAAGACCAGGAGAGTACAAATTTGAGCATGTATTACAATATAAGTGACTTTATACTTAAATATTGTTATTTTGCTTAAATTTATTTTGGATTATTCATAATTGATAAACCTGAATTTGAATTAAAAATATATAAAAATAAATTTAGCATCCCCTGAACAAAATTTCTGGCTCCGCCCCTGGTGGTCATAATTCATAAACATGTTTATTAGTGTTTCAAACTTCAGTGATAGTTTATTTTGGCATAATTTCAATATTTCAATATCTCGTCATTCGTGATCACTAAAATTTGATGGCGTATGAATGAATACAAGGGTCTGTTCGGATCTATGTAATTGGAATTGGGGCAACACAATTTCAATTCTAGTATTCAGATGTTAGTAATTTCCTCAGAATTGGAATTGGTCCAATTCTATGAAATTCAATTTTGTACTAAGGTCAATTCTATGGAATTTTGTTTTTTACTATGGTCGTCATCGCCCGATCTCGCCACAACTGCCCGATCTCGCCACAACCGCCCGATCTCGTCGTCGCCGCCCGATCTCGCCGCTGCCGCTCGATCTCGCCGCTTCCCGATCTCGTCGTCGCCGCCGCTGCCGTCCGATCTCGTCGCCCGATCTTGCCGCCGCCACCCGATCTCACCGTAGCCACCCGATCTCGCCGTCGCAGCCCGATCTCAGCACAGTCACCTGATCTCGCTGCCACCGCCCGATTTCGTCGTCGTCGCCCGATCACAGCCCCGATCTCGACATCGTCGCCCAATCTCGCCGTCTTCGACCAATCTTGTTGCCATCGCCTGATCTTGTGAACGCCGCACGATCTCGTGATCACCGCCGGATCTCGCCATCGTTGTCCGATCATAATTAATTGTGGGTACACTACCTGAAGTTGATTTATCTAGTATTGTGTTCCTTTTTTGCCAACTTCTATATTTTCTGAGAGATCGTAAAAGAATAATTCCTTCTACCACATAGTTTTGTTGCAATAACTTTGTCCCGAGAGACACACGACTCCAACTTCAAATTGTCGTTGTCGTCTGATCCTGCAACCATGAGGAAAAAAAATCTAAACCAATTCCAATTCTAGAAATTAATCTTGTATCCGAACAACTACATTGTAATTCAGACCAATTTCAATTCTCATAGGAATTGGAATTGAATAAATTTGGATTCTACAATTCTAATTTTTGTGATCCGAACGGACCCTAATAGCTTGAAAAGCAGGTAAACTCCTCGGTTCTTCTTTGTCAACTGACCTATTCCTTGAGGCTCATAATTAAAGAGAGAGTTTCAAAAATCTCAAAATACAAACAATCATTCTCTTTCGTTGAAATAACAAAAAATACATCACGCTAGAAAAGGCAATAAATAAGATGTAAGATAAGAAAAATATCATTAAAAGTTAATGCTTTGTTTGATACAGTGTTTTTGTTGGCAGATGAGTTTGCTCAGATGAGTTTGGACAAATACGTCACTGTCATAAAATATATGCTTAACATGACAACGGTTATGTCACTAATAAGATGCTCTTAAATATTGGTATTGAGGAGTCTATAGTCACGCTTTGGGAGAGAAGGTTGAGTAATTAAATTTGGACAAGATGGTGACCAATGAAGTGTTCATTAACATTGGTATTGAGTAGTCTACAACCATGCGGTATGTCATGCATGATTGTGTGCGAAGCGAAATTTAGGTTTTCTACCCAATGGGGTTCCCCAAAAATAGGTGAGGTCAAACCAGAGATTCTTTAAGCGCGTCCTCGATCGGCTCGCCAACACAAAGTCAGCAAGCCTAACCATACGATCGAGTCCTTGGGTTTCCAATCTCGTGCGATTCTGGGACCACTCATCCCAAAATCACCCACAACTGCCAGGGACACGCACAAATGGGCACGCGTCCCCAGTTGCGTCGGGAGCGAGGCCCCGCCTAGTCGTACACAGGGTTGCATGTGGCCCCGGCTGCGTGCACCTGTGCGCGGCTACCAACTGAGCGTAGCCCTGCCTGGCCGCGCGTAGGGCCGCGCAAGGCCCCGATCGCGCCCACTCACGCGTGGCCCTTCCTCGCCGCACGCACGCTAGCGCGCGGCCCCGGCTGGGTGATATCACACACATCCCTGCCTCCCTGGTCGGGCGGCCCCTTGGCCGCCCAACCCTCCGACCTCCTAGATTGGGAAGCCTCTCGGCCGCATAGGCCGGACTGCCCCTTTTCCACTAGGTCTCCGGCCGCCCGGATTGGGCGGCATCTTGGCTTCCCAGATCGGGCGCCCCCTTTGCCGTCTTGGTCGGGTGGCCCCTTGGCCTCCCGATTCTATGGCCGCCTAGCCTTCCGTCCGTGGCCGGTCAAGGCAATCTTTCTCAGTCCCTCGGCCGATCCCTCCATCGATTGGCCATCGCCGACCGGGTCTCGCCGCCGGTTGGTCCCCTCGTCGGCCGACCCTCCATCGTCTGATCGTCCCCACGTGATCTCCACCGTCCGACATACGGGTAACCACTCGCGTAACCACCTTCTATGGGTAGGTGTCAATAGTCGAAATGATGCTGGTGTGCGAACATCAAAAATATTAATATAATACGCATCGTAAACTATACTAAAATGGTATGCAAATAATAAAAAGGTGGTTATGGTCTGCAGATATCCATGTAACCACCATAACCACCTTTAAGACCTATAAATAGGACCTCATGACCTTCATTCTAACCTTTTTCTCTTCCGCTTCTCTCCCAGTGTGCTCGGGAATTTCACCGGGAACCTTCCCGATCTTCAAAACCTCCCTTAAATATCTTCAAGCAATTCGAAGATCGCTTGAAGATCTTTAGCCTCTTTCCACCGCCTTTGTCCGTCTTCTTGCTTCTCCGAGCATTCTGCATCGTGCGCGCTCCTTCCACCGCAGCAAGCAACATGTGCACGACACACTCAGCACTCAGCATCGGCCTATCAACAACAAGCTCTCTCCACTTTAGCCGCCAAATACAAACAGAAGTCAGCCCAGTCTCCAGAGTGCACGCGTTCTCCGCCGTGAGCAAGAAAAAATATTTAGTTTCATGAGCGGTGGCTTGTCACCCTTTGAACACCTCCTTCTCTCACCTTCTACAAATTATAATAAGGAGCGGTATGTCGCTTTTCCATTCTCTTAAAAGCCTTGTAAAGTAACACCATATAATTGAAGTGTATAGCTCGAAAGCAAGTCGAGCATGCAAATAGTCAAAGTAAAGTTAGGGGCGAACAAGAAAGTTTTAGCGTGGAAAAACATTGAAAAGGGGAAAAACCACATGGCTGGGTCAGTGTCAGCCAAATTCCACTATATCTTCGGGTGTTATAAGTGAAAGCAGAGAATTCGAGGGTGACAGACAACCTCTCATTACAATAGTAGAAAAAGAGTGTTTAGGGGTGACATGCTACATCTCAAAAAGCTAAGTATTTGGTGAAGGAATAAGCGAGACGTTGTTCAAGTCGACTCTCGAGGAAAGATTGATCTTCAAGCCACCTCCAAATAAGATCTTCGAAGAAGATGGAGATTTTCAAGTCCCAAAGGAGATCTTTGAGTCGCGAAAGAGATATTCAAGCGCCGAAGGAGAATTTTGAAGGATTTCTTCAAAGGAGCTCTCTTCGGCGCTGAATGCTAAATGTCTTCAAATGAGGACTCTGAACTCCTTTTATAGTTTTGGCCAGGAGTAGCCCAAAAACTTTACCGTTGTAACCACTGTAACCTCCTGACGGGCGAATCACGTTCGCCGATCTGGAGCACACAGATCTCAATTTTTTGGATAAATCCATCTTGCCTCCCGGGCAGTTTCGGGCAATTCTATTGGTGGCACTGACAACAACGAACGTTGCATGCAGTATGAGAAGTTAAGAATATTAACCGATGCACGTGCAGTCAACGCGATGGCGTTCTGAGCAAGCTGTGAGCGCGCCAAGAGCGCATAAACATTGTGAGTGTGCCATGTGCGTGGCGACCTTGTGAGAGAGATGGCGTTGTCAGCGCGGTGTGAGTGTGATGGCGTTGTTAGTGCATCGTGTAACGTCCCATTTCGTGCAATACCCCTCGCGCACGTTTTGAGTCAAGAAAGCTGGCTCAAGCTCGGGGTGCACAAGTAACAGCGTCGAGTGATACTTGACTAATAGGGCAAATATGACATGGAAATATTCTGGATGCTATAGGCGTTGAGTGGTCTCAACACCACTCGACGAATTTAACTTAGAATAATCCTGGATTCGACAAAGCGTCGAGTGCGTTAAGTGGTCTCAACGCCACTCGACAAATTCTGACTCAGAAACATTCTGGATGCTGAGGCGTTGAGTGAATTCGACGCCATTCGACGCGAGACGTCGAGTGCGTTGAGTGGTCTCAACGCCACTCAACACTTTTGACTCAGAAAGTTTGGTACTCAACGAGGCGTTGAGTGGTCTAAACGCCACTCAACGCTTTTGACTTAGAATATTTCTGGACACAAAGCGTCAAGAGTGTTGAGTGGTCTCAACGCCATTCGACGAGGCGTTGAGTGATTTAACTTAGAATAATTCTGGACTCAAAGCGTCGAGAGCATTGAGTGGTCTCAACACCATTCGACGAGGCGTTGAGTGATTTAACTTAGAATAATTCTGGAATCGAAGCGTCAAGAGCGTTGAGTGGTCTCAACGCCATTCGACGAGATGTTGAGTGTTTAACTTAGAATTATTCTAGTTACTATAGGCGTTGAGTGTACTCGGCGCCACTTGACGAAGCGTTGAGTGCATTGAGTATACTCGACGCCATTCGACGAATTGTCCTGTATACTCGACGATTTTGACTGGACCTTATAGGCGTCGAGTGATCACGACGAATCTCGACGATTCGTCTAGTGTGTATGGTATACACAGTGATTTTGACTTAGAACATTTCAGCAGACTGTGTTGTGGGTTCATGGGTACGAGCTGAACCGGGTTTTCGGGAAATGCGCCAATTGACTTATTAGGACCCGATCTTTTCGACAAGACTTAATTTAAATAATAATGGACGGTTCAGTACTAGGGTGACACGTGGCAGGCGGTTTACCCTAATTCTTCCTATAAAAGGAGACTTACGGGAAAACCCTAGCCGTCACTTCATCCTCTTGCCGAGCAGTTACTTGTCGAACCCGACGAGACAAAGAAGGTCGCCGGTGTCGGATTTTCTGGAGGAAAGACTTCTCATTTATGTGAAGAACAACAACAACGAGAAGATTATGCCGCCAAGGAGAGTGACGAGCTCCAAGGCCGGAAATGAGGTGAGCTTCCTACCCTCTGTCTTGGTGCTAGACACTACAACAAAGTATATATACCGCGGCGTTTTTTTAAGCCTTTCGCGGCGCTTTTTAAACGCCTCCATACCAAAGGCGGCGTTTTGACAAACGTCGCGCATTCGCCGCAATAAGAGGCGCCGCTAAAACCCTTACGGCGTTTTGTACACAGCGCCGCGATTACTTAATGGATACAGCGGCGTTTTATAGCTACAAATGCGGTTAAGAAGGTTTAAAGTAGAAGAAGAGATGATACTAGGCTGGATCTCAGTGTAAGATAATCGATCATCATGGTATATACAATATGTATAGTTTTCCATAATGCCATTCCATACTAGATGTCCCTCTACCTCTTCTCGATACAACGACTTCATATTTACACACTTTCTACAAGGGCACGAACATTTTTCTCCAACTGGTGTATATCTATAGAATAAATCTAGCAAGTATTTCATGCCTTCTACATAAATTTTTGAGTGATGTGGCTCTTTCATCCATTTTTTATTCATTTCTGATAAAAATATTTTGATATGTACCTACATAAATAAATGAAATGAATACACTAATTAGATTGAAATAAGTATGTTATATATATACATAATCTTAAAAGCAACGTAAATAGATCAATGAACACATCAATTTTTTAGAAGCAACAGTGCGCATCTTCAAATAATTCACGCCAAACAGAGCCTTGATGTCAGCATCATAAAATGTTTTTTTTCAAAAAAAAAAACATTTACCATATTAATGAAATATGTACTTACTTTTTCATACATAATTTTTGGTTCCATTTAAGAATGTGCATTTGGAAGAAATTAAGAAATAGTAACTGGAATTGGCTCAAGTTCAATTTCGATAAGAATTGGACTTAAGGCAATACAGATTCTACCATTCAACTCTAATTTCCAGCCCTCGAAACTAAGAGAAAGATGGTTAAATTTATATGCAAAAAATAAAAATACTTTGCCTTAAATCCAAGCCTGCAAAATTAGCAACAACATCAAAGTGAAACTAGAGTACAAGATAGAGAATTGAGTAACAACAATCTTATATTCGCTTGCAGGACTCTGTCAAACAAAAAAATGGCTTGCTTCTATTCTTTCCAATTCCTACAGCCTACTGATGACGAAGTCAAGGCTAAATATCCAATTTTTGCCACATTCCTGCTCATACAAATATTATCATGATATGATACGGGCTATAGGTTTTGAATCTTATAGGATAATCTCTATATGAGTATAATAATAAGGATTATTATTAGATTGAGAGAGATATGAGGCGCAAAAGATTTGACCTGGAGTTGGAGAGGGAGTTCCCTTCTTTTGGCGGCCTGGAGATGGACTGTACGGCGGTGGCAGCCTGGAGATGGAGGGTTCGGCAGCGACGGCGACCTGGAGATGGAGGGTTCGGCGGCGGCGGCGGCCTGGAGATGTAGGGTTCGGCGGCGGCGGCTAGAGATGGAGGGCTCGGCGGCGACGCCGCCTGGAGATGAGGGTTCGGCGGCGGCGGCGCCTCGAGATGGAGGGTTCAGCGGCGGCGGCGGCGGCCTGGAGATGGAGGATTCGGCAGCGACATCGTGGAGATGGAGGGTTCGGCGGAGACCTAAAGCTCACCCTGAAAATATATCGGAATTAAAAAAGGAGCCCTAAATAACCTTTGATTTTTTGAGGGCTTATAAATATTTTAGTCTTTTAATTAGAGGCGTTTATATAAGAAAACGCCGCCAAATCCTATATTATAATAGGCGCGTGCACGAAACATTGCCGCCAAAAAAATTGTATATTTTTAGCAACGTTTTTCATCAAAACACGCCGCGAAATCAAAAACTTATGGCGGCGCTTCATAAACGCCGCAAATAAAACGTCGCGGTAGAAGTTATTTGTTGTAGTGAGATCTGTAGTTATTATCCAGGAGAGATGTCGACTCAAAAGAATTTGACTTGCGAAATGAAGATCTCCTAGGAAGAGACCATGCTATAGGACCTTGTCCTAGGGATTTGATGTCTTCAACCTCTCATCTCTTCTATGTGAAGATAGTGAACTTGGTTTTGTGAAGAAGAATGGTCTACTGAGGGTGAATTAGAGAGAAGGAAAATCTGTGAGTGGTTTTGAACAAATAACTAAAGGAAGAAGATGAATCGATATCGTTCATCTTGCTTTAAGATGTGTGTAGAAATCTGTTTTCTATGTACAACGAACTTCAAGGCCATTTTTTGAGTATGTTATGACCAGCTCTGGGTTTTTGACTAAACACAAAAATCGTAGCTCTTGGAAAGACGTTTCCAATGGATGGTTACACATTTTCATACAAGTCCTGTACCCTCGGGAATGTCCAGTTGAAGTTGATGTGTAGTCATATCTTAAGTACATGTTGTTTTCGGGTTAGTGTAAAATCGGGTTTGGATTTGGTAGAGGGTTCATAGTAAAATAATGTTGAGGTTTTGGTAAACTTAGTCTATACGTATTCGTGATAAACAAATGATTTGGTGAAACATAATTGTACTAACGATTTGAAGGAGTTTGGTAAACAAATGGTTTGAGTAAGTTAGTGAACAATTGAATTGATACATTTGATTGTACAAATGATATTCTTGTGAAATTCGGTAGGGATGTGCATGATTATAATTAGGAGAATGACATATGTTTTGGAAAGAAGGCGTGATGTCCGACAATTGAATGCATAACCCATGACTATGTTATCATGCTTGATGTGAATGTGATTATCATATGGTGTTCCAATTGTTGTGAATACTTGATCATGTGGAAAGGAATTGGATGTGGTTAATGCATGATCATATGATTTGATGATTAATGGAATGTGTTTAGTAGTCCATTGCTTAGAGTTGTGTCTCCCTACGGGTAGCAGTGTTGGATTTGTGTGCTGTATAGGGTGGCTTGCCACATGTGTAAATGATGAACCCTTACGTGGAATGGAAATATGGAAGGGTTGGAGGTACGTGTGTGTTTACTGCACTGGAATGATGTGTTGATAAAGGACTCAGTGTGGAGCCCTTACGTGTTGTTGAGCACAAGATGTGAATAATAAAAAGGGACTCAGTGTGGAGCCCTTAAATCTGAAATTGCATGCAATGTGAGTTGACACGCGATGTCATACTCTTGGGTTAAGGATAGTGTGGTAGGTCTACGGGCTCGCTAGTCGTCACACCGACGTGAGTTTACAGATAGAATTGGACGGTTGGGCCTTCGTCCTTGGTGCTTACTTCCCGAGGCACCCTCCGTTCTAGTGGACGGTTTGGCTATGTTCATTGATGACACGCTCACGAAGACTCATTCTGTGCCATGATGATAGGCCAGCTGTAACGACCCTGGCGCGTACGTAACAGTGTTACGGCTCCGCCCTCCAGGCATCGCTACCGGGTTGCAGCCCAAGCACCCCAACCCCTCTCCCTCCACAGGCGGGTTGTTGGTGGCCACAGCCTCCCTTTGATGAGCGAACTCGATAGTTAAGTTGGGCCGTACGGGGACTTCCTAGGAGGTCACCCATCCCAGTACTACTCTCGCCCAAGCATGCTTAACTATGGAGTTCTTTCAACCTTCATCACCAATTGAGCTGCAAGGGAGGCTGTGGCCACCAACAACCCGCCTGTGGAGGGAGAGGGGTTGGGGTGCTTGGGCTGCAGCCCGGTAGCGTCGCCTAGAGCGGAGCCGTGACGCTGTCACGTTGGATCGGCTAGGGACGTTACACCAGCATAGGGATGAGTTCTTGGTGCACATCTACCCGAGACCCCTCTGAGCCGTAGTACGCATGGGCTCAGCTATTGTGTTCTTATGTTAAGACATATAGAGGCCTAGGCTTGGTAGTGTGAATGACCGCCTAGTAGTGGAAAGCCCGTTTCACTATCACCGTCTGTCCACGACGGATGACGCCTGAGAGGTTAGCTACCTTCTCGAAAAGTGGGAACTATAAGTCTGTGTCGACATAACAGTGTGTGTGTGTGTGTGCATGAGTGAGTCAACGTATTGTATTCATAACATTGCAATGTATTATATACACAAGATCCTTATCATATAAGTTTGTATGAGCATTCTTATATGATAAGTTACCTTACTGTTACACCGATCCTTAACTTATATGTATATACGGGCATTCATATAAGTTAAGTTACTTTCCTATTATAGGATCATACTTGTATACTGTTATTGATAGTGGAACTGCTAGTGTAGATTGATATATACACCTACTTGTACTACTGCTTATATATTTATATATTGTACTCTCTTCTTTTCTCCGCCCGGTGCCTAAGAGTCGTCGGGGGAGTGGATGTGATAGCCACTTAGTCTTTATGACTAACGGTTGCTATGTCTTCCTTTTTAGGAGGAAACCCTGCAGATAGAACAACAGTAGGTTGTGCAGGAGGGCAGACAGACTAGGGTGAGAGGGTTTAACGTGACGATACCATCGCTGCCTTCGATTACGGATGTGAGTTTTTGAGAGATTCTAGTTGTAGACCTTTGGGCAAGTTTTATGTACTCTGGTATTTTAGAATCCTTGTTGTTGCTTCTTTTTATTGATGCACTTGTTGGACCTATATGCTAGTGTGGATTTTGACTTCTGTTTATATTCTTTATGTTGGGTTGACATCTATGATATTGATCTTAGCCGGTAGGATATGCGTCTTGTGGTACAGGTCGACTCGTGTGTTGGCGCTACCGCAAAGCGGATGTTCTAAGCATAAGACTCCCCTCGGCCGTGTCTTGTGTTCCGGGAGAGGGGGTCTTACAAATCTTATCATCTTGCAATGATCCTCAACTAAAGAAGTCATTGAACAACGGTGCCACCTTGTTCGATTGGTCAGTTTGCGGACAAACTTACATAGTGGAAGCAGTGGTGTGCCCATGTGTAATTCATACTAAGTATGTCCAGTCGTTACCCTATGATTAGCCAACCCGACCTTAGGTTTGTACCTTTATATGTAGATTCCGGCATGTGTAGAGCCAGTAGGGGGCACTCCCGCTCCTTCTGTCCCTACCCAGTTCCAGCAATCGGAGTTGGGACAGACACTTACGACAATCTTAGACGTTGTTAGGCCTCAACAGGCTCTGGTGCAGCAACATGCCCCGGGCATGCGAGATACCCTAAGGCAAATGCTTTTGTTTATAACGGGCGCAAACCTGGCAGAGATAGTGGATACAGTGAAAGGGTTAGAGACGGACCACTTGAGAGCTCATGCCGGTGGTAAGAGACCTGCTAAGGGAGCAATGGAAGCAAGGCCCAACAATAGAAGGAGGCAGGGCAATGGAGATAGAGGAAATCAAAGAGGTAGTGGCCACTCCCGTCGGAAATTTAGGATGGAACGCCAGACCCCGCAGCCAACACTACCCCCACCTCAATAATTATATAAATAACCTAGAGAACAGTACAACCATGTTTGCTTCCGGTGTAATCAGCCGGATCATATCCGACATTACTGCTCGCAACTACGTAGGAAGGCTCCCCCTGCTTTTCCTCCGGCAGCTTCGCGAGGACAAGGACAAGTGCGTGGTCGAGGACGAAGACCACGAGGAAGGAATCCCGGACCTGCTCAGGAGCAGATATTTGCTCTAGATATGGTGCAGGAGCGGAATCCTCGGGACGTAATTGCAGGTATGTGGGAAACTAGCTCACACACTATTCGATATAGGTGCCACACTCGTTTTGTCGGCAGACCTTGTTAAGACTTAGAAGGAGTGCAACACTTCACCGGTACCACTCGGAGAGTACGTCTTCCAGATGGCTCCGAGATGACCTCGTCCGCCAAGTGTGACTTCGAAGCATGTATTGGAGGAAAGATCTTTGAAACTCCTACAACGGTATTGAGAATACCAGAATTTGATCTTATTGTGTGCATGTCATGGTTAGATTGGCACCACGCCAAGAGAGATTGTGAGGCAAAGCAAATCACCTTGAGGCATGGAGACTCGGAGGTCATCTTTCAAGGTATCAAATTTACACCCCGTATGTTATTGTCTTTGATTTAGGCCCTTACGGCCCATATGGGAGGGGAAGAAGTATATATGATATGTTTTGAATTAAAAGAGATGACGTCAAGCGCGAAAGATGTGCGGGTAGTGCGGGACTTCCCTGAGGTATTTCCTGAGAAGTTACCAGGATTACCCCTACATAGAGAGGTGGACTTTCAGATTAAATTAGTACCGGGTGCCGAACCCGTCTCTCAGACCCCTTACCGAATGGCTCCAAATGAACTCGCCGAGTTTAGGGTTCAGTTACAGGAGTTGGTAGAGAATGGATCCAAAGGAACTCGCCGAGTTTAGGGTTCAGTTATAGGAGTTGGTAGAATCAGAGTTTGTTCGCCCCAATTCATCACCATGGGGAGCCCCTGTTCTATTTGTCAGGAAAAAGGACAGAACATTAAGATTGTGCATAGACTATCAGCAGCTCAACCGAGTGACGGTGCGGAACACTTATACCTTACCCCAGATTGATGAGTTATTCGATCAGTTGGTGTGAAAGCATTAGTTTTCCAAACTGGATATGCGCTCAGGGTATTACCAGTTGAGTATACAAGAGGAAGATATCCCGAAGACAGCGTTTAGCTCGAGATATGGTTTGTACGAGTTCATGGTGATGCCGTTTGGACTCACAAATGCACCTTCTGCGTTCATGAGTTTGATGAACATGGTGTTTGAGCCATATTTAGACATCTTCGTCATCATCTTCATCGATGACATTTTGGGCTATTCGAAGACAGAAGAGGAGTATGCTGAGCACTTGGCCCTAGTTTTAAAGAAGCTAAAGGAGCATGCCCTGTTTGCTAAGTTCAACAAATGTGAATTTTGGCTTCGAGAAGTTGCCTTCTTGGGTCATGTGATTAGTGGGGTTGGGTTAGCAGTAGACCCAGCTAAGGTGCGTGTCATGAAGGAGTGGTCGCCTTTGAAGTCAGCGACTGATGAACGGAGCTTCCTTGAACTTGCTGGGTATTATCGCAAGTTCGTGAAAGGATTTTCGAAGATAGCCCTTCCCCTCACTACTTTGACAAAGAAAGGTGTGCCGTATGAGTGGACACCCTAGTGTGAGGCTGCATTTCAAGAGTTGAAAGATAGACTTACCATCGTACCCATCCTAGCTCTTCCATCAAGGAAAGAAGGATTTCCGGTTTACACTAATGCATCCTATCAAGGGATGGGGGCAGTGTTGATGCAGCACGGGCATGTGATCGCTTACACTTCAAGGCAGTTGAAGAAGCATGAGACTAATTTCCCAGTGCATGATTTAGAGTTGGGAGCAGTGGTGTTCGCCTTAAAGGTTTGGAGGTATTATTTATATGGCGTTCACTGCGAGATCTTTTCGAATCATAAAAATTTGACGTATATCCACACTCAGAAGGAGCTGAACTTGAGGCAACGGCGGTGGTTAGGGTTTTTGTGTGATTATGAATTTAGATTGAACTATCACCCTGGGAAAGCAAACTCCGTAACAAATGCTTTGAGCAGAAAAGTACCAGAGTCGAGCCCTGAGTCTCAGATGATGAGTATGAAATTGGCTCGAGTGCTCGAGGAGATGGAGATCACATTGGTGTATAAGGATGATTCTGAGACATACTAAATATCTAGCTACCATGAGCATAGTTTGTGACATTCGAGTTCTAATTCGGGCAGAGCAAGGGAAGGATGCTGCTCTGGCCCTTGTGATTAAAGCTATTTAGGATGGATCTACTGAGGAGTATACAATGAAGGACAACCTCGTTCATTTCCGTGGCAGGCTCTACATTCCCAAGGGCGGTGGAATCCGGGAAGACATCTTAAGAGAAGCACATTGTTCCAAGTATTTATTGCATCCCGTGATTTCCAAGATATATAGTAACCTACGAAAGACCATGTTCTGGATGGGAATGAATAGTGCTATTAAGTACTATGTTACACACTGTGAGGCTTGTTAGAAGCTGAAGGTGGAGTGCATGAGCCCTGGAGGATTATTACAATCATTGTCCATTGCCGAGTGGAAGTTCGAGGATATTTCCATGGATTTTGTTCACATGTTGTCTCGCTCGTGCTCTGGGAACGATTCAGTTTAGGTAATTGTGGATCGCTTGACGAAGGTTGCCAGATTCATACCGATGAAGAAGGAGTCGCATGCTGATGTTTTAGTGCGTCTCTTTGTGGAGCAGCTTGTACGGTACCATTGGGTGCCTAAGACGATAGTCTCCGACCATGATGGTCGCTTTACCTCCAAGGAGTGGAAGGCAGTTCAAGTGTACTTGGGTTCTCACCTTATCTTTAGCACAACTTTTCATCCTCAGACGGATGGTCAGTCTGAGAGGACCATCAGAACTATGGAAGATCTGTTGAGATTGTGTATACTGGATAGAGGAGAGCCATGTCAAAGGCTCTTGTCACTGGTGGAATTTTCGTATAACAACAGTTATCAAACTAGCATCGGGATGACACCCCTTGAAGCACTTTATGGGAGGAGGTGTAGAAATCCATTGTCATTGGTGCAGGATGAGGATCCAAAGATTTTGGGAATCAAATATATTGATGATACCAATACTACTATTAGGTTGATATGGGACCGCATGCTTGAGGCTCAAAGTCGGCAGACAAAATACCATAATAAGAAACATCGGATGGTGGGATTTCAAGTGGGTGACAAAGTATTCTTGAAGATCAGGCTAATGCATGAAGTGTCACGAGTGTATGGTATGAAGAAGCTCAACCCGAGATATGTGGGGATCTATGCTATATTGGAAAGAATTGGCCATGTGGCCTATCAGCTAGAGCTACTACCAGAACTTGAAATTTGCATGACGTCTTCCATGTGTCGTTGCTTCAAAAGGCATTATTACGGCCTGATCAACATGTTTACACCACAGATGGAGCAGTGACACCACAGATGGAGCCAGTTCGGATAGTGGACGCCGAGATGAGGAACTTGCGTCGGAAAAGTGTACCTTTAGTGAAGGTCCTGTGGTCTAATCATGGGAAGGAAGAATATACTTAGGAGCCGATGGACTTAATGCGGAAGCGCTATCCGGAGTTGTTTCCCCAAGGTAAAATTTAAGCATATTATATTTCCATGCTTTATCTCCCCCACAGCCTTAGTCTGATTTCAAGGACGAAATCTTTTATTTTATTTATAGGATTTGTAACGTCTCATTTCGTGCTAGACCCCTCGCACGCGTTTTGAGTCAAGAAAGCTGACTCAAGTTCAGGGTGCACCAGTAACAGGCATCGAGTGATACTCGACTAATAAGGCAAATATGACTTAGAAATATTCTGGATGCTATAGGCGTTGAGTGGTCTCAACACAACTTGACGAATTTAACTTAGAATAATCCTGGATTCGACAAAGCGTCGAGTGCGTCGAGTAACGCCACTCGACGAATTCTGACTCAGAAATATTCTGGATGCTGAGGCATTGAGTGAACTCAACGCCATTCGACGAGTCGTTGAGTGGTCTCAACGCCACTTAACGCTTTTGACTTAGAAAGTTCGGCAAAGCACCAGGTCGCCCAGGTCACCCACTTTCACTTCATCATTTTCAACAGATCCATCCTCAACATGCCAATGCAGGAGAGGGCTAAGGTGGGACATACCCTCATGAATAATGCGGAGAACCGGCGAGTCCCCCCGCCACACCGTTCCCCGAAAAAGCCGATCAACATAGCAATGGTGAAAAATCCGGTGGAAGAGGTTTGTTGAAGGCTGAAGAAGAGCCAAAGCGTGTCGGGCATGAAGCGTACCTTGACATTTAACCAGGCTGTGAAGACCCAACCCCCATTACTGACCGGCGAGCACACAGTTGACCAATCCACGTAATGCAATCCCCAGTTGTGCGGGTCTTTTTGCCACCGAAAAAATCGGGCAAGTTTATCAATGTTCTACAAGATGTCCTAGGGAACGTCCGCATGAGACAGTAGGTACTAGGCCGTCGGTAGCAAGGAGGAGGCTATCAATGTTGCACGACCAACAATAAAAAGATGCCTATTTCCCCAGGTCCGAAGCTTGGACTAAACCTGGACCATCAGTCCCGAAAAATCATCCGCACGTAGCTTCCGTAACGCAGGTTCCACCCCAATGTAGGTCAGCTCCGAGACCCGAGGATAGCCCAAAAGCCGAGAGAACCGTTTGGCCTTCCAAGTTGGCGTCGCCTTGCTAAAAACAACCATAGACTTACTGGGATTAATGCATTGTCCGGTCCAACGACAATAATCATGAAGGGAGGCACAGATAAAGCCAATGGCGGCAGAGGAAACCTCCGCCACCATAAGAATGTCATATACATAAAGGAGGTGGGAGATACGGGGGCCTGCTGGGGCCAAAGTCATGCTGATTGACCGGTCCTGAAGCCGAAGAGCCCGAGATAGCAACTTCGAGCAAAGAATGAAGACATACGGGGACAGAGGGTAGCCTTGGCGAAACCCGCAAGCCGCATCAATCCACTGAGTTTGCTGGCAATTGAGGAGGAGCACAAACCACAGATTCATCGTGCATTGAAGCACCCAGTTGATAAACCGAGCCGACAAACCGAAGCAATGAAGAACTTGCTGCAGGGTCTCCCAAGCAATCTTTTCATAAGCTTGGGCCATGTTAATCTTAAGGATCATGAACCCCAACCGAGCAGTAGAGACTTTGAACTTGTGCATGGTTTCTTGGGCCAAAAACAATGATGAGAAATTGACCAGCCGGAACAAAGGCACCCTGATCCATAGATACCAAAGTAGGGGAGGAGAGGGTGGAGGCGACGCACCAAAACTGTTGCTGTCACCTTATAAATGGTCTGACATAGGCTAATGAGCCGAAATCTGTCCAGATGAGAGGCATTCAGGACCTTGGGAATAAAAACAACCAAAGTATCCTTCCGGTGGGGAGGCATAGACCCAGATTGGAAGAACTCCTAGAGGGCACTACAAACATCCATCTTGGTGGTTAGCCAAAAAGAATGAAGAAATGAAGCAGTCATACCATCGCGGCCAGGGGAGCGGTTAGCCTTCAAATCACGAACCGCGACCGAGAATCCGAGATTCCCTCATCCGAAATCTCCGAAGCAAGAAGCAGAGCGTCCTCCTGGCGAACTAGCTGGGACGGTAACAACTCCGACCAATCAGCCAAAACCGGAGTGGCACAAGTCCACTTGTCAGCGAAAAAGGTCATAAAGGCCCGCTCAATCTGGTCCGGGTCGGTAATGGCCACATCCTCCTCCAAGATGAGCTGGTCAATCCTGTTTGAACGCCTCCGACTTGACGCCATCGAATGAAAGTAGGCCGTGTTAGCGTCCCCCTCATTGGTTCATCCGGATTTCGCGAGTTGTTTTCACCAAGTTTCAATCCGGGCAAGCGTAGTGGCAAGTTCCTTAGGTTTGAAAATAAGGATGCCTGCATCACTCTCAGAGATCCCGGTTTCCGAATACTCCAAAATCTGGAGCACGGCCACCTCCGACTCCAGGCGGGTCTTAGCCTCCCCAAGCTCCTTCAACTTGTTCTTGCTCCAAAAAAATAAAGCCCGAAGGGTGCGAGACCATTTCCGTTGAAGAATCGTCGAAGTCGAGCCCGAGTCCGGCTGTTTCCAATTTCGGGAATCAATCTTCTTGCACATAGGATGACTAAGCCACATGTCTTTGAACCGGAACCAACGAGCTGGCCAAGAAGATTACTGTATTTTGGAGCGGTATTTTTGAGTTTTAATTCAGCAGTCTTATGTAGTTTTAAGCCAACTGTATTATTGTAGTAATTGAAATGTTATTTTTTGTCTCGCTGAGCCCCTTGTATTTTCTATCGTGCGTTCAGATGAAGAGGCGTACATGATGTATTATGATTATGTCCACAAAAATGTATTTAATGCGCAGAAGCAATTCCTTACGTATTGAACGCATACAAGAATTATTAAAGCCCGAAAGTATAGCTGTTCAAGAATTGGAATTAAGATTACAATGTCCGTCACCTAAGAAGTATCGCAAATTTTATACTCGCACAAGTTGTATTGTTAGTATTTCTTTCTACGCCGATACAAATGGCAAGAAATTGGACAATGATAAGATTTGTAGATCACAACCACCCATTTACAAATGACAACTGAGAACAAGATGCATTCACTAAAATTTTCTCGGAGGGCAGATTGAGTGGCAAGATTTTGGAAAATTTTTAGGTCAGGACTCCTGACCTAAAGAAAGGTCAGGACAACCAATGAGGAGATAGAAACTGCATGGGTCCCACGCAAAAGTGTATGACACAAGTCACAAGTGTGTGAGCCCCACCTCCATTGCAAGCTCCTCATTGGTGGAGGACCATGAGCATCGTCAGGAATCCTGACATAAATATTGCTCCAAGATTTTCGATGATGAGAGAGAGAGAGAGCAGCATGATTTTTGGCCACCGGAGAGAGAGCAGCAAGGGCGAAAAAAAGAGGAAGTCAAGGATTTTGGAGGAGAAAATGGTGGGACCGGAGTCACCGGACTATTTATTCACGCATAAGCTACAATTTTCGCCTAATTATTGATGGTGAAACAAACAGATCATGATGCTTCTGGATTGTAGACATCGGAGATTCGGAATCGAAGGCGGGAAACGCCTCCACCCGAGGAACCTTCAATCCTTCCCTTGTACTCCACGTGGCACGAACTCTTTTATTTTTCTTCCACGTGGTCTCTCTCTCTTCCCCTCTCTCTCTCTCGCTCGCTTTCACATCTCCCATCGCTCTTCCTCTTTATATTCTCCCGACTTTTCCTTTTTATTTTCTGTACGATTTCTGCGGTCTGTGCAACCTCGAGGGGAGGCATAAATGCGTCCGGCGGGGGCGGTGGATTGGACGGCGGATGCTGGTTCGGCGGTCGGCTGGGCGGTGGCGGTTGCTGTTAGTGGATTGCGGCGGTGGAACGAGATAGACGAGTCGGATAAGTGGCAGCGAGGGTTATACAACGCCCTATGTTGCTGCTATTCCCTTATATCTCTCCTTGCGCTGGTTAGTTCGCTCGATCGCATCTATTCTTACATTGATATGCTGGTTTAGTAGGGTATTGATCCGAGAGGCGATGGCGTTTTTCGGTTAACTGGTGGTTGATCGAAGAAAAATAAAAAGGGCGAGGATTTTTAGTAGATGAATTTGCAACAATCAATGCCTCAATTACAACCAGAATAGTATCAGGGAATTAGTCCGATGACTAGATGAAATTTGCGACATATTGAAGATAAATTCACCCAAAATTAAAACAAAAACGATAGTGTGAATCATGCTAAGATTGGGGCAATTTTATAGCCCAAGACAAGCCGACCTAATCAGGAACCCCAGCTAAGAACAACGCTCGAGGTAGAAGTACTATACAAGTGAAGATAGAAAAACGTGAGAAGGTAATTGAAGCTTTATAACTCTATTAACAGATGAACCAAGCGAAAAGAGGTTGCAATTAAACAAGACACCGGCCCGAGTAAAAAGGAGGAATTTTTCCAACCGTGTTTCGTTTCCAAATTCCCGTCCGCGACCAATTAGGAAGGGACGCGTGGCATACACTTTTTGCGCATGGGGCCGGAGAGAGGGGAAGTCAGCATCCTAAGAGATCAAAATGATCTCTTAGGAGATTCCCCAGACAAAAAAAATTCTGTCCGGGTTTCCGTCCCAATAATTTTGCAAGTAAAGGGCCCAAC
Source organism: Platanthera zijinensis (assembly GCA_039513925.1). Lineage (NCBI taxonomy): Eukaryota > Viridiplantae > Streptophyta > Magnoliopsida > Asparagales > Orchidaceae > Platanthera > Platanthera zijinensis. The sequence continues at coordinate 3,792,849 of CM077080.1, read as the reverse complement.
AATCCAAAATGGGGGACATAAAGAAAAAGAAGTTATCCCTCTAAATCCAACCAAATAAGGCTCCGTTTGTTTGCATGTTTTCATTGGAAGGTTTTTGTTTTGGCCCAAAGCGAAAAAATCATACGTTTTCGTTTTGGTGCAAAACGAAAACTTATGTTCGTTTGCAGAATGTTTTTCAAGTCCGGCAGTCCGCTTCAGGCAAAAACAAAATTTATGTTCGTTTGTGTGCCTTAATGCGTGCCGGTGAGGTCGCTACTCTACTACAATAATGGAGGAGTTCAAACTGATGTAGTAGGAAGACGTAAAAGACAGAGGAAGTGAGAGATGTTACCTGAGGCGATGCTTGAGGTCGGCTATGTCCAAATCAATTTAATGATGCTTAAATCTGGAGCGGTCGGGACAATAGCTGGAATGAGGAAGTTGGATGTTAGAAAAACCCACTTAACTAGGTCCATTTAGTTTCTTTTGTTGTTATTTCTCTCTCCTCTTTAGTCCCACATTGTGTATAGGACTTTGCTCTCTCTTTCTCTCATCTATATATTTGTACTCATTCTTTGTATTCAAGACAAGTGAACATATTTACAAGATTGCTTTTCCACTTTTCTACATGGTATCAAAGGAACCGGTCCTCCTTGGGCGGCTACCCTCTGCTTAACCGCCTCTCTTCCTGTGATCTCGTCTGTGCGTGCGGCTAGCTGCGGACTGCTCTCTCTGTCCGCTTCCTGTTCTTCCCGCTCGGTCTCTGGCGGTCTGCTTCTTCCTGTCCGCTTCGCCTCTCTTCTCCCCTCTCCCCTCTGTGGTTCCACTCCTCCCCTCCCGCCTCTTATAGCATTCCTGTGGGGCCCGCCTCTCTCCTCTCGCGCGGTCTCACTTGTGCTATCCGCCGCGGTCTCCCTTGTGCTCTCCGCCGCGGTCTCCTGCTCCCCGGCTTCTCGCTATCCGCAGCTCTCTCCCGCTATCCGGCGCGACCTCCTGCGACCTGTTCCTGATCGCATTTCTCCGCCTTGTCGCGGCTCCCTTCTCGTGCGGCCTGTTCTTTCCGCCGGTCTCCCTTCTCGCGCCTTCTCTCGCGCGGTCTCTATCCGCCTTTTCCGCCGAGTTCTTTCTTTGCTCGCTTCGTCCTGTTGCTCGCTGCGGCCTCTCTCTATCCGCTTGAGTGTTCCTTACTCGCGGTTTCTCCGTCTCTGCCCGCTCGTGGCCTCCGTCTCTGACCGCTGCTGGGTTCAGCCTGACCGTGCGGACTGTTTTCTCCCGCATTTAGGTCGCGGTCTTCTCCTCCCCTCCGCGCGGATTGGTTTCTGTCCGCCGGCTCTCCATCCGCCTCTGGTCGTGGCCCCCTGCCGCTGGTGCCTTTACATCGTGACCGGGCGGTCTCCGTTCTAGTCGCGCGGACTTTCTCTTCTCCTCCTATCCGGGCGGTCTCTGTTCTAGTCGCGCGGACTCCTCTGCTGCCGGTCTGCTCTCCTAGCCGCCTCTCCTCCATGGGTTCTTCTGCTGATTCGACTAGCACGGCGGTTCCTCCTGCAAACCGCCCGACCTCTATTCCAGAAATACGGGATGAACTCCGTATCACTACTATCTCTCTGGTCGGCAAGAAGAATTTTGTCGAATGGGCGCATTCTGTTCGCCGGGTCCTGCAATCTAAGGGGTTTCTTCATCACTTGACCCAGGTGGTTACCGGGACTCCGACTGACAAATGGTTACGCAATGATGGTCGTGTGCAAACATGGATTCTTAATTCTCTTGATAGCGAATCCTATCGCCTGACTATGTACCACGAGACAGCCAAAGGCATGTGGGATGAGCTTCATACCCTTTACTCCGGAAAAGATAGTCTCCACCATTTGTATGACATAATCATTGCTCTCCAGGCCCTTGATAGCAGTGGTGCGACCGATCTGACTTCTTTTGTGGCTCAGGCTCGGTCCTTGGTCGAGGCATGAATCCAACATCAGCCTCCTACTGTGGACCTTGTTGCCCAACGTGCTCAAAAGGAGGCTGTGGGTATAGCCATGATGATGACTCGGCTACCCCATCACCTTCATAGTGTACGGGCCCACATCCTCTCTTCTACTGTTACCCCGTCCTTCTCAGTTGTGTGCTCAATGCTTTTCAAAGTTACCCCGCCTCCGGATGTGTCGGGCCCTCCTTCTCCAGCTCTTGTCCAGCAGGTTCCTGCTCCTTTACTGTCTTTACCATCTTCTGTCCGTGGAGGGCGCTCTGACTCGCGGGGACGTGGGCGGGGTGGCCGGTCTCGGCCTAAGTGCTCGTTCTGCGACAAAGATGGGCATCTTGAAGTCACGTGCTATCGTAAGCATGGTCTCCCACCTCGTCCACAGGCGTCTGGTTCTGCTACCGACTCCTCTCCCACTCGTACTGATCTCGACGAGGTCCGCCTTCAGCTTCAACATCTTCATGGTCTGCTCAGCCGCCCGCCCGCCTCTGTTGCCTCCGCTGCCTCCATCTCCAATAAAGGTATCACCTGCCTTTCCTCTGGCCTGCGATGGATCCTCGACTCTGGTGTCACTCACCACATCACCTCTGTTCGGCCGCCTCAGTACTTGTCTTTCCCTCACCCGAAGTACATTACTGTGGCCAATGACGCCTCTGTCCCTATTTTTGGATGTGCTGATATTCCTCTCACCTCTTCTCTTCACCTGCGCTCGACTCTTCATGTTCCGGGCTCTCCTTTTAATTTACTTTCTGTTGGTCGCCTTACTTCTGATTTACATTGCTCAGTGACCTTTACTTCTTCTTCTTCTTTTCTGATATAGGATCAGCAAACACGGACTATCATTGGTAAGGGGCGACTGCAGAACGGGCTCTACCTTCTTGACGACTCTCCTACTCTCCTCGCATCGTCTCCTCTTCCGATTGGCATCGACGTCTTGGTCATGCTCCTCTACCTGTCCTCCAGAAGGCTCTCCCGGATGTATCTCTTCCTGCTTTTCAATGTGAAACATGTATTTTTGGCAAGCAGCTACGTTCATATTTTCCTTCTCATTGTACCCGGAGCTCCACTCCTTTTATCTTAGTACACTCCGATATATGGGGTCCGTACAAATTTACTAGTATTTCGGGTTATCGGTATTTCGTTACCTTTATTGATGATTATTCGCGCATGACGTGACCGTATCTTCTTCGCGATCGTTCTGAGCTTCCCCGCGTCTTCCAGACGTTCATTCTTGAGACTCGCACTCAATTCTCTGCGCCCATTCGCACTATTCGTACCGACAATGCGCGAGAATACACTGGTCATGACTTCGCGACCCTCTGCTCTGAGAACGACATTATTCACCAAACCTCGTGTGTGTATACTCCGCAACATAATGATGTCGCCGAGCGCAAGAATCGACACCTTCTTGATGTGGCTCGATCCCTTATGCTTCAAATGCGGGTTCCCAAACCATACTAAATTTTGCGCTCTCCACCGCCTGCTTTCTTATCAACCGTCTACCATCCTCCGTTCTTCAGAATGCTACTCCGTTTAGCCTCCTCTTTCCGTCCACTCCGCCTTTCCCTGTTACTCCTCGTATCTTTGGGTGTGCTTGCTATGTTCACCATCTCGGCCCTTCTACCGACAAATTGGATTCTCGTGCGGCCAAACATATCTTTGTCGGTTACTCGCGCACTCAGAAGGGGTATATGTGTTATTCGCCTACTACCCGCAAGATTACTGTCTCTGCGGACGTTACTTTCCGGGAAGATCTTCCCTTCTTTTCTGCTCCGGATGACGTTCCCTTTCCAGAGCCCGTCGTTCGTCCTATCATCCCGGTTCCCTGCTCCTCATCCTCTCCTCCTCCTGACCCGGCTCCGGTCTGTCCGACTCCACCTGTTATTCGGGTCTATTCTCGTCGCTCTTCTCCTCCCGTTGCCCCACTGTAGTCGGCCTTGCCCTCTGATGCTCCGCCACCTGCTTCTCCGGTTCCTGCCTCCACCGCTCATCCGATGGCAAACTACGTCTCTCTCCATCGCCTTTCACCACCACTTTGCCACTTTGCCACATCATTATCCTCTGTTTCTATTCCTAACTCTGTATAGGAGGCGCATCAACATCCTGGCTGGCGGGCTGCCATGAAGGAAGAAATGACGGCCCTTTGGGCCAACCAGACCTGGATACTTTCCCTCTGCCTCCCGGTCAGCACCCGGTTGTGTGTAAATGGGTTTTTGTCATCAAACATGCTCCGGATGGCACTATTGCCCGACTGAAGGCCAGACTGGTGGCCCGTGGTTTCACTCAACAGCAGAGCCTCAATTATGAGGAAACTTTCTCTCCGGTGGCCAAGCTCAACACGGTACATGTGCTTCTCTCCGTGGCTGTACACCGCCACTGGACGCTTCATCAGCTCGATATCAAGAATGCCTTTCTGAATGGTGATCTTCACGAAACCGTCTACATGCGCCAACCGCCCGGGTTTGAGACCACGGGGGAGTCTCATGCGTGTCTTCTCAAGAAGTCCATCTATGGTCTCAAACAATCCCCCCTCGGCGTGGTTTTAAAAATTCAGCAAGGTGGTTCAGGATATGGGTTTCACTCGGAGCTCTGCTGACTTCGCCCTTTTCACCCGACACCGGGCAACGGGAACCGTCATTCTGTTGGTTTATGTTGACGACATCCTACTTACTGGGGATGACTCACAGGGGATCCAAGCGGTCAAACAACATCTGAGCACCGTTTTTCAGACCAAAGACCTAGGGCATCTTCGCTACTTCCTCGGTCTTGAGGTCGCACGACGACCGGATGGGCTTGTCCTCTCCCAACGGAAGTACTGTCTCGATCTCCTCAAAGATGCTGGCCAGTCAGGTTGTAAGCCAGCTAATACACCGATGGAGGCAAATCACAAGCTCTGTGCACATGCCTCTGATGAGGATCTGCTTCTCCAGAACCCGGAGTACTATAGACGCCTTTTCGGAAAGTTGATCTACCTAACAGTCACGAGGCCTGATATATCATTTGCTGTTGGGGTTGTCAGTCGGTTCATGTATGCTCCCCGGGTTTTTCATCTCCAAGCCGTTGAACGGATTCTCCGGTACCTTAAGGCAGCTTCGGGTCAAGGGCTTGTTTACAAAACCTCCACCTCGACTCCAACATTGGTTGCTTACTCTGATGCCGATTATGCCGGTTTCCTGGACGATCAGCGGTCGACTAGTGGATTCTGTACTTACTTTGGAGGTCATCTCATTACTTGGAAAAGTAAAAAATAAGCCGTGGTCGCTCGATCCTCCGCGGAAGCTGAATTTCGATCTATGTCATCGGTTGTTTCTGAACTCACATGGCTTGAAAGCCTTCTTGCTGACTTAGGAGTAAAACTTCCTTCATCTGCTGTTCTCTTTTATGATAGTCAAGCGGCCATACACATAGCAAAGAATCCGGTGTTTCACGAGCGTACGAAGCATATCGAGGTCGACTGTCACTTCATACGAGGAACAGTTCAAATGAAGAAACTTGAGTTAAAGCATGTTCCGGGAACTGATCAAGTTGCTGATATTCTCACAAAGGCCCTATCAAGCACTTTGTTCTACCAGTGTTTGTCCAAGCTTGGTGCATATGATCTATACGCTCCAGCTTGCGGGGGAGTGTTAGAAAAGCCCACTTAACTAGGCCCGTTTAGTTTCTTTTGTTGTTATTTCTCTCTCCTCTTTAGTCCCACATTGTGTATAGGACCTTGCTCTCTCTTTCTCTCATCTATACATTTGTACTCATTCTTTGTATTCAAGACAAGTGAACATATTTACAAGGTTGCTTTTCCACTTTTCTACATTGGAATCGGTAGAGTCAAAATAATAATGTAAAAACCAAAACAATGAATCTGTAAAGAGAATGACATGCAATGGCAATGGCCTCGCTGTTCGGGAAAAAGCGAAAGCTATGGAGCCCGTGAGAAGGAGCGGAAATCGAATCCCGTGAGCGGAAGCTGCGAAGCCCGTGAGCGGAAGCTGCGAAGCCCGTGAGAAGGAGCGGAAAAAGCAGAAGTGTGGTTGAGGGTGCGGAGTCGACGGAGGTGATCACAGGTTTTGGGTCGACGACAGATACATCTCGGCTTCCCCGCCATGGATTCACGCGAAGCTGAGGCAAAGAGCTTCTTGCCGACGATGCGGGAGGCCGAGACAAAGAGGGAAGGCCCGTCTATTCTCAAAACATACCAAAACAGACCTGGCTAGGTCTGTATTGGTGGGTGACTATTTTAGAAGGAAATGAAAATTACCGTTTTCCGCTCAAAATCAAAACATTGAAAAATATAGCCAAACGAGCATCAAATTTTGGTTTTCTAAAAATTCAAAATGAAAACAGACCCTCAAAACTGCGCAAACGAACGGACCCTAAGAATAATCATGCAATTCAGGTTATTTACTCTACATAAGGACATGATCTTAGACAAATCTCATTCTAAGGCTTCACAACTAGATCTCTTTCATAATGAAATAGCCATAAAAATCACTAGGTGTCCAAACATAAAATTAAAACAATGATCATAAAAACAAAGCAATGAAGTCATGATACCTATGCACATCAACATATTTACATATAAATACACATATTTTGAATACTAAATGGACTTCCTCTTCACTTGATCTCTAATTTAGATGAAATTTTAGTAATTGTAACAGGGACGAGTTTTGAGCATGAAGAAAGAAAAAGTTCATGTATGTTAGTCTTCAGTTTATCATAAGGTCCTGCTGTGTAAATAATGTAGGATTATTCATCAACTTGAAAGCCCCATTGTTAAACAAGATGGTTTGACTTACTCCCATTGGAGAACGAGGCCTTTTGTTGTGTAGCCATATGTGACCCTAAGGAGAACCTCTGTATGCTTTGAAACGCCGAGATGCGAGGATTCTTTGGTCTGGTATAATGCCACTTGATTTGCTCATGAAGTTGACTCTTAAGGGGATCTCCCTAGTTGTGATACGGAACATTCTATGGTCTTGATCTCTCTTTTCTTTCACCACTTTTGGAAGTTGGATCAACTTGCCATTAAAAATGTCCTCAATGACTATTTAATTGAGACAATTTATATGCAGTGGCATCCCGATTATGAGATTATGTGTATCTCTCTCTTCTTTGTCGTAATTAAAAAAGTCTTCTTTAACATAGATCAAACTAAGATAGTTTATATGCAATTGCCGTCCTGTTATGAGACAGTGAAATTCTCTTGTTTATCGCAAAAACAACACTCAAGCCTTTATCCCACTATAGTGGGGTCGGAATTCTCTTGTTTATCATTTGCGAAAAAATTTGTACAACCTAATGCAGTCCCTTAGAGCTTGATTTGAGAAATTTAGCCAAATGGTTCAAACTATTGACTTCTGTTGTGACTCTTCCAATTTCTCTCTTTTTACTTAACGTCACTAGGAAAGCACTTTGATTCTTTGTTGCTTATGACATTATTATCAAAAATGATGATGTAGTAGGCATCTCCAAGGTGCTGATCATTTGACCAAGCATTTAGACGAAGTATCTCAGATAAGTATCTTTATTTCTTGGCAAGGTAGTTGTTACAGGCTAAATCCATATAATATCGATGGCGTCGTCGGAGATAACCTGAGATGGAGATGATATTGGAAATGAGATACTATGGAACCAGACTACGATATCCTAAGTTGAGTGTACTTGAGAGAGAGAGAGAGAGCTACACAATCTTATAACCTAGCTTTAAAACAAAGTTGTCTTGAGCTCGTCATAGAACATCGATGACGCCTCCAGAGATGGTGGTGGGAATTAGGTACTATTGAGCCAGAACTGTGGTAGCTTACCGGAGTATGCTCGGGAGGGAGGGAGACTTACCACGATTTCACAATTTACAACAAGAAAAGAACTTTAGTTCATGTATACTTCATTCATCTTCGAAGAGATACTAAAATAGGATTACAAGAGTAAATCATCAACTAAAATATTAATAGCGTACATTAAATGACAAAACTAACAACTAACACTTCAACAACAAATTAATGGAACAATTAACATATTAATGACATGCATTAATTGACTCAACTATCAATAATACTTTAATGACTCGTATTAATTAAGTAGGAACAAAGACTCGTAACCTGATAACTAGGTGGGAAGGCCGATAACATCCCACCCGTCCTTCCTATTTGAACTTGGCTTCAAGCTCGGATGGTGCTTTGCTGATTTGATTATTTGCTTCTTTAATTCCTCGCTAGATAACTTCTCATATTGTATTGCTTGTGCTGAAGCTTTCTTGAGCGAGGAGCCTTTGTCGTGCTTAATGATGACACAGAAGATGGTGATGCTGTCAGCGTGTGGTTGTTTGCGTAGAGACGGTATCAATCCAATGTGTAGCAGGAGTGTTCCCGTTGGCTGGGTGATTGGAGTCGAGTCAAGGTTGCCCAATGACTTCGGACGATCGAGTGCAATTGATGAGCCTGCATGATGAGAACCACGATGGTTAGGATTGGCGGTTCCAGATGGGTAGCAATTGTCGGAATAATGACTCAAGTGTGGTGGTCGGTGCACTTGATGGCGTAATGGTTAGAGAGATTGTGGGGGCCGTGAGAGCTGCTGAGTTATCTTCGTGCGTTGGCGTCGTGGAGTTAACCCCTGTTGTGGCATGAGTCTGTCGATTATGTTGGAGTGTGCATCAAGGATGACATGGTGTCGTGCCTCAACTTCTTGTTATCAAACTTCAATGACCACTTGAGTTGTCATGAAAGTGCTCATCAATTCAGTAAGCTTACTCATTTGGTCTATGAAATCCTCCATGTTGTTAATAATGGTAGAAAGTACGAGGGTTAGAGCACAAGAGAATGATCGGGTTACTGGACAGCTCTGATACGAAGTTTTTGCGGGCTAACCCTTAGATCGTTGGGGGTGTGGTTAGAGATGACCGGAGGTGGAGATGACATTAGAAATGAGATACTATGGAGCCAAAACCATGGTTGCCTAAACAAGGTGTGTTCGAGAGAGAAATATGTACCTGTCATGGGCCTACCTGTAACATCATCATAATCTCGTTGGAGGTGGTGGTGGAAGTAGAGATGTAAGGGATCTGAGCTCAGACCACGAAGAATATGAGGAGGAAGAAGGGGGAGTCTTGCTCAATTCTAATCCTAGAATGAGGATGAAGGAAGAACTAGAGAGAGAAAGTGAACTTTCATAATTTCATCCATTCATAATAATTCATGGCCCAAAAGGTTCTTGAATAAAGATTACATGATTCAGACAATTTATCAAAAGACCCTACATGAAATAGAAAACCCAAAAAAATCTTAATAACTCTAAAGAGCGACACTTAATAATGACAACACTTAATATAGACGACACTAACATGATAATTAATAATACATTTATAAAATTAGCAGATAATGAGGGCAATTGTGAGTCCATAACATCCCACCCATCCTTCAAATCGAGCGACTCGTTTTCACCAATTACTTACTCTGTTTCGAAGTGGAATCACTTGGATGTCCTAGGAGCAATAAAATGGTGAAAGGTGGCTCTAATACCAAATTGTTATAGGCCTACCTGTAATCGTTATGGTCTCGTCTGAGGTAGCGGTGGAGGCTGAGATGACAAACAAGCCGAGCTCAACCCATGGAGAATACAAGGAGTAGGAAGAAGGTGGAGTCTTGCTTAAACCCTAACCGTAAAATTAGGATGAAGATGAGAGAACTAGATAGAGGAATATAACTTTCATAATTTTATTCATTCATAATAATTTATGACCCAAGGGGTCCTTTAAATAAAGATTACATGACTTCGACAATTTACTAAAAGACTCTGCATGAAATAGAAGAGCTGAAAACCGTAATAACTCTGATTAGTGACACTAAATAATGGCGATACTAACATGACAATTAATAATACATTTATCAAATTAATTGATAATGAAGACTATTGTGGGTCTATAACAGTACCACAATCTCATAACTTGACTTTAATCCAGTTGTTATTAGCTAACCCGTAGAACGTCAATGGAATCCCCAGATGGCTGGAGGTGGAGATGATGGTGAGATTGGGATACTATGAAGCTGAAAGCTTATTTGCCTATGCGGGGTATGCTTGGGAGAGAGAGATACCACGATCTCATAATTTGACTCTGATACCAAGTTGCTACATGCTCGCCATAAAACGTCAATGGTGTCTCTAGAGATGATCGAAGGTGGAGACAATGGTGGGAATATGATACTATGGAGCTGAAACAGTGGTTGCCTAAGTGGGGTGTGCTCGGGAGAGGAACAAAATTATCATGATCTCATAACTTAGAACAAGAGAATAGACTTCAATTCACACATACTTCATGCGGGGGTATGCTCGGGAGAGAGAGATACCACGATCTCATAATCTGGCTCTGATACCAAGTTGCTACATGCTCGCCATAAAATGTCAATGGTGTCTCCAGAGATGATCGAAGGTGGAGACGATGGTGGGAATATGATACTACGGAGCTGAAACAGTGGCTGCCTAAGTGGGGTGTGTTCGGGAGAGGAACAAAATTATCATGATCTCATAACTTAGAACAAGTGAATAGACTTCAATTCACGCTTACTTTATTCATCCTCTAGCGGATACTTAAATAGGATTACAAAATCAACTAACATATTAATGATGTATATTAAATGACCAAACTAATAGCTAACATACTAATGACACATTAATTGAATCAACTACTAATGACACATTAATTGAGTCAACTACCAACAACACATTAATTGACTCTAACAACTAACATAGTAATGACACATTAATTTACTCTAACAACTAACGTAGTAATGACACATTAATTGACTCAACTACGTATAATACATTAATAACTCATATTAATTAAACTAAGTACGATGACTTGTAACATGATAAATATCTGCGAAGATCTTATAGCAGTAGCTTACCTTAGTGATTCTCATCCTTCCAGATGCCAATGTTCTCGTCTAATGCGTCTTCATCTAACCCACAATTATCCAATCAAAAGTATTATTTTCATTCAGTTGACAAGCTAATATATCTAACTATCACTCATTTAGATATTGTTTTTGGTGAGTGCTTATAGTCAGTTCATGCACGCTCATAGTCTATGGACCGTACACCCTACCCACACCTTCTTGCGACCCTGGCGCCTGGAGTCAGCACCTGCCCAGGGGTCCCACTGGGAGTCCGCCCGATAGGCTTTATCAGATCCGCAGATCGTGCACCACAACCCATCCCGCAGTCCCACCACAAGGAGGTAGGTTGTTGAGGCCGGGGCTCGATTCCCCGACCTCCTTGATAAAGAGTCCTCTGGCGGTCTCTCATTACCAAATGATCTGTGGGATGGGTTGGGGTGTACGGTTCACGACCTGATAAAGCCTATAAGATGGACTCCCGGTGAGACCCCTGGATAGGTGCTGACTTCTGGTGCCAAGGTGGCAGGAAGGTGCCGATGCTTGTCCTACATCACATAGGGTCTTTTCCTTATAGACAAATAAACTTATTCTTTGGTATCTATATCATGGACATTGATTTATCTATCATCACTCTCTCTCTCTCTCCCATGTATCCTATTTCTAATTGTGATTATGCTAGATTCATTGATGATCGTTGTTCCACCGACGTCTTTTGTAATTACTTTGGTTGTAATCTTGTCACATATAAGAGTAAGAAGATACCATATTGCAGCTTGCTCTACGATCGAGACCGAATATCACTTTATGACACTCACTTAGCTCAAGAGATGCTTCATTGATTTTGGCATTTTTCTCTTTTCCTACAACTCTTCCTTTGTGATAATCAGTTTGCCATTTATATTGTTGAGAATCCTATATCTCATGACGTGCAAATCATATTGAAATTGGCTACCATTTCACGAAGTGATAAAGTCAAGCTTTGGGAGATCCAACTTCAACATGTTTCTGCTTCCTAGATTGCAAATTTTCTCACCAAAATACCACCTTACCCTCTATATTTTAATTTTCTTTCTAAACTTGGCTCACAAGATCTCTATGCTCTAGCTTATGGAAGAGTGTAGGAAGTATAACGTATTTATTATTTTTGTTTTCATTATTTTGACCAAACAATTAAAGTGGGCATTTTCTTCTCAAACCTTCTGCATTTTTAAATCCACGGCATCCTGTTTTTTTAAATATCCCCACTGTTTCTTGACTTCTGTAAAGGGCTACCTGACCGGTGATAAATGTTATTAAAAAACAAGCAAAAATATAATTTACACTTTAATGCAACGCTTCTCTGCTAGGTTTTTGATTTAATATCTCATTAGAGTTGGTTTAAATCTTGCAAGTACATTCAGCAATAATCTTTTTTGAGATTGTCGGTGTAATGTGCTTTTATGTATGCTTAAATTACCAGGTACAACTTATCCGCATACAACTCAGGGTTCCAGAATATGGCTGGACGACTCAAAAACTTTTCCACTTGATGAATTTTATTGTCAATGGATGTACGTACAATTCATAAAACTTCAGTATCTCTGTGTTCCTGCTAACTGCTCTATATGTGCTAAAGTTTGAGTTTTATCAACAGTGCGTGCAGTCCTCTTTGGGTTTTACCAAGGTGTTTATCTTCTGAAACCTAAAGTAAGTTTCTACTGTGGCAAGAGTTATATTATAATACTGAAATCAACGTTGCAATGTTATTGTTAGAAAACTGTTTGTAAAGATCCATTTAGAGGCCCATTATAGGTCTTTTTACTTTCTCATGTATTAATCCCACATCTTGTATAAGAGATGATTCTCTCTCTTCTCCCTATATATTTGTACTCATACTTGTAATTTGTAATTCAAGAAGTATATACAAGGTTCACTCAATTCTTCTACATGGTATCAGAGCCAGGTTCAACCTGGGCGGATAGTGTCTTTCCTAATCGCATCTTGTTTTTCCTTTGTGGTTAGACTCTTCCTACCGTAGGTTTCCTACCCGCACCTTGCGGCCTCTTTGCTGTGCGGACTCCGTTTTTCTATCCGCCGGTTTCTCCCTCCCGTGGTTCCACCCCTCCTTTCCCTCTTTCTTTCTGACTATATAGCTCTTCTTTTCTGGACAGTGGGGCCCGGTTTCCCCTTGTCTGTTGCGGTATGCTTTGTGGGGCTTCTTACCCGACTCAAACCGATGCCGTCTCTTCTCGTCTTGCCGCTGAGGTTTGACTCTGTCCGCCGCGATTTCTAGTCTGCCTGCTGCGTTTTGCCTCAGCCCACGTAGTTTGCCTTTCCTCTGTTCGCTAGTCGGATGTTCCTACTCGCGCATTGCTTCTCTCTACTGTTCGCTGCGGACTGCTCCTCTCTGATCGTTGCAGACTAGTTCTCTTTTTGCTGTTCGCTGCGGACTGCCTGATTCTTTCCTACCCGCCGCGGCCTCCTCGGACTCGCATGGTCTTCTTTAATCTTTCTCTTGTGCGGACCGGTTCTCTTCTAACCGTCGTCGAACTCTCTTCTAATCGCGCAGAATGTTTTTTTTGCTCCCTACCCGCTGTGCCTCTCCTCTGGCTTATGCGGGTTTGCTGCTGTTCTACCCGCTGCGAACTTGGTTTTCTACTCGCTGCGGGCTTGACCCTGTTATAGTTACGGACTTGGCCGTGTTCTTTACCCGCTCCGGACTTGGTTTTCTATCCGTTGCGGGCTTGGCCCTGTTCTCTTCCACATCACGTGCTCCTTTTTTTGATCATGCAGACTCTTTGTCGCGCGGCCTAGTCCTTGCCTCTTCTGCCCGCCTTGTCTCCTCAAAGCTGCTGCTTCCCGCTGAAGACCGCTCTCAGCGGTTTGCTTTCTCTAACCACAGCGGTCTGCTTCTCTAACCGCCACGGCCTGCTTCTCTAATCGCCACGGTTTTCTCTCTTTGTTCGCGCGGCCTGGTCGCCTTTGCCCGCTGTTCACCGACCTCTACTCCTCTAGCTGACCGTCTGCAGCTTGTTGCTTTCTCCTTGCTGCTCTACCCGCAACTCTAGTTATTGCGGCTTGCCCTTGCCGCCCTCCTCTTGTTGATATGGACTCCACGTCGGCTTCCTCTCTTCCCGCTCGTGCCGCGACTCCCTCTCCCGAAGTCCGCGATGAGTTTCAGATCACCACCATCTCTTTCAGTGGGAAGCACAACTTTGTGGAATGGGTGCATTTTGTTCGTCGTGTTCTACAAACTAAAGTTCTTCTTCATCACCTTACCCGGGACGTTCCCATTGCTCCTACTGACGAATGGTTGCGTGATAACGGCCGGGTCCAATCTTGGATCCTCAATTCCATAGACACCGAGCTCTACCGCATGACCATGTATCATGAGACGGCCAAGAAAATGTGGGAGGAGCTTCACTCTCTCTACTCTGGCAAAGACAACTTGTTGCATATGTTCGATATCATCTATACGCTTCAAGCTCTGGATCCCGTGACAACATGTGATTTGACTTCTTTCGTTGCTAAGGCCAAAACTCTGGTTGAGGCCTGGATACAACATCAGCCTCCCTCCACGGATCTTGCTACACAACGAGCGCAAAAGGAAGCTGTTGGGATTGCAATGATGATGACACGAGTTCCTCCTCACCTACACAGTGTCCGGGCTCAGATTCTTTCCTCCACCACGCCCTCCCTGTCTGATGTCTGCTCTATGTTTCTCAAATCCACATCTCCTTCTGAGGCCCCTACAAATTTTTCACCGACTCTCCTTCAGCAGTCACTCTTACCCACTCCTGCTCCAGCTCGTGACTCTTTAACTAGGGGAGGCCGCCACACGTCTCGGGGATGAGGACGTGTTGGGCGCTTCAGTTTCAAATGTACTTACTGTGGTCGAGAGGGTCATCTTGAAGCTACATGCTACCGCAAGTATGGTCTGCCTCCACACCTTGCATCTTCTACTACAGTTGCTCCTCCTCCCACAGGTGCTCCACAGGATTCTGGTTCTTATACCAGGCAGGATATCAATGCTCTCCGCACCCAGCTTCAACAACTCCAAGGCATCATCAATCGCTCATCTGGCTTGGTAATGTCTTTTTCTGAAGGTATATCTTGTCTCTCTCATAGCTCCCACTGGATCGTGGATTCAGGTGCTACTCACCACATTACATCCCAGAGACCATCGCAGTATATACAGTTTGCTTATCCCAAGTTCATCACTGTTGCCAATGGCACTCCGGTTGCTGGCGCGGCTAATCTTCGGCTTACTCCTACTCTCCCTCTCTCCTCAGTTCTCCATGTTCCGGGATCCCCCTTCAATTTGTTATCAGTTAGTCGTCTTACTCAGGAATTTGACTGCTGTATAACATTTTCTCCTTCCTCTTTTGTTGTGCAGGATCGCCGCACACGTAGTATCATTGGTAAAGGGTGGCTGTTGAATGGACTGTATCTCTTAGATGTTCTACCCACCATCCTCTATGTTGTCTCCACTGTTGACTGGCATCGCCATCTTGGGCATGCTCCCCTCCCGATTCTCAAGAAGGCTCTTCCTGATGTCTCCCTGCAAGAGTTTACTTGTGAGTCATGTATCTAAGATAAAAAACACCGTATTTCTTTCCCTCCTACATATACCCGGAGTGATACTCCGTTCTCTTTGTGCCCATATAAAGTTCCTAGTGTTTTTGGCTATCGATATTTTGTCACCTTTATTAATGATTACTCACGTCTCACTTGGTTATATTTATTACATGATCGTACTGAACTAACATTTGTTTTTCGTATTTTTTTAACTGAGACGTGTACGTAATTCTCCATTATGCTAAAAATCATTCGCACCGATAATTTTCGTGATTATATTGGTCATACCTTCTCCAATTTATGCACCGAGTTTGATATCCTAAATCAAACCTCGTGTGCTTATACCCCCTAACAAAACGGTGTGACCGAGCGGAAAAATCGCCACCTCCTTGATGTCGCCCGATCCCTCATGTTTCAAATGTAAGTGCCCACAGAATATTGGAACTTTGCGGTCTCAACTACCTGCCATTTTATCAACCACATGCCTTCGTCTGTTCTCAACTTCGTCTCTCCATTTAGTCTTCTCTTTCCTTCCAAGTCCCCCTTCTCTCTCACATCTCGTGCCTTTGGCTGTGCATGTTATGTTCGCCTACTTGATCCGTCTACTGACAAGCTCGCTGCTCGCGCCATAAAATGTATGTTCGTTGGCTACTCCCGCACTCAAAAAGGTTATGTCTGTTATTCATCTACCGACAACAAGCTGATTGTCTCGGCTGATATAACCTTCCTTGAAGATCAACCATTCCACTACTCTACTTCTACCCCATCACCACCATCCATTGTTGCTCGTCCTGTCGTTCCTGTCACGACTCCCTCTCTACCCCCTCCTCCTACACCTCTCCCGATCCCTTCTCTACCTCCACCACCTCTCCGTGTCTATACTCGTTGTAAGTTCAAGACTACTTCCCTGTAGCAGCTTCCCTCTACAGATGACATCCCGCGGCTTGCTGATCCTGCATCAAATTTTACGGCTCACCCCTTGGCAAATTATGTGTCTCTACGTTGCCTCTCTCCACCACTCCATCACTTTGTCGTCTCTCTTTCCTCTATTTTTATTCCTAACTCTGTGCAGGAAATGCTTCAGCACCCGGGGTGGCGGCCGGCCATGGAGGATGAAATTACTGCACTTTGTGCTAACTAGACCTGAGATTTGGTTCCTCTTCCTCCCGGCCAGTCCCGTGTCAGTTGCAAGTGAGTTTTTGTTATCAAACATGCCGCAGATGAGACCGTTGACCGCCTAAAAGCTCGCATTGTGGCCCGGGGTTCACTCAACAGCAAGGCCTTGATTATGATGAAATCTTCTCCCGGGTTGCCAAGTTGAATACTGTTCGGGTCCTGATCTCCTTGGCAGTCCACCACTAATGGCCTCTCCATCAGTTGGATATTAAAAGCGCCCTCAATGGTGATCTGTAGGAAAATGTCTATATGCACTAACCTCCTCGGTTTGAGACCACGGGGGAGTCTCGTGTATGTCATCTCCGGAAGTCTATATATGGTCTCAAACAGTCCCCGCATGCTTGGTTTTTAAAAATTCAGTAAGGTTGTTCATGAAGTTTGTTTTACACGATACTCGACTGACTTCTCTCTTTTCACCCGTCATCAGCCAACAAGCACGGTAATTCTCCTTGTGTATGTTGATGATATTCTAATTACTGGCGACAACTCTACAGGAATACAACAAATCACTCAACATTTGAACTCAGCATTTCAGACAAAAGAACTGGGAAATTTTCGCTACTTCCTTGGGCTCGAGGTTGCCAGACGACCTGATGGACTCATCTTACCCCAGCGGAAGTTCTGTATTGACCTTTTTGAAGATGCTAGCTACTCAGGGTGCAAACCTGCGAACACCCCTATGGATGTAAATCACAAGCTCTCTCCACATGGTTCTGATTCTGATCAACTGCTTACAAATCCAGAGTATTATCGACGCTTGGTGGGGAAGATGATTTACCTTACAGTTACTCGACCTGACATCTCATTTGCTGTGGGAGTTGTAAGTCGTTTTATGCATGCTCCTCGGACATCTCATCTCCAAGCTGTTGAGCGCATCCTCAGATATCTAAAGACTGATATGGGACAAGGACTTGTTTACAAACCATCTACCTCTCTATCTCTAGTTGCGTATTCTGACGCCGACTACGCAGGTTATCTGGATGGTAGGCGTTCCACAACTGGTTTTTGTACATACTTCGGTGGACACCATATAATCTGGCGTAGCAAGAACCAGATCGTTGTTGCTCGATCCTCAACCATAGGCGGACCCAGCAGAATTTTTCAGTGGGGGCGTTTAATAAAACAAAGATAAAAAATATTGCTACATATGCTAAAAAATAACCATAAGTTTGCAAAAAAAAAACTAAATTAGTACATTTTTATTAACATATTAAGATTATCCTATTTTGAAAAGATTTTATGATAGCTTTATTCTATCAATAGAATAGAGTCACTGACTCGAACAAAATGATAACTAGAAAGTATTTGCTAAAACTAAATTTGTATGGTTCGCTAAACTAGCTTCAGAGTATGTCTAGATAATTGTATTCTGTAGAGATTAGTAATCTCAATACTAATCATATGGAAGCAATTCACATATGATCTCTAGTTGGTTAAGTTTATCACTGTTAATTTGAAAAATAACTAGTCCACCACAATACTCTACCAAGATTCAAATCTTGTGATTTAGGACATGATTCGTGCAGTGATCTAAAATTACATGTCTTTTCTTGATTCTAGTAGTAACTATTAGTTATATGTTTATGTGGCAGTTATATTTACAAGAAATTGATGTTGAATATATTAGGGATAATGAACATTATCTTAATCATACTGCTTATAAGGCCATATCTTTGTAGAATTTCATGAAAAAAAGAAATGGGAAAGACAGTAGGAGACCATTTTTTCAATACCAAACAAAAATCCTGTGTAAAAGCATAAATTTGAGCTCTAAGGAAGAAATGGAGTTGAGTGAATTTGTAAATACCTGGAAAAAAATGGAGTTGAGCCTAAATGGAGTCGAGTTCTTTTGGCCAAACAATTTTGGAAGTTGGGAACTGGCCGACCCTACGGAAGAAGAGTAGAAGACCCTCTACCGGCCTGGGGAAGAAGGAAGTAGCCAAAAAGATTGTAGGAACCGAGCAGCAGAGGCCTAGAGCTCTCATCGTCTTCTCGACAGAGGCTCGTCGGCGGCTCGTCGCCGAAGTGTCAAGCAGAGCGCTCGGCGGCGCCGTCGCTGAAGAAGAGATGAGGCCTCAGCATCGCAGTCGGGATCCACAAAAATAGGGTCATGACCAACGAAGAATAAACCTAGGCGAGGGCAAGTGGGGTTCGCGGGATTGGGACTCGGGAGAAATGTAAGCGGGATCCTAATAGGAGATTTGATGCAGCCATGCGGGCTAGTGGGGTCTTAAAATAACCGAAATATGAAGTCATAAATGAAAAAATAAGCCTATCAGTTATTTCAATTTTTTTTTTAGTGTGGGCGGCCGCCCACACTGGGCCTATGTTAGGTCCGCCCATGTCCTCAACTGAGGCCGAATACGGGCTATGACTACTGTTGTATCTGAGTTAACCTGACTTAAAAGTCTTCTTGATGATTTGAGACTCAAACTCTCATCTCCGACAGCCTTATTTTGTGACAGTCAAACAACAATACATATTGTCAAGAATCCAGTCTTCCATGAACGAACAAAACATATTGAAGTTGACTGTCATTTCATTCGGAAAAAGGTTCAATCAAAGAAGATAGAGTTAGAACATGTTCCTGCTACATGACAAGTTGCTGACATCCTAACCAAAGCTCTCTCTCGGTCGTTATACTATCAGTTCTTATCCAAGCTTGGCGCTTACGACTTGTACGCTCCAACTTGCGGGGGAGTGTTAGAAAACTGTTTGTAAAGGCCCATTTAGAGGCTCATTATAGGTCTTTTTACTTTCTCATGTATTAGTCTCACATCTTGTATAAGGTATGTTTCTCTCTCTCTCTTCTCCTTATATATGTGTACTCATACTTGTAATTTGTAATTCAAGAAGTATATACAAGGTTCACTCAATTTTTCTACAGTTATGATAAATTTCCGTAGGTTTTATTTTTGAAGTCAATATTTGTAGTTGAAATCTGTTCTGCATGGCTACATGTTTTAAAATCCATTTGGAAATTCCAATGCTTCGCTGAGCATTATGAGATATTTGTAGTTGAATATTTGTAGGTTTTACCAAGGTGAAGCTCGTTCTCTCTGATAATAATGTTACAACTCCTTTAATACAACAACAACAAAACCCATATAGTCCCCAATCATTGGGGGTATGGGCGGGGGAAGATTGGAAACAGACCTAACCTTTGACACTATGCATAAAGTGGCTTCTCTCAGAGGAGAAAGACCTAACCTTTGACAATAAATGCACAAAGTGGCTGCTCATAGATACCACTGAAATAGTGGCCCCCTATACCGTCACGTTTGCTGCGGAATCATGCTCTCAAATCAAAGCCAAAGACATCAGAGAGGGCAGACCTAAGAATCCATTTTGATTTATGTGCACATAACCATGCTTCCTTCATTTTGATTTACAACTCCTTTAATTTGTTAAAAAAATTAATCTAGTGCAAGTGTTTCTTACCTGAGATGGCTTTCTTATATGTTTAAATAAAAGACTCTGTCATAGTGGCTTATTAGGTTGCTAATGTTGATCATGATGTGATAAACTAGATTAATTGAATATTGACTTGGCCAAAGTCAGTTGGGTCAAAAACAATGAAGTGAAAGCTTGACTTTTATTTTAAAATAGTTGATAAAGAGTAAAGCAAATGATTTAGGGATTAGATCATGGGATAAAAAGACTATAAGGGCAACCCGATGCACAAAGCATCCCTGTGTAGCGAGGGTCCAGAGAAGGGTCCAACCACAAGAGTGAAATGTAAGCATACTTTACTCTGCAATTTTGTAAGAGCCTGCTTCCAGGACTCGAACCCGTGCCTCAAGGTCACACAACACCTCAACCCTTGTTGATCGTTTACAGTTGTTAGTGAATAGGAAAAATCAGATCATGCATCGGGCACCTGACGGTCAAGGTTGAAAAATTATAGGCATTAGATGGAGTCAAAACAAGGCGTCAAATCATCCCATGAATATTTTGACGCAGGGTGGGTTGTGTAACAAGGATGAGCCGACACTAATGCAACCCTTTGTATTCATGTTATAAGGTGGACTCAAATAAATGTGAATGAAATGCAAATGGGTTTTAAAATTTTTAATCCGAAAATAAAATTTTGCAGTGATGGTTTTATAAACGAGACAAATTAACTCAAGTTGATTAAGAATTTTCTGGGGCACAAACAAATTACACTAACATTCGCACAAAGTGCTATTTACCATAATTTTCACAATTAAGCTCTATGGAACAAATATAATAATGAACAAATATGCTAAAAAAATCAAAACTCCCAAACAAGTACGAAATTTCTTCCCATATTCAATAAAAAGGAAATAAGCACAATGCGATAATACTCACGTAGCAATAGAGATCTGGCGGTGATGGTAGGTGCGAATCCAAGCAACGAGAATGATGATTGTAGCTGCTTCTGGAGAAACAATGGGCTGTTGGTGGACTGAGGGTAAATGGTATAGGGGAATGAAGAGGTGGAAGGACATGAGAAGATTGCGAGGAGATTAGCTAGGGTGGTTCCACGGAAGAAGAGAATGGGAGATACTAAAGGGGAGGGCTGTGGGAGCTGGGATTTTGGGAGGAACTTGGCGAGGGTAGCTCCACGGGAAAAGAAATGGGGGATAAGGCGGTGCTGGGTTGCAAAATGGGAGGAATGTAGGAGGTAGGACTTCTGTAAGGTTGGAGTGGTGCCAAGAGGAATTTGGGGCTTACTGTGGGAGTAGGGTTGGGTGTTGGTGAGGGATCCGTGAAGAATGAGGGTCTGATCTACCGGCGGGTGGAGGGCTTGGCGATTCTGAAGCAGGGAGGAGGCAGAAGTGGTATCGGGTTGTGGGGGACTGCGCTCCTGGACTTGCGACTATAGGAGGGGAGGAGAGCCGCCGACCATCGCTGGGAAAAGGATATCGGCAAAGGCTGCTGTCAAACTAGAACGTTGCGGTGAGAACAGTGGTGGAGGCGAGAGTGAGCTCCGCTGGGATGATGAACAAGGAAAATCGTGATCTGCGGTTTTTTTGTATGGTTATCAAAATGCGAGGCTCTAGCGCGGAGGTTACAAGGAAACCAAAAAGTGTTTGGCTATGATTGAAAGGAGAAATCGTGGGATGAAGTGAATTCACGGGAAACAATAGAAATAACTAAACATAACCGAGATGTCGCACCCCCGGATCTCGTGACGTCGCACCACGAGTGATTTCCGGTCTGGAACCTCTCACAAATCAACAATGAACGTAGACTGCAACGCGCACCTTTATTTATAACGAGTGGGGGCGGTTGGGCACCGGGTGTGATCGACTATGATTGGCCGTTATGCCTGAGGCCCTAAAACACTAAAAACAAATCCAAAAATAAAACAAAATACATAAAAATAATAGCGCTACGAGCCCTGCGCGAATATACAAAAGTGGGTCCCGCCGACTGGCGACCTGTAGTCTGGTGTCGATCTCCATCATTTTTGGCCAACATCCACTCTCGTAGAGCCATTATTTTGAATTTTTAAAATGCAACAAAATAGGTTTGCATTTATTGCTCAGACTACTACGTTTGCTCTAAGGTCCCTTTTCATGTAACGTGGGTAAATAAACTTGATATAACATTATAACCATATTCTACTTTTTTTAGTTTAAGAATTATTTCTTTTATTTTGTGATTGTATCACTGATTGTTTTGTTGTTCTCATTAGTTACCCTTGTGCATGTATGTATGTGTAGCAGTAGGACTACTGACTGGTGTAACAATGACAGTTCAGACTTTTCGCTGGCTTGTCCCATGATCCCATCATTAGCTTCCCCTGATTATTTCAGGTACTTGAGATGGCACTCCTAGATCTTCCTGGTCTATTATTCTTCTCAACATACACTTTGCTTGTGTTGTTCTGGGCAGAAATATATCACCAGGTGGGTATAATTTTGTAGATGTTTCCTACATGGGAATCATGAGAAGCTGAACCTTATTTTTCCTTTCATTTCAGGCTCGAAGTCAACCAGTCGATAAGCTTAGACCTGCATATGTAATAACTAATGCAATAGTGTATGTGATACAGGTGAGGAAATAGTTCGAATCGGTGACATGTGCACGAGTAACATCTTATAATCACCCTTTTACTTGCTATTGCAGGTTTGTATTTGGGTGTATATGCTAGCTAGTTCAAGGCCAATTGCAGGGGAAATTGCCAAGCTCTTCCTTTCAGGTACCTTACATTGAAAAAGACACCTTCAAAGTCGGCCTTAGTTTTCATCAATTATTTGAGCTTGTTTATGAAACCTTATTTGTTATTATTATTGTTATTTCCATGCAGGAGGCGTTGCTATTGACTTGTGTGTTGTTTGTACACAACTTATGTCATTATTTGCTTTGACGTACCCTTTTTTTTCACGCCCTTAAACTTGCTTCTTATTAATACATATTTTACCCTTCAATGTATCTTATTACTACATTTTCGCCCTTCATTGTACATCGATATTTTTCTTATACCCTTATAACTAAGTAGGTTTGATTACATAAATTTATATTTGAAACTGTTGGAAGAGTGAAATGGAAAATAAAAGTTGTTATTTATTTTTCCTTATAGGGGCAAGATATAGGACTTACATAGACACATTAACTCACATACACGATGTGAGACTAAACCCCAATACACAAACTCAAATAGGCCGACATTGACTCGACAATTCCAACACTCCCCCTCAAGCTGAAGGGCGAACTTTCAGCTTGGACATATCAAATATGACAATGGAGGTAGGCGATGCGGGATAAAACATCAGACGAGCCACCAGAGGATATTCCAAACTAGGGAGTCAAGCCGAGGACATAGCCACACACGACGTAGGACCCACACACGACATGGACTCGCTGGAAACCGGTCAACCAACATCACCTACACACTCAACATGCGAAAGAGAACGAAAGATGTGGAACAAATCATCAAACGGGAAACCGGGGATAATCCGTTGGGGATAATCCGCACAAAGGGCGGTTCCACACGATATAGTCCCGCACGACACGGTCCCACGCGACACAACCCGCTGAGATTAAAACAACCAACATCAGTCGTGTCCCAACACACGACCAATCGAAAGAAAACATGGAAAAAATGCGAAATACATATGACATAAGCCTGAAGGCCGTGCAGAACAAAGGTGAAAAAGTCGAGAAAGATCATCCAAGTCGCCTTCATCCCAATACTCCCCCTTACATGGATAACACGTGCAGGAAGACATAACACTAAGACAAGACACAAACATTAGACATAAACACGACATACACACAAAAGCATAACATAAAACTGCTATGGAGAATGACTGTCGGCGAGAATACGATCCAAGAACAAGCGAGCAAAGCACAAGCACAAGCCAGCGGCATGTAGAAGGCTCAAGCAACTGCGAGCAAAAAAGGCTCAAGCAATGAAGAGTGAGGAGGGATCTCGACAAGGAAGAGAAGAGCTCGACACGAAGGGAGCCATGGAGGCAGCAACAACAAGGATCAAAAACATTAACCAAGAGGGCAGCAACACGAGAAGCCATCATCCATAGCAGCAAGCGACTGGAAGCAGTACTGGATCGAAGGAGAGGAATAGGCGAGCAACCACACAAGATGGACTTCTCATCATCGATGAGCAGCAAGAGGGACATCTACGGTAGAAGACACCGGCATGGGCTGCAGCAGGCGAGCGGGAAGAAGAGTTGGCGACGAACGGTAAGCAGCGATATCTGCAGGAGAAATAGTGACGGAGGATGGAGCAGACGAGCTCGACGGGATCCTCCGTCGATGACGCATACGAGAGCACAGGAGGCGAGGGAAACTATCATTGACGACGGGAAGAAGTAGGCTGGATGGCGCAGATCGCGCTGGAGGAGATATCCTCTCCCATCTACAGAATCAGACGAGGATTCCGTCGGCGGGAGCGGAGGGAGAGCCGCTCTATGTGGGCTTTAGCAACACAAGATGGTGGGGGTCGAAACAGAAGCGGAAGCAGAACACAAAAAAAATAGTGTTTTCAGATCTAGGGCTCTGATACCATGTTGGAAGAGTAAAATGGAAAATAGAAGTTATTTATTCTTCCTCATAGGGGCAACATATAGGACTTGCATAGACACATTAACTCACATACACGATGTGAGACTAAACCCCAATACACATAAAGTCACAAATAGGCCGACATTGATTCAACAATTCCAACAAAAAATTTCCATAAATATTTTTTTGCTTATACTTATACACCCCATAATTCCTTCCTGAGGCCTCCTTATCATTCAGGAAGTGGCAAGTGCATGTTAAAGCGCTCTTTGGCGAGCTCTTGACATGAGACCTCCACATGAAACCAAATGACTTGCAAATAATAATTTGGCACAATGTCTCGATGCTACACCTCAACAACAACACTTCTGACATCATTCCTTCGCAACAAAATATGTGGCATCAGTGCTCGATAAAGGAGCTGGCCCTAACAGAAAGGACACTTGACAAAACGCAACATGGGACAACGCCTGACCAAGATGACTACTTTCGTATTTCATGGCCCGGCAAGCATTGTCCTTCTAAAAACTTTGTCCTCTATAAGCTCATCTTTGGATGACTAAATAATATGGAGATGTGCACTGTGTTCGATTCAACCATGTGAAGCTTAGAAGCATATGTGCTCTTTTAGATGACTAATGGTCTTTGCACTACTAATGGGCAAAACGAGTGAGGCTCGTACCTGATATATCCTCGCATGAGACAAGATTTGTAATAACTCAAGGCACTGCCCACTGGAGTATTTGTAGAGATGAAATCTCATATTATGATGAAAAGAGAAAAGAACTTGGCAAATGTTAATATTTTTTGAGCTAATTAGATTTTCACCCTTAAGGAGGTTTCCTCGCATACGGCAACATCGACAAATGACCCAATCCACAAGTCCTAGAATTGGATACTCTCGCTGTGGTGAAAAAATTCTGATGTTTTAAAAAGACATCCCCTGAAGGATAATAAAATTCGTCCTTCACGATTGTGGGCCCTAAAGCAAAGGGAAGATGGTGGACTGCTTTACTTTAAATACAAGATCAAACTCAATCTCATTGATCTCATCCTGACATAAAATTAGGAACTTTGTTATGCCCCCGGACGATCTGCGGTTCCGAGGATTCAAGTACGCCAGAATACCTAAAGGGGCGCCGGACAAAGACCGGGCTGAACCATCCGGTTCAGCCCACAATTAAATAAAATAAAGAGGAGGAGGGCTGAACCACACCGGTTCAGCCCTCACTGGGGGCCGGTCGGCCCTAGGGAAGAGGGGCCCCATAAATACCCTCTTTTCCCCCTCTTTGAAGGCAATCAATTTCATATTCAGGTATATTCTTCTTCTTCAAACCCTAGCCGTCTTTTCATTCTTAATTTTCTCTCTTTTTGTTCTAGAACCCTAGCGGTAGCATAACATTTGGTATCAGAGCATCCTTCCTGTGACCATGGTGACGCGTACGGAGGCGGAGACGGCGCGCTTGGGCGCCATTGAGGAGAACTATGTTGCGTTGACGGATTCAGTGGCGGCAATCGAAGCAAGCATGAAGAACTCGCAACAACATTTGGAGGAACGCCTCGATGAGAAGATGGAGGAGTTGAAATCCCTCCTCTTGCAAAATCTGAAAGGGAAGACCGTGAACGGCGCGGGATCCGACGCCGAGGCGACAAATACCCCTAACGGGGGGAGCACAGGAGCAGGAAATCACGGGGGCGTGCCGACGAGCACATCCGGCTCCGGATCCGGTGCGGGAACCCTACAGGAGGCCGCACGCGGGCCTGCCATCCTATCCCGGGCCAGCGGGATGCCAGGCGGACAACCGGAGGGCTGCGGGCTGGGCAACGGGGGGTTCGGCGGAGGGCCTGCTCCCTCCTGGATGCCGTAACCACTCCGGAATGGCTCCAGCCGGGCGACGGAAGTCGCAGGAGGGCCCTGGGGGACCAGCGGAGGGCCGGATACGACCCGGGGGCTCGAACAGCCGCTGCAGGCTCACGACGGACTGTTGCGGCAAGGAGGAGGGTCCAGACAGAGTGGGGGTGCCCCGTTTGGCCCAGGACAACACACAGGACAACCATGGAGGCCACAACATCAAGGATTTGGGTTGTTTCGCCCAACCGGGGAAAATGCGGTCCCTCTCGGGGGCCAAAGGGATTTTTTCCGCCCCAACCAGCGAACGCTCCTAACGGGGGATATGGTCCGGCCAATATGGGACCGGGAAGGAATCCAGGGTGGAATCATGGAGGAATTCAAGGAGATTTTGGGCAACCCGGGGTGATGGGACAAGACGGTGGTGGTTTGGGAGGGGCTTATCAGAGACCTTACATGCAACCCAAGCAGA
Organism: Platanthera zijinensis; assembly: GCA_039513925.1. Taxonomy (NCBI): domain Eukaryota; kingdom Viridiplantae; phylum Streptophyta; class Magnoliopsida; order Asparagales; family Orchidaceae; genus Platanthera; species Platanthera zijinensis. Next base: position 3,765,955 of record CM077080.1, on the reverse strand, counting down.
CACGAATGAATTTCCCTAAGTTTCGGGGAGGGGACGCTCTTGAGTGGATACAAAAGGCGGAGCTGTTTTTCAAATACCAGGAGATTCCCGAGGCTCAGTGGGTACAGTTGGCGTCCTTCCATCTGGAGGAGGACGCATATCAGTGGACGCAATGGTTTTTGCGGGGGCGCACTTTTGCCCCGTGGCCGGAGTTCATAGAGGCTTTTTCGGCTCGTTTTGGGCCTCTGGAGTACGAGGATGTGGAGGCCACCCTTCAAAAACTGCGTCAACGGGGTACCGTCACGGAGTATCGGACGGAGTTCGAAAGGTTGGCGAATCGTGTCGCGTGGGGAGAGCAGACCTTGTTGAGCTGTTTCATTTCAGGGTTGAAGGACCACTTGCGTGACGAGGTCCACGCATACTTGCCGCGCAGTCTGAGCCATGCCATTAGCATCGCTCGGATACAGGAGCGTTACAACAGGCAGCGGAGCCGGACGACGACCAAGCCACCCGCGGCTCCCGCAGCGGTACGACGAGAGCAGCCACCCCCATACGACCGACAGTGACCAGGTTGACATGGCCAGAGATGCAGGCCCGGAGAGAGAAGAGACTGTGCTTTAACTGCGATGAGAAGTACACCAAGGGACACGCTTGCCAGAAGGTCCAGGTGTTTATGCTGCGAGAGGAGGATGACGAGGAGGACCATTTGGAGGGAGCCGACGTGTAGGATCTGGATTTAGCAGAGTTCGGGGTCTCCTTGCAGGCCATGGAGGGATGCGCGGCCTCGATGACGCTCCGTTTCACAGGCTTGGTGGGCAAGGAGCGAGTGACCATTCTGGTGGATAGTGGGAGTACCCATAATTTCATCAACCCGACAGTCGCTTCGAAGGTGGGACAGACGATTGACAGGGAGGCGGCCTTCCAGGTGATGGTAGCAGATGGAAGCAAGCTGAGGTGCGAGGGGGTGATGAAGGGGGTGGAAATCCGCGTGCAGAGCTATCTGTGCCACACGGATATGTATCTGCTTCCGATTCGGGGTTCAGACATGGTGTTGAGGGTCCAGTGGTTACGGCAGTTACAGAGGGTGACCACCGACTGGGTTCGCTTGATGATGGAGTTCACCCAGCAGGGGAAGGACTACTGCCTGCAGGGCATTCGGTCCTCACCTCTGAAGGAGATTTCTTTGAGGAGCTTGCAGCGGTTAGAGGAGCAGGGCTCCCCGATGGCCATGGTGGTGGGGGAGGCCTTGGCCCAAGGCCCTCCAGACATTCCAGAGGAGATACGGGTACTTTTGTCCCAGTTCAGAGATGTGTTCCAGGAGCCTCGGGGCCTTCCTCCGCCCAGGTTCAGGGATCACGGCATACAGATGAAAGAAGGGGCTGCTCCCCCAAACGTCAGACCCTACCGGTACCCGTACATTCAGAAGGCCGAGATCGAGAAGAGTGTGAAAGAGATGTTGGCAACCGGCATCATACGGCCGAGCACCAGCGCCTTTTCCTCCCCTATCATCTTGGTGAAAAAGAAGGACGGGTCATGGCGTTTCTGCGTAGATTACCGCAACTTGAATGATTCTACGATCAAGGATAAGTTCCCGATCTCGATGATAGAAGAACTCCTGGACGAGCTGCATGGGGCGAGTTTGTTTACCAAGCTGGACCTTCGATCCGGCTACCACCAGATACGGATGAAGACGGAAGACATCCACAAGACTGTGTTTCGCACGCACGATGGGCATTACGAGTTCTTGGTGATGCCCTTTGGGCTCTCCAATGCCCCATCGACCTTCCAGGCCGTGATGAATGAGACCTTTCGGCCTCTCCTACGGCGATCGGTACTCATTTTCTTCGATGATATACTGATATACAGTCGGACGTGGGAGAAGCATGTTGAGCACGTGGCACAAGTTCTTACCCTTCTGCGACAGCATCAGTTCTATGCCAAGCTATCGAAGTGCTCGTTTGGGAAACCAGAGGTGGAGTACTTGGGTCATCTGGTTTCGGCTCAGGGGGTCAGGGCGGATCCAAAGAAGATAGAGAGCATGGTGGAGTGGCCGCGACCGACTAACGTGCGGGCACTACGAGGCTTCCTGGGCCTCACTGGATACTATAGGAGGTTTGTGAAGGACTATGGTAAGCTGGCACGTCCTCTTACCCAGCTCCTCCACAAGGAGTCCTTTACCTGGCATGAAGACGCGAAGCGGGCCTTCTCCGCTCTCAAGGAAGCTATGACGACCACGCCGGTGCTCGCACTACCGGATTTCACCAAGGAGTTCGTAGTGGAGACGGACGCCTCAGGAGTGGGTATTGGGGCGGTTTTGATGCAGGAGGGGCGGCCGTTGGCTTACTTCAGCAAGGCCTTGGCACCTCGGTCTTTGGGCCTCTCCACGTACGAGAAGGAGATGCTAGCGATTTTACACGCAGTGACTCTATGGCGTCCATACCTGCTGGGCCACCATTTTAAAGTTCGCACCGATCACCAGAGCCTGAAACATTTCTTGGATCAGAGGTTAGCATCCCCTCTCCAGCAGAAGTGGTTGACCAAGCTGCTCGGGTATGACTATGAGATCGTGTACAAGCAGGGCAAGGAGAATTTGGTGGCTGATGCCTTATCCCGCCTACCGGAGAGCACCATCTTCCACCTGTCGGGACCGTTGATCGAGTCCCTGGACGACATTCAGAGGGAGATAGCCGCGGACCCAGAGCTCCAACCTATTGTGGAGGCCTTGACCTAGAGCCAGCCCACTCCTCCAGGGTACCAGCTGATTGGAGGACATTTGTATTACCACGGGAGGGTGGTCATCCCCGCTTCTTCCGCTTGGAAGGAGGTCATGTTACAGGAGTTCCACTCGTCTCCGACCGGAGGCCATGCCGGGGTGCTTCGCACATTACAGCGGCTTCGGGCCAATGTCTTTTGGAGGGGGTTACGCAGGGACGCGCAACGTTTTGTGCAGCAGTGCGATATGTGCCAGCGGCAGAAGTACGAGACGTCCTCACCAGCAGGGCTGCTCACGCCCTTGGAGATTCCTCAGCAGATATGGGAGACGGTCTCGATGGATTTTATTGAGGGCTTGCCCCGGTCTCAGGGCAAGTCCGTGATCTTGGTCATAGTGGACAAGCTGTCCAAATACGGCCATTTCCTCGCACTCAGCCACCCTTACACCGCAGAGACAGTTGCCGATCTTTTTGTCCGGGAGGTAGTGCGCCTACATGGTCTTCCGAGCTCGATCATCTCCGATCGCGATCCGACTTTCATCAGCAAGTTCTGGCAGGAACTGTTCCGGTTGCAGGGCACCAGGTTACGCATGAGCACGACAAACCACCCACAGACAGATGGCCAGACAGAGGTTCTCAACAGGGGGGTCGAGACGTACCTTCGCTGCTTCGTCATGGATGAGCCCCGCTCGTGGACTCGATGGTTACACTGGGCGGAGTATTGGTACAATACCTCGTATCACACGGCCAGCAGGATAACTCCGTTCGAGGTTGTCTACTGGCGATCACCACCTACTCTACGGTCGTACGAACCGGGCAACACAGCTCTTCCTGCAGTGGATCGAGCTTTACGGGATCGGGATCAGACCTTGGCTCTCTTGCGGGACAATCTCCGGGTTGCACAGGACCGGATGAAGTTACAGGCGGACAAGCACCGGACGGAGCGGACATTTCAGGTTGGGGACGAGGTCTTTCTTCGTCTCCAGCCTTATAGACAGCTTTCAGTTGCTCGCCGGTCCAATCAGAAGCTATCCCCCCGGTTCTATGGCCCGTTTCGCATCACTCATCGGGTGGGACCGGTCGCATACCTGCTTGCCCTTCCTGAGGGATCCCGCATCCACCCCACCTTTCATGTGTCACTGTTGAAGAAGAAGCTGGGGGCGGCCGTCACGGTGATCCCCTCTCTCCCCTAGGCTACTACGACGGGTGAGCTACGCCCCAGCCCTGAGTACATATTGCTGTCCAGATGGAAGAAACATGGCACGGAATACCGTTCAGAGATTCTGGTCAAGTGGAAGGATCTGTCGGAGGCCCACAACATGTGGGTGGACTTCTTGGAGTTCCGGGAGTTATTTCCCGACTTCCAGCTTGAGGACAAGCTGCCTCTTGATGGGGAGGGGAATGTTATGCCCCCGGACGATCTGCGGTTCCGAGGATTCAAGTACGCCAGAAGACCTAAAGGGGCGCCAGACAAAGACCGGGCTGAACCATCCGGTTCAGCCCGCAATTAATCAAATAAAGAGGAGGGCTGAACCACACCGGTTCAGCCCTCACTGGGGGCCGGTCGGCCCTAGGGAAGAGGGGCCCCATAAATACCCTCTTTTCCCCCTCTTTGAAGGCAAGCAATTTCATATTCAGGTATCTTCTTCTTCTTCAAACCCTAGCCGTCTTTTCATTCTTAGTTTTCTCTCTTTTCGTTCTAGAACCCTAGCGGTAGCATAACAAACTTATTCAGATGCATTTACTTTGCACAAAGTACTCACCACTTGCAAGCGGTATCACAAATCAACATGGGAATGTTGATTGCTCCAACACTTCTAGGTCGAGAATTTCTTTTCTTGGGAACTACATTGACATGACAGGTTGTTAAAATAAATGGCTATAGGACATACCAAGACACCACCACACAAATAAGAAAAAAGGTAATACTCTTTTTCTTATTCATCACAAAAAATACTAAAACCCATTCCAAGTACAAATGAAATACACATCATCCAAACTACTCTCCAGACGCAAGTAGAAAACCAAATTGACATGAGCATTGATTGCTGCAAAACGACTACTTCATGGCCGACTGCTCCAACTTCGACAACTACCTCTCCTTAAGAAATTACACTGAGATTTAATGTGTTGGTCAAACAAAGTCAAATACTATGAACATCCATAAGATGCGACTGTTGTGAAAACAAATGAGGAAAAATGTATGCACTTGAAAATGGAGACTAGTAAAATTCTTTCTTTCATTGATTAATATCTTTGTATATATCAAGTTATAAATTTTAGTAGCATGTTAGGCACCTCGATGATGAAAAAGTGGATGTCTTGGCGAAGTCAAGTAAAGCTCATCCACAGCTTCTCGATCTCTCTTCCTCCCTGGGATCTTTGTATAATCTCGGAAATTGAGCTTTAGCCCAACGTAAGGACTCGATCGAGGTTTAACTCGCATAAACAAAGTACGAACATCATTGTGTTACAGACCTACTTCCGTAACAACGGTAACTTGCCGAAGTAGTGGTCGTAGATGGAGATGAAGGCGATGTTGGAGAATACCGTAGAGCTAGAACCGCGGCTGACTATGCAGGGTTGTTTGTTAGAGGAGAGAGCCACCAAGATCTCACAACAAGGGACAAAAATTAAATTTCATTTCTTCATAACTTCACACAAGACTCTAAGGGTCTATATATAATAGGACCCAGGGGAATAATTGTAAATACGCAAGGGACATTAATTAAACTACGATTGGACTCATACGACACTTAATAACACACTCGACTCGATGTAATACATATAATAATAGAGCCATAACATCTCATCCGCCCTTGAAATCAAGCTTGCCCTCAAGCTCGAACTCCACGTGTTGACTGAATCATCAGGCAGCTTGATCTCCCGTCAGAACAATGCATGATATCGCATAGAGACAGTGGCGACATCAGTGAGTAGCGGCGGTGCTGTTGGAAGGACGAGTGATAGAAGTAATGACGCTGGAAAGGTCGGTGGAGCGGTGATGAGCAGCAACAACAAGTAGATCGGGGAAGCGACAGCTGACAGAAGAAACGGATCTGAAGGCGGTGAGGTGGCCGGAGGCAAGAACGGGTCCGGCGGGGTCGGCCGCACCGGACTTATAGCAACAGCGAGAAGCCGCAGGAGAGTAGACTAGCCGCAACGGTCTGAAAAACAGCAGGGGCCAGAACAGGTCGAGCGAGAAGAGGCAGCCCTGCGAACAGGCACACGACCGGGCGGTAAGAGACAGACCGCAACACAAAGAAAGCGGAGCGGATAGAGAAGAGAGGCCGCCAAGACTAGAGAAAAGGAGAAGCCGCACGGTCTCGATATTAACACACCAGCGGCAAGAGGCCGCAACCAAGATGCGGAGCCCGCAACGGGAAGAGAAGCTGCAGAGGCGAAGAGAAGTCCGTGTGGGAAGCCCGCAGAGACCAGGGAAAAGAGTGAAGCGGGAAGAGAAGTCGCAACGGGCAGGGAAGCAGCATCGGGAAGGGTTGCCAGAGCGACTTAAGCAAAGCAGACCGCACGGTCACGATGAGCACACCAGCGGCACAGGAGGATGCTGCGACCAAGATGCGGTGCGAGAAGGCAGAAAAAGGCGGATAGGGAAGCCGCAACTAGAAGAGAAGTAGTCTCGAGATAAGAGGAGAAAGGCGAGACAGCGGGTAGAGGAAGAGGCCGCGACGAGAAGACAGGAGGAAACCGCCCGGTTAGGGGGAAAACAAGGGCCCCACTGACCGAGGGGTTTATAAAAGGGAAGGGGGAAGGGGGGGGGGAGAAGAGGTGGAAACCACGAGAGAGAGCAAGAGGAGCGGATAAAAAAAAACTAACCGCGCGGGAAGCCGCGGTTAGAAACAAGAGGAGGCCGCAAGACAACGGTTTAAGCAGGAGAACAAGCTGTCCGGTTAATCAGGAGAACTAGGCGGACAGAAACGGACAGGCCAGGCCATATCCCTCTGATACCATGTAGAAAAAGAAAGCAAGGAACCTCGTTGGCTATATTTTTTGTATAAACTTTAAGTATGAGTACAATTATATAGGTAGAGAGGAAGAGAGAAATCCCAAGAATACAATGTGGGACAAAACCTAAGACATACATGGGCTTATAAATGGGCCACAATTACAATGGGCTATTACATAACTTTCTACTATCTTCTAACAATATTAACCAATTAATTAACACTAATTAATTGTCAAATCACGGTGGTCTCCATATGCGATCTCCGGTGGTCCCAACGAGTAGTAGTCACTCCGGCGATTGCGTGAGGGTAACATAATCTCCGGTGGTCTTGACGAGTAGTCACTTTGGCGAATGCATGAGGGTAACAGGATCAGTGCAGGAGAGGTGTCAAATGAGTCAGCGATAAGAGGCATCCAAACTGAAAATGCACGCTGATGGGGAAACGGAAATTAATCAATCTAAACTGGAGCACAAAGTGCACAAGGTCATCATATCTGGAATTGCTTGTGAACTAGAATTGGATGCTGCAGAATTGTGTCATCGGACATGGTGTCAACGTAAGAGTCATCAAGCATGGAGTTGATGAGAAAGAGGGCCAACTCCATATGAGCTTGTGCATGGACTGTTAATCAGGAATTATGAGGATTATCCGTTATGACCGTGAAGAGCGCTGAAAGGTGTCATCATCTTTTAAGGAATAATGAAATATTCCGTATGCCTCACTTTAGCTTGTTATCAACATCCTAAGTTTCCTTTCGCTCGCAGACCGACTTTACTCAGGTTGTTTTTATCATTGGGCATGTTGATGTGGCTATGTTAGAATCTTTTGTGACGCATGAATTGCTTAAAATTATGTGTCTGTTTATGGTTGGCTCTCTATAGGATAACAGCCTAGCACTATTATTTTTGCAGACATTTTAATTATTTGTCTCTATAAAAGATTACTTAGTCTTTATGTTGTTTCATTTTAAATATATAATAAATTTGATTATGGTGTATATTTATATACATGCATTAAGTAAAGGAAAAAATAAAGCTTATGAAGAATTTTATAAAAGACTAGATATCAAAGATGAAGAACGTGACATATAAAATTGGTTGAGATAGAGAAAGGAAGGCGAGAGATTTAAGCCAAGTAAAATGCATAAATGATGAAACATATACGGTTTTAACGGATGATATGGATATTAAAAAGCGATAAAAATATATTTTTATTAACTCTATAATGAAATAAAAAACAATGAATTGAACCTAGAAGATTTAAGTAAATCAGAGGTGTAACACCCCTTCCCAGTATTTCAGAAATCAGCCGTCCGGCCGGGTCAGCGATATAAAGAAAATTAGGAAACATTATTAAAACTAGTAGCAGCAGGTAAAGAAATCTATACTAAGCAATTTAAGACTTACAGCGGAAGTTTAAAAAGTAAGCTAAGGGTAACCACATACCTGATATTTCCAGAGCCACTAAACAAGATATAAAACTGAATTGACTGAAAATCTGGTTAACCATAAATAGTCTGATACAAATTAGATAAAAACATTAATCTGTTACAATGTTCTCATCTACATGTACATGCTGAACTAGAGTAAACTGAAAATAAATAAATAATACAAACTGACGCCACCATAATGCTCATCTTAGACGTAGCTTCCCACCTGGGTCACCTGAAAAACAGTGCCCACGAAGGGTCAGAGTAAGGAAAAAATAACTCCTCCTAGTGACACTAAAAACAGTTTTACTTATGAATGCATGCATGCCTTTAAAATAGTCTCGTGCACTGAAAACATTTTATGTTATATGTTATGCATGTTTTTCTTATACTTCCTGGTCAACACATCTATTAGTTCTACATTCGCAACTTTTTGGTCTTTTACCCAAGTCCTGACATTGACTGACTAGTGTACTGACTCACGACAGGTCTATACTTGAGTTCTATGTGATTTCTAACCTGCTCATCTACTAGGAAGGCTCTAGGCAGAGTAGCTCCTAACGCGCAACTGAAACTGACGACTCGAGACCATCTTACGAACCCAATTGTTCTAGTGCCACGCGGACACGGCCTTGAATCTGCTTGCTTGCTCAAGGGAAGACACTTCCCAAGTCTGTACTACTCATAAGGTTCCATGTGCCTTATGAGAACGGTAGTGCGCCTCTACCTAGCACGAAAGAACTCTGTGTGTTGGCTGACCTTTTTGGTCTGACGCTACTCTGCATGAGAAATCTTTTTGGGGAACTACTAAACGACCCTTGACTTTCTTGTGGTCTACTAGAACGGACATTCACGCCCTTGTTCGGGACAAATTCCAAACCTACGAACACGGTTAACGCTTTCGTACTCTACGTTTCTGTTCACGATCCTACTACTTGGGTCTTAGGGAAATCGTGTCACCCTACACGTTTTTCATAACCGTTTGCCTATCACCACACCTTTCTATGCATGGACATGGTACTTGCAATAAATCTACTCATGCGTGTACAATATATATATTTTATTATATGTCTAATTAGCAAAACTTAGGTTTCCTTACAGTGGTGGTACGACGCTCGTAGACTCGGCGCGGCGACATCTCCTCTTCCGAAGGCAAATCCTACTACTGGGGACCTTCAGAATGCTGCCCCGACCCCACCAAAGTCCTGCAGTTTAGGGCAGCCCTAATTTCATAATTTTCCCCTAAGGGTTTCCGGTGGAAAAATTCCAAAACAACTAGGATTACCAAAATTAGAAGCTAAACTTTACTAATTTACCTTTACGCAGAGCGGTTGAGGTTCCCAAAGCGTCCTACTCAAATTCCACGGTGAACCACGAACACCAAAACCTAAAATAGGACAATAGGAATGGAAATTAGTTTAACCTAGCCTCCAAATCGAAGGATCTTCATGAGGAAATCGAGATAAAGGAGGAATCGACTCACCGGAACCAAAACGAAACTCAACTCCTCCGGTTAGGGTTAGACCCGGCACATCCACGACCAAGGAAAAGGAATACTCCCCGGAGCCTGCAGAGGAGGGAGGAGAAGCCTGAGATGAGCCCTGGAGGGAGGAGGGCCGCCGGCTAGGGCTTGCGGAGGCGTGCCGGCTCGACACTAACAGGAATCGGCATCGGGCGCTGCTTGCGGGAGACGGACACGCGAAAACGGGAGCGAGGAAGAAAAACGGGCTGCGGTTTCTAATAGCGTGAGAAAGAGGCTTGCGGTTTTACTAATAACCGCATGAAGGAGGGGGAGGACTGCTATGGGCACCCCAAAGCCATCATTAAGTTGCTAACTCCTTAAATTCTAAGCCGATTTCGCTAGACAACGCTACTAAAATTTAATGTGCGTCACACTAATATAATAGCTAACATACGTTACCAATTAATGGACGCGACCCTAAGCATAGTAACGTTGTACCTTGACGATGCGCTGTCTCGATCAAAACCCGTCGCGACTCGCCCCTACAATTTTAAATAAATTTGCGTCAAAAAAATCGGATATTACAAATCTCCCCTCCTAACAAAAATTTTCGTCCTCGAAAATTGAAACCATACCTGAATCGAAGAGAAAAGAATAGTCTGCATTGCTCTTTAGCTCATCCTCTCGCTCTCAAGTATACTCTGGACGGCCACAGTTCATCCAAAGGACTTTGACCATGCGAATCTCTCTATTTCTGAGCTTCTGAATCCTTGAGTCCACTATCTTGACTGGTCTAACCCCAATACTAAGATCTGTCTCGATTGGTGCTTCCTCGGTACTGATAATCTGACTAGAATCTCTGATTGCTCTCCTCAGATAGGAGACGTGGAATACATCATGTACACCACTCATTTCATCAGGTAAGGCCAACCTATATGCAACCTCACCAATTCTTTCCAGCACCTCAAAAGGACCAACGAATCTGGGGCTCAACTTCTTCATCCGCTTTATTCTAGAGACTCCTCTGACTGGTCTGACCTTCAGATAAACGTAGTCTCCAACACTGAACTCTACTGACCAGTGCTTCTGATCATGATACTTGGCCTGGCGATCCTGAGCTGTCTTCATACGCTCCTGAATGAGCTTAATCCTATCAGTGGTCTTATCAATCCATGACTCTCTGATAGAAGATCTTTCCTCACTCTCTGCCCAACATAACGGTGTCCGACAACGTCTATCATAGAGGGCCTCGAACGGTGTCATCCCAATACTCGCCTGAAAACTGTTGTTGTAGGAGAACTCCACAAGAGTAACATACTTCTCCCACTTTCCTCCAAAATCTAGAATGCACATCCGAAGCAGATCCTCCAACGTCCTATTTGTGCGCTCAGTCTGTCCATCTGTCTGGGGATGGAATGCGGTGCTGAAATGTAACCTGGTACCCAACCGCTCCTGAATATATCGCCACTCCCTGAAGGTAAATCTGTCATCTCGGTCTGAAACTATAGTCTTGGGTACACCGTGAAGTCGAACTATCTCGTCTATATATAACTGTGCCAGCTTCGGACCTTGATCCGTCTTCCTAAGAGGAATGAAATGGGCGACCTTAGAAAGCCGATCTACTATAACCCACAAGGAATCATTCCCACTCTGCGATCTCGGCAAACCATGAATGAAGTCCATGGATATATCGTCAAAAGTCCACTCGGGGATGGGAAGTGGCTGCAACTTGCCTCCAGGCCTCTGACACTCGGCCTTAACCAACTTGCAAGTCTCACACTTCCCTACATAATCTGCAACATCACTCTTCAAACCTGGCCACCAGACTGTCTTCTTAAGATCTGCATACATCTTCGTGCTGCCGGGATGTATGGAATACCTGGAATTGTGTGACTCGAAAAAAATGTCCTCCCGAAGGTGACTAACATCTGGGATGCACACTCTGCCATCATGCAATAATAACTCATCCTGAATAGAGAATCTCTCCTTCTGACCTGACTGCACTGAGATCCAAATCTCTGCCATCTTTGAATCCAACGGTATAGCTGTCCTGATCCTATCTCTAATATCGCACGAAATCTCCATCCAACTCAACCAAGCTGAACCAAAACTGCAACGGGGCACAACGACGATATCCAGTCTCTCCAGCTCTCGTACTAACTCCTTATGCTGAGTGAGAAGATAAAAACACGAGCCTCTACGGCTAAGGGCATCAGCTACCACATTCGCCTTTCCTGGGTGGTACTGAATGTCTACATCGTAGTCTGAAAGAAACTCTAACCATCTACGCTGCCTCAAATTGAGCTCTCGCTGATCAAAGATATACTTGAGGCTCTTATGATCAGTAAAGATCTCGCAACGCACTCCATAGAGGTAGTGCCTCCAAATCTTCAGGGCATGAATAACTGCTGCAAGCTCCAAGTCATGCACTGGGTAATTTCTCTCATGAACCTTTAACTGTCTCGAGGCATATACTACGACCTTTTCATGCTGCATGAGGACACAACCCAAACCCTGACCTGAAGCATCGCTATAAATCTGAAATCCGTCTGGTCCTGAAGGTAAACTCAAAATCGGTGCGGTCATCAATCTGTCCTTCAAGTCCTCAAAGGCTAACTCGCACTCAACAGTCCACACCAAGCCCTTTCCCTTCCTAGTGAGGGAAGTCAGTGGTAGGGCTATCTTTGAGAAATCCCTGATGAATCTCCTGTAGTATCCAGCAAGACCCAAAAAGCTGTGAACCTCTGAAACTGTCGACGGTCTTGGCCAATTCTTAATAGCCTCTATCTTCTTCGGATCAACACTAACCCCTTTCTGACTGATGATGTGACCTAAGAATGCAATCTCTGAAAGCCAAAACTCACATTTAGAAAACTTGACAAACAACTGGTTCTTCCTGAGTGTGCTCAAAACAATTCTGAGGTGTGCTGCATGATCTTCTGCACTCTTAGAGAACACCAAAATATCATCTATGAAGACGATGACAAAACGATCCAAGTACTCCCGAAAAACCCTATTCATCAGGTCCATAAATACTGAAGGGGCATTGGTCAGCCCGAACGGCATGACCACGAACTCGAAGTGTCCATATCTGGTACTGAATGCAGTCTTCTGAATATCCGCGTCACGAATCTTCAACTGGTGATAGCCTGATCTCAGATCTAACTTGGAAAAAGTGTTCGATCCCACCAATTGGTCGAACAAATCATCAATCCTGGGAATCGGGTACTTGTTCTTTACGGTCAGCTTATTCAATTCACGGTAGTCTATGCACAATCTCAGACTACCATCCTTCTTCTTCACAAAAAGCACTGGAGCACTCCAAGGCGAAGTACTAGGGCGTATAAAACCCAAATCAAGCAGCTCCAGCAACTGACTCTTCAACTCTGCTAGTTCCCTTGGAGCCATCCGATATGGAGATTTGGCTACCGGTGTAGCCCCAGGATGCAAATCTATCGGGAACTCAACTTCTCTATCTGGAGGGGCACCAGGGAGCTCTTCCGGGAAAACATCTGGAAACTCCTGCACCACTGGTACCTCTGAAAAGTGAGCCTTAGGCTCCGCGCTCATCAGTACTACGAAGGTTTCACAACCTTTACTGATGCACCTTCTCGCTTGGACTGCAGATATGATCATCTTCACTACTCCCTTCAAGCCCTGAAAAGAAAAAGATGTCTGGTTGGGGCCATCAAACTGTATCTGCTTCGCCCTACAGTCAATCCTGGCGTTGACTGCAGAAAGCCAGTCCATACCAAAAATCAGGTCGAATCCTGCTATAGGTAGCTGCAAAGCTTGCACGATAATCTCGGTATCACCAAACTGTACCGGTACCCTGCACTTATCTCTGGTCTGCAGAAGGGATCCATTCGGCATCATGACTTCCAGCGGTACTGTCTCTGGGAAGACCTCTAAATCCAACTTACGCACTAGAGATTCCGCGATAAACGAGTGTGAGGCACCCGTATCAAACAGAATCTTAGAGGGTAAATTACGAATCATAAGAATGCCTACATGGATGAATTATGAAGGATGAAAAATAAATGTGTCACTACGGAGGATTTAAAACCAACATGTTAGCAAACAACACTTACCTGTCACAACATCCTCCTGATCCTTCGCCTCCTGCTGACCCAGCCCATAAGCTCTGGGCTGCACTAAGTCTCGACCCTGCTGTGGTCTCCCATCAGTGAGCATCAATGCTTTGCCCTTATCTACCCTGCTAGCCACCAATCTCGTACTTCGACTGCAGGAATAAATTACATTAAAAATCTATCGTAATTATTTAAATATAATCAAAACAAAAGGACCTTGATTACCTGATTTGTGCCAGCTTCCTGACAGAAGTGAGCTATGTGTCCAGGTTGTCGGCACTTGTAACATACGCCTGCACTAGCCAAACACTCTCCTGAATGGCGACGCTGACACTTGGGACACGTGGGATAGTCCTTGCTCCGGTCACCAGATTGACCATTTTTTTAGCATCGGGCTTCGGCTTCTTGTTCCAATTCTTTCCTTGATCGTTTCTGCTCTGCTGCGGCTGATGCGAATCCTGCGATCGCTTCGCACGGAAACTACTTCGCTTCTGAACCTTCTGCTGGTCAGCCTCCAGTCTGCGAGCCGTATCCACTAAGCTCCTGTAATCAGCGTTGACCATAGTCATCAGCGGCTGTCTCAACGAGTCACGCAAACCATCCACAAAGCGACTGCACTTCTAAGTCTGATCCCCCTGCATCACGCCCGCATATCGAGCAAGATGAGTCAGCTCTCGCTCATACTCAGTAACTGTCCTGTCCCCCTGGAAAAGCCTCAGATACTTCTCCTGGAGACCTCGTCATGCGGAAGGAGGCACGAACCAACTAGCAAGAGCTCTAAAGAATTCGTCCCAAGTAAACATGTCTGGTGTACGACCTGACCAAAAGTATGGTCATACTATTTTAAAATTAACACATTACTTTCTAAAATAAAGGAATTGATCATAACACTTTACCTGCAGGATCATCTGCCCGGTATTTGTCCCACCAGACCTTTGCCTCTCCCCGGAGGAGGAAAGCTGCCAGAGGAACTTTCTTATTCTCCGGGCACTCCAAAACATTCAGCAGGTCTTTGGTGTTAGCTATCCAATCATCTGTATCCATCGGGGTCTCATCCCCACTATAGTTCGAAGGCTGAAGTTCTCTAAAATTTCTCAAATAGCGCTCCAGGGTCATCTCCACAGGTGCTGCTGCAGGAGCTGGTGCAGGGACTGGTATTTGTACTGGAGCTGGAAACCCTGCAGCCAGTCCTCTCTGAAACTCCATCAAGGCAACAGTAACCGCCTTGGCAATCTGAGACGCTATGTCAGTGCCCTCTGGAGCTGCTGGAATTGGTGGTACCTGTGGCACGGCAGCGTCTCCCATGGTTGCACTTGGAACCGGGTTCTGGCGTGAAGATTCACCTGGTTCACTAACTCGTGGTGCCTGATAGAATATAAAAAAGAAATTTGATTATTTATCGAGCATCTAAGAAATCTGGCTTAGCAACTTATTTCATACTCTAGCGAACACTAGGGCTTAATCGCACTTAAAGTACTTTACTAACAAGAGTTTACTCTTAAACGCTCCTATGGCTCTGTGAATTCTTTCTAGGGTCCAGGGATCCTAAACCTCGCTCTGATACCAATTTGTAACACCCCTTCCCAGTATTTCAGAAATCAGCCGTCCGGCCGGGTCAGCGATATAAAGAAAACCTCGCTCTGATACCAATTTGTAACACCCCTTCCCAGTATTTCAGAAATCAGCCGTCCGGCCGGGTCAGCGATATAAAGAAAACTAGGAAACAGTATTAAAACTAGTAGCAGCAGGTAAAGAAATCTATACTAAGCAATTTAAGACTTACAGCGGAAGTTTAAAAAGTAAGCTAAGGGTAACCACATACCTGATATCTGGATTCACAGAGCCACTAAACAAGATATAAAACTGAATTGACTGAAAATCTGGTTATCCATAAATAGTCTGATACAAATTAGATAAAAACATTAATCTGTTACAATGTTCTCATCTACAAGTACATGCTGAACTAGAGTAAACTGAAAAAAAAAAAATACAAACTGACGCCACCATAATGCTCATCCTAGACGTAGCTTCCCACCTGGGTCACCTGAAAAATAATGCCCACGAAGTAAGGAAAAAATAACTCCTCCTAGTGACACTAAAAACAGTTTTACTTATGAATGCATGCATGCCTTTAAAATAGTCTCGTGCACTGAAAACATTTTATGTTATATGTTATGCATGTTTTTCCTATACTTTTTGGTCAACACATTTATTAGTTCTACATTCGCAACTTTTTGGTCTTTTACCCAAGTCTTGACGTTGACTGACTAGTGTACTGACTCACGACAGGTCTATACTTGAGTTCTATGTGATTTCTAACCTGCTCATCTACTAGGAAGGCTCTAGGCAGAGTAGCTCCTAACGCGCAACTGAAACTGACGACCCGAGACCATCTTACGAACCCAATTGTTCTAGTGCCACGCGGACACGGCCTCGAATCTGCTTGCTGGCTCAAGGGAAGACACTTTCCAAGTCTGTACTACTCATAAGGTTCCATGTGCCTTATGAGAACGGTAGTGCGCCTCTACCTAGCACGAAAGAACTCTGTGTGCTGGCTGACCTTTTTGGTCTGACGCTACTCTGCATAGGAAATCTTTTTGGGGAACTACTAAACGACCCTTGACTTTCTTGTGGTCTACTAGAACGGACATTCACGCCCTTGTTCGGGACAGATTCCAAACCTACGAACACGGTTAACGCTTTCGTACTCTACGTTTCTGTTCACGATCCTACTACTTTGGTCTGAGGGAAATCGTGTCACCCTACACGTTTTTCATAACCGTTTGCCTATCACCACACCTTTCTATGCATGAACATGGTACTTGCAATAAATCTACTCATGCGTGTACAATATATATATTTTATTATATGTCTAATTAGCAAAAGTTAGGTTTCCTTACAGTGGTGGTACGGCGCTCGTAAACTCGGCGCGGCGACATCTCCTCTTCCGAAGGCAAATCCTACTACTGGGGACCTTCAGAATGCTGCCCCGACCCCACCAAAGTCCTGCAGTTTAGGGCAGCCCTAATTTCATAATTTTCCCCTAAGGGTTTCCGGTGGAAAAATTCCAAAACAACTAGGGTTACCAAATTTAGAAGCTAAACTTTGCTAATTTACCTTTACGCAGAGCGGTTGAGGTTCCCAAAGCGTCCTACTCGAATTCCGCGGTGAACCACGAACACCAAAACCTAAAATAGGGCAATAGGAATGGAAATTAGTTTAACCTAGCCTCCAAATCGAAGGATCTTCATGAGAAAATCGAGTTAAAGGAGGAATCGACTCACCGGAACCAAAACGAAACTCAACTCCTCCGGTTAGGGTTAGACCCGGCACATCCACGGCCAAGGAAGGAAAATGAATACTCCCCGGCGCCTGCAGAGGAGGGAGGAGAAGCCTGAGATGAGCCCTGGAGGGAGGAGGGCCGCCGGCTAGGGCTTGCGGAGGCGCGCCGGCTCGGCACTAACAGGAATCGGCGTCGGGCGCTGCTTGCGGGAGACGGACACGCGAAAACGGGAGCGGGGAAGAAAAACTGGCTGCGGTTTCTAATAGCGTGAGAAAGAGGCTTGCGGTTTTACTAATAACCGCATGAAGGAGGGGGAGGACTGCTATGGGCACCCCAAAGCCATCATTAAGTTGCTATACGCAAACCACGCCACTCAAACTCCTTAAATTCTAAGCCGATTTCGCTAGACAACGCTACTAAAATTTAATGTGCGTCACACTAATATAATAGCTAACATACGTTACCAATTAATGGACGCGACCCTAAGCATAGTAACGTTGTACCTTGACAATGCGCTGTCTCGATCAAAACCCGTCGCGACTCGCCCCTACAATTTTAAATAAATTTGCGTCAAAAAAATCGGATGTTACAAGAGGAGTATTGGAACATTACATTTTATCGTAAAATTCAAGCATCAGAGATAAATGATGCTCTAAAGAAAATGAAAAATGGAAAGGCGGTTGGGTCAAACAATATACCTATCGAAGTTTGGAAATGTCTAGGGAATGAAGGAATTTTGTGACTTACATGATTTTTCAATAAAATACTGAAATCAAAAAGAATGTCAAACCAATGGAGAGAAAGTATTTTGGTATCTTTGTATAAGAATAAAGAAGATATACAAAATTGTGTTAATTACAGAGGAATTAAATTGATAAATCATAGCATGAAACTATGTGAACGAGTAATATAAAGAAGAGTAAGACGAGAGACTAACATCTCAGAGAATCAATTTGGATTCATGCCAGGGCGATCGACCATGAAAGCTATACATCTCTTTAGGAGACTCATTGACAATTACCGAGAAAGAAAACAAGATTTGCATATGCTGTTTATCGATCTTGAGAAAGCTTATAATAAAGTTCCAAGAGAGATCTTATGGAGAGTCTTAGAAAAGACAGGTTTAAGTGCATCATACTGTTATATAGACCATATACGTCAAGTACCTAGTTCTATTATTATTGAGCCCAATTATTATATTGAGTCAAATGTATTAGTCGAGTCGTTTCGTTTATTAGTCGGGTCGAGTCTTTTATGTTTTATGTTTTCGGGTTATTTACGCTCATGTCATTGAGGCTCTTATATAAGCCCTTAGAGTCTTGTAATAAAGGTATCAATGAAATAAAGTCTAGTTCTTGTTCCTTGTTGTGAGATCTTGGCAGCTCTCTCCTCCAACGAGCAACCCTGCCTAGGCAGCCGTGGTTCTGGTTCCACGGTATCCTCCACCACCTCCATCTTCTCCGCCTCATCCGGCGAGTTACCGCTGTTACGGAAGTAGACCCGTAACAACTTGGTATCAGAGTTACTCGGACCTCTTCCACCGACGCGCGCCAACATCACCCTTGTCTCCTTCATCGTCGACGCCATTCTCTCCGTCCATCTCAACTGCAGCAGCTGTTTCAAAAAAAAAACAACTCACACTGGACGGAAGCCTCATCCACCCGGCAGTTTTCCAGACATCATGACCGCTTCCTCCACAACAAGCATTGACCTCCAACAACCAGACTTTCTGTCAAAAGCGCTGTCAGCACCAGTCGAAATCACTGCCAGCACCAGCCGGAACCTCCGTCGAATTCGCTGGGTATCTCGATCAGCTTCCGTCAATGCCACTCCATTCCAGCCAACTGCAGCTTCAACTGACCGCAACTTCATCCCACGTCATTGCACGGTGCTCCTTCTCCGTCCATCAATAACTGTCTAGCCCTGCTCTGCCAAGCACGTCGGTAGACACCGCATGTCGACACCTTCCGCCCAGCCCATCAGTCCTCGTCCGCCAAGTACCTTCCGCTAGTCCCTTCCAACCATCAACAACCACCGCAGGATCTTCTCGCGCCGCACGCCACACGCCGCTGCTCGTAGTGTTGAGCCCCCACCCTGTTTCTCGAGCCTTGCGCCAGTAAAAGCCCGCAAAAAACCATTTATTTTCTGCGCCCCTGCTTTTCGAGCGCTACATCTCTTGCACCCTGCTTTTCTGCCTCTCCCATCTCTGTGGGCCACTTTTTAATTTTTCTTTATTTCTTTTCACAACTGCCAGCCAGCCACAACAAAATTTATTAAATCTTTTTCAACAGCTGACAGCTAGTCGCTCCCCACCCCCAATTAATTTTTTTTGGAAGCTAGTACACCTCATATCTATTTAAAGTTGATTAATCCTAAAGTGGATTAATTATTTATTTATTTTAGAAATGTTACTAAGTGTTGCCGATGCGGCCGCCCTTTGTTCGATGCTATTTCACGGCCTCCATGGATGCACGTCTTCGGGATGGTGACGCACTCCTCCACCAAATTAAGAATCCGACAACCACCTTTCAGCCGCAACCCATGCCAATCAAGAAGAGAAATGAGGAAGATCTCCACCACAAAATTGATGATTCGCTAGCCGCTCTTCCGCCAAAGATTTAACCTTCGTTGACGCCGCCCTCCTCTTACAGTCTCCATCTTCGTCCAACGCACCACCGCCCTTTGCAATGATTGTTCCTCCGACCACGTTGACATTTCTTCTGCCAGCACTCGCTCCACCAGTCCGCGCTCCCCCGACCTCGAGGGACCCGTTCCTATCTCCAGCAATCTCAACACCTCCTCTACTGGCCCTTGCTCAACTGGTACCTGTTCCCCTGACTCTGATTTGTTCCTATTGGCGCTCGTCGTCCCTCCGGCTTCCCCGTGGCTACTGCTCCCTACCGCTCCGATAGCTCCATCAGACACTTTTTTGATATTAGACGTTGTTCTGATGGCACTGCCGCTCCTTGCCAAAGCTACCGCTGACGCTGCACACTACCTGGCGTTATTTTGGAGAGAGATCAAAATACCAGATGCTGCAGTCATTCACACGCAGTTCGAACTTGAGGACAAGATCTATTTCAAGGATGGTTGGGATGTTATGGACCATATACGTAAGTACCTAGTTCTATTATTATTATTGAGTCCAGTTATTATATTGAGTCAAATGTATTAAGTCGAGTCGTTTCTTTATTAGTCGGGCCGAGTCTTATGTTTTATGTTTTCGGGTTATTTACACTCATGTCATTGAGGCTCTTTTAAAATCCCTTGGGGTCTTGTAATGAAGGTTAGGGGTGCAAGTTGAGTTGAGCCGGCTTGAAAGCTCGATGAGCCGGCTCGAAAAAAGCTCGACTCGAGCTCAAGCTCGATTACGAGTCGAGCTCGATTTCAGATATTATTGTTCATGAGCTCGCGAGCCGGCTCGCGAGCTTTTTATTCCTATATTTTTTAAAACAAAATTTTAAAATATAAAGAAAATCTGGATTATAAGCTAAAAAGCTCGTGAGCAGCTCGAGCTCGATAAACAGACATTGAGCTTGAGCTCGAGCTAGGACAAAATGAGCTCGACGAGCTCGAGCCCGAGCTCAAAATGATTAGCTCGAGCTTGAAAATTTTTTCAAGCTCGACTCGAGCTCGACTCATTTGCACCCCTAGTGAAGGTATCAATGAAATATCTAGTTCTTGTTCCTTGTTGTGAGGTCTTGGTGGCTCTCTCCTCCAACGAGCAACCCCGCCTAGGCAGCCGCGGTTCCGACTCCACGGTATCCTCCACCACCTCCATCTTCTCTGCCTCCAATCACTATTCCGGCGAGTTACTGCTGTTATGGAAGTAGGCCCGTAACACATACATTGACATAATCGAAGATATGTATACAAATTCAGTGATAAGGATGAGGACATCTGGATGATTAACGCAGGAATTCCTTATCACTGTTGGCTTACATCAAGGTTCGGCTTTAAGCCCTTATCTCTTTACCCTTATCTTAGATGAGCTCAGCGGACATATCTAACAAACAATACTTTGATGTTTATTGTTTGAGGATGATATTGTTTTGGTTGATGAGACACGCGAGGGTGTAAACACAAAACTTGAATCTTGGCGAGACACTTTAGAAAAAAAGAGTTTTAGGTTGAGCGGGGCAAATACGGAGTATATGGAGCTTAAATTCAGCAGTGCAAGAAAGACAGATGACTTCGTTATTAAGTTGGGTGATCAAGATATTTCCCGTAGTGAGTGTTTTATATATTTTGGATCGATAGTTCAAAAAGACGGAGGTATTGATAAGATGTGACACATAGAATACAAGCGGTATTGGAGAGGCGCGTCAGGGATCTTATGTGATCGTAAAGTACCATTAAACTTAAGGGAAGTTTTACTGTACTGCAATTAGACCAGCGATGCTCTATGGTTCTGAGTGTTGGACAATGAACTGTCTACATGAGCAAAAAATGGGAGTTCTGGAGATGAGATGCTTCGGTGGATGTGTGGACACACGAGACTGGATAAAATTAGGAATGAATGTATTATGGATAAGACATGAGTAGCACCAATTGCAGAGAATATGCGAGAAGCTCGACTAAGATGGTTTGGACACGTACAAAGGAGACCATTAGAGGCACCTGTTAGGTTAAACGAGGGAGGGGTAGACCAATAAAGTCTCGGAATGAAACTATAAGGAAAGTCATGATGTACTTAGGCATTAGTGAGATTATGATAAAAGATAGGGCACAATGGCGACAAAGGATCCATATAGACGACCCCACTATAGTGGGATAAAGGCTTGAGTGTTGTTTTTATGGTTTATATTTATATATCTTTTAAGTTTAATTTGTCATGTATACATTGTCGGTTCTTATCCCAGATGGTAAGTGTTCAGGGTTGATGTTATTCCAATAGAAACCTCCTGAACCGTATGTCAAAGAAAGTAAAATGAACCGACCCCCCAAAGGTTGGGTAAGACTTGATGATATGATGACTTACACTTAACTATCATAAGTAGCCTTGAATATGTTATGAAAACATGTTATTTGACTATGCGGCTTTTTCAAGTGTTTCTTGGAAATCTTCTTAAACATGATTGTCAAATTTTGTGTTTTGAAATTATCCAATTTTAAGGTAATTGTTAGTAGGTGTCATGATAGTAGTAAATTGTTAATTTACCTATAAAATGTAGCCAAACTATGTAAGCTTATGATTTCATAATTTATAGTAGCGTTTTGGCTTGGCATCAAGTTCTTTTATTTTATCACAGTCAATAAATGTGCTTAGGCATTAGTGAGATTATGACTAAAGACAGTAACGGCGACAAAGGATCCATATAGCTGACCCCATTATGGTGGGATAAAGGCTTGAGTGTTGTTGTTGTTATCACAGTTAATAAATATTAGTGCGCTTATGTTACAAATCTCAAAATATCACAGATATAGCAAATCTGCATTTCATATTCTTATACAATTTTCTTTTGTAAAATCTCAGAGGATCTTTTAAGATGCACTAAATGATCTTCTTTAGTCTTATTATCAGTATTGTGGATATTGGCCGACATGTCCGACATGTCATCCGACATGAAGATTTGGGAGTAAAAACGATACGAAACCGTTTTAAATTTGGGCCGTGGTGTTTTGAAAAAAACGGGCCGATATGCCGGCCCCAAAAAACGGGCATATAGTCCGTTTTTTCTAATTACATTATTTATTTATTTTATTTATTTATTTATTATTTTAATAATGAAATGAGCATGATGCATGTATATCCAATCTCATCCCTATTAATAGTTATTTATCCAACTTTATTTTGCAATCAATGATGCATGTATATCCAATCTCATTTTCATCTTTAAAGTGTTGTATGTTAAATGTTACATATAACTTTTAATATTTAAAAGTTTAATAGGTTGTAGAATAGGTAGTACTGTGACATGTATAAAAAATAATATTTAATTACATATATAATTAATTAAATATTAAAATCCAATATATGAAATATCCCCGATATATAAAAAACTAACATGAAAAACCAAACCGACGTGTACCCGACATCCGACATCTACAACATTGCTTATTATATATCAATGTATCATTAAAGTGTGAAATGTTCAACGTTGAAGAAAAGATTCCTAATTCTAATGTTCTTGGTGCATTTTTTTAAATCAGAAAGGCGTTAATAACCATTAATATACCACTCCTTGGCTTTTAAGATAGTTTGTTTAGTATGTCATTCACACATTCTTACTCTATATTGATCCCCTTTTAGATCAAGATTTGGGAATTTAGAACTCTACTCATTATATAAAGCATACTATTCTATCTAGTATAAGCCACTGAAGAGATGCCAATTCCTGCACCCAACATTCTATCTATAAGTTAATCCCGCGTGCTTCTTTGCCACCATCAAATCAAAATTTTAAATTGCCTCCAGATTACCCATATCACTTTGGCTCTGTTTGGAGGGACTTATTTTCACCGGTCTGCTCATTATATAAAGCATACTATTCTATCTAATATAAGCCACCGAAGAGATGCCAATTAAGGTCCGGTTCATGCGGTCGTAACCGCTTGATCGGTGAAAATAAGTCCCCCCCAAACGGAGCCTTTGTGTGACGTTTTGGAAGAACTGAGCGCTCAGGAGAAAAATTAAACATAGGAACTGGTTAATCTTCCTCCTGGGATGAAAAATATTAGGTATAGGTTAGTCTTTACTGAGACGGGCATGCTTTTATCCCTTTCAGTATTTACGATGATGAAAGAAATTTGAAACCTTTAGCACTAGTTCGGATTATATTATAATATAATAATTCTGACTTATTTGTTTTGTCAGTGGTCTCATTCTCAGCTGCTCTGGGCTTCATAATATATGGTGGAAGGTAAAATCATATAAATCAGATGGAAGTATTATATGTTTTTTTCTCTCTCCTGATTTTCCGTTCACTCATCCTGACTTTTGGCTTTTGAAGGCTGTTCTGCATGCTGAGGTGCTTCCCTATTGAATCCAAAGGCCGAAGGAAAAAGCTGAATGAGGTAATCACTACCGTCATTTTGATTGCTTAATGGGGCCCTGTTTGGTTCGCCGGTGTTCTACCGAATGAGAATCCAGTGCCCTAGTATTTTGGGCGCCGATGTTCAGGCGTTCGGCAGAACCGAATAGGCGTGAAAATGACGTTTTCTCGTGTAAGCGGTCGGACTCTCGGTGGTTTTTGGCATTCCCCCGTTGGTGTCAACCTCTGCCCCAAACGGTCGCACTGTCATTTATATAAATCACTACAGAAATGATTTCTAGCTTTCATTCAGTCAGTCTATTGTAGGGATATGGTTCCTGAACTTCTATATGCCAGATCTGCGTATATGGCTTTTTAATCCATAGGAGAATGATTTTTGATTTGAATGCCCATCTTTGATTCCAATGATTTCTATGATACTTTAAATTTTATACAATCATATAGATTCTCTAAGCCATCTGTAGACCATCACCCTTCTGAATGTCTTTGATACAAGTGTTTTTTTTACATCAAGAATGATGTGATTCTTAACAAGTTTCTCATGCAGGTTGGTTTTGTTACTGGGATATGCTGTAGCTGTTTCTTGATAAGGTGCATTGTGGTGAGATTTCTCCTTCTCTACTCCTTCCATATTGACTCCATAGATTCTTCAGAAACTAAGCAGCATTTTTATGAGATGTTGTAGAACATCCAGAACTAAAAAAAAAGGTAAAAGGATTTGTGGCACTCTTATATTGTAGAGGAAATATATTTGACCTTCTATAAGTTTCAAAAGAACTGTTGTAATCTCCAATTTTTCATAACAGAGAAATTTGAGCCCCTACAAATTCTTTGGACAAGAGGTCAGATGTTTCGGTTATGAAAAATTAGGGGTTACAATAGTCCTTTTAAAACTTGTAGGAGGTCAAATATTTTTCATTTACAATATAGGGGGTGCCATCAGTACTGTACCCAAAAAAATACTAATTTTTTTGAAATAAATATTCAGGTTGCCATATCTGCATTTGACGAGGATGCGGACGTTGATGTGCTCGAACATCCGATCCTAAACTTCATTTTCTACTTTGTAAGTATCAAGTTCTTTCCCATCGCTTCACCACTCGTGCTCTTGGCTAACCGCCCGATTTCTTCCTGTTATATCAGCTGGTTGAGATTCTCCCATCGGCTCTCGTGCTCTTCATATTGCGCAAGTTACCTCCGAAGCGAGTTTCGAACAACTATCGTCCAATTCACTAAATCGCCGGCCGTCCTCCGGGGCTAAAACACAACTGCTCATCAGGAACTCCGCTGTGCATATCTGACCGTTTCCTGGAGCGAAGAATACACTATACTGACAATCTAACCCTATATAGTTCGGCCTTGTAAGCTGTGTTGGTTTTCTTTCTAAATGTCTGCTGTGGGAACATCATCTAGTCTAGCTATAAATGTGAGCCGCTAAACATCGTCTCTATGGGCTGCAATTAACATCTAACTTTCGTTTCTTTCACTTAAACAGCGGAGAGCATGAAAATAGAGGAGGGATGAGATATGTTTGTAGGAGAAATATTACGGCATGAGTAGCGCCTAACTGGCGGTGATCATAGGTGAGTAAGGTACGATTTTTTTCGTATTTCTAGTTAAGCTGAGTCATGACTCAATGATGTAGGACGGCGGTTCCCGCTTTACAGTGATGAGGACTGTGTTTAAGGTCTCTTATCAAGGAGGTCTTGGGTTCGATGTTACTCGGCCTCAACATTCCGTCGCTGGCTTATACTGGGCTAGGAGCATGGGTTGGGTGTACGGACTGCAGTTCTGATGATTGTAGGCGGTGTGGCTAGGCCATGTTGCGACCTCTGAGCCGATAGCCCGCTCATGTTGGGTGAACCTCTGAAGCGTGGCCCGCCGTCCTACATCACTCAATAAAGTGATTTGAGTTTATCCAAGATGTTGATGGTCTGGTCTCAAGGGGGAGGATGTTGTCCTACATAAAGGTAAAGGTGAAGATATGACTGTGAATGTTGTCCTATATATAAAGGTAAAGATATGACTGTTAAATTGGTCATATTCATTAACACATGCTTTATTTGCTAATGAAAGTGTATGTCCCAAAATAGCCTTGCTCACATCGTAAGATGTGTCTGCCTAGCGCATTTAACTGTCATAGCAAGACAGCTAAGAACACTGACATGTTCGTTTGGGGTTCAATGGCTATATTCACCAATTATTACTTGATGACAAGGTCTACAAATAATATTTGTCGAATTAAAAAGAGCCTGTTTGGGTGTGTGACTGCGATTAGAGATTGGGATTCTCTAATAGGCACGCCAATTATTTTTTGGTGGCAAAACCAACAAATAATATTTGCCAAATTAAAAAATTAATTATTCCCCCAAATAGAAAAATTCAAATATTTTTTTTATGGAAATGACTTAAATAGAGATTTTTCAAATAGTTTAACAAAACAATTTTCTGGGCAACTCTAATGATACCATTGGTTCCCCATCATTATTTTCTTACCTTTGTGGGGGGCGTAGGGGCGGAGCCACATGTCTGTCACGAGTGATAGGAACGGGGCTCCGCCCCTTTGGTCAATCATGACAGTATCCTAATCACATCAGTGCACGTGGCAGGCCCCAATGTCCCGCGCGACATTACTTCGGTCATGACACTGTCCCGGCATGACGGCGCATCCGCCGCTCGCAAACCCCCGAACGCTATATTTCACCCATTGCTCGTTTTTTTGTGCATTGGGGTTTGTGAGTAGCAATGAGAGTTTATTTTTTATTGTAGGTAAGAAATTTTGCATATATGAAAACACATTTTAAAATTAAAAAAATACATAATGAAATTTTTGTAATAAAGAAAGATAAAATCAGAAAGCTAAATGTTAAATCAAAAAAAAAGTGTTTTTTCTCTTTTTAATATAGCATAAGAGTTGCAAGTACAAATACTAGAAAAGAAGGCTTATTCATTTCCCGACATTAGTGATGAAAACAAAAAGGCAACAATACAAAGAGCCTATTGTAAAGATATTCTTAGACGACTCTAGCTAGCTCGAGCTCATCATATCTGCTACCAAGTCCAAGGCTTTCTTCACAATCACGCATTAATAATAATAAAAAAAGGAACAAACATTCTTCATTCACCACTGAACTTAATTACTACGCGATTTCCACTGATTTCTCTGCACCAAGAAAAAATTCAACACAAAAAAAATTTGTATTCAGCAACTTAGACGACAAGCAGGTATTAAAAAAAGTCAGCAGCTTGAGTAGATTGGATTCTCGTGACCATGTCGACTGAGCTCGGCACTGGAGAACACATCCTTGGCCGCCGCCTCTTTGGTCTCCTTTTCGTTGGATATTTGGAGGAAGTGATAGAGCGAGGTTGCGGCGACCGCCCCTATCGTCGGCGATATTATGTAGATCCACAGCTTGCTGAAATTATTATTCACGAGCGCGGGCCCAAAACTCCTCGCCGGATTCAGCGAACATCCACTTATCTCCCTGAAAACATTTTGCAAGTGAGATCATGATGTGTGGAATTGAATCTGCATTCGTGCATGGAAACAATATATATGTGGTAATAATAGTTTGAGCGAATTCGCAATATTACTCTGCCAAGATCACGTCGACGAAGACTACCGCTCCAATCGCGACTCCTCCGAGCCCCTTCGCCTGCGTATCAAATAACATACATAGATCGAGGAGATCATAATTAAGATCGATCAACTAGAAGCGATGTATATATAGAATATATATATATACACTTGTAGGCAAAATGATTAAACGATCATGGTTTATATTAAGTAGAGTTCGAACGATTTGGACTCGAAATAGAAATTTTCGAGTCGAAATTGGCTCGAAATCGATTTCGAGTCACTCAAAATGGTTGGAATCCAAATCAGCTCGAAATGGAATCGAACCGTTCTAGTTGACACAATTAAATTGACAACCTCTACATTTACCAAATGAAACACTTACAATCCTTACACTTTTTATTTATGTTTAAATTTTATGTTTTTTTCAATTATAAAATAAGAATATATTAATAAATACATAATATTTTTAATCAATTCGACTTGTTTTGAAACATTTTTCGAGCGATTCAAGGCTGACCTCGAATCAACTCGAAATAATTTTAACCGATTCCAATTCGGCTAAATATTCAAGCGACTTTCGAAAATCCAACCTAACTTTTCATATCCTAACCGATTTTGTACTGTTGGCGATGATGAGGCACTCATGAGACATGTACTAATGTGAAGGTGGGAGGTTAGGGTTGAAATTTTAGAGACTTATTTCAAAAAAAAAAAAACCTTAGGGTACCATGCATCCCTAAACCTTAGGGTTTAGGAACAACCCCTGATATTGGCACCCTAAATTTAATTAGCCCAAATTAATATGAATGCATACCGCTCTGGGATCCACTGCCGTAGTACAAACAACCAGCAAGAGCATGAAAGTGACGATGATCTCCCAAGCCATAATATTGAGATCACTGTCAGGATTTGGGCCCACCGGGAGCGTCATCATATGCACCGCTTTATCAGCACCAAACAGCCATTTTAGCCCAAGACTGGCCAGTATAGCCCCCAGTGTCTGCGCCAGCACGTACACTGGAACCTGCACAGACCATCAATTTTAATTGATCAATTCAGTTTGCCTATTTTTCTTTCTCTATCACTTCATCGTGACCGTAAAAAACGATAACCAAGAGACGCAGGACGCATGTTGAACGGGCCAGGTGGTGCAACAACCCGATGATAAGTACTCGGGTCCCTGTAAGCTAGCCCGGTGTGTTGGGTTGGGCCACACACACGATGTCGAGAGGGGTTGGGGCGAGCAGGCCACAGTTCCCCGTTCAACAGGGGAGATTGTCAAAATTGTTTGGGATGAGGAAGACGACGAACCTGTTTCCATGGAAATAGGCCGACTGCGGCCAGGGCGATGGAGGCGGAGGGATTGATGTGAGAGCCAGATATATGAGCTATGGAATAAACTATTGCCGTCACAACTGCGGCCCAAGTTAGAGCAGCTCCTACCAGATTGATGTTGCCGCTTTTCCAGACGATTCCTGCTCCGCACCCGAAGAAGACGAGCATGAATGTTCCCACCAGCTCGGCCACAAACTGCATGATCATGCATGCATTTATGAATATTTGAGAATGCATTAAAATTTTCATATTCAAAGATTCTCTCTATTTGGGACCTCAAATGGAGTTCTATCTTATGGTGCGGATGCATTCTCACTTGATCTAATAATGCAAAATTTTTTTTGATTAAGAGAAAAATATAAAAGAATGAGATTAGTGAACCCGTCGGATCAGCTAGAAATAGATCTGGACCATGAAATAGATACTGTCCATTTCACTATAAATGGAGAGGATCCTACTCCTCATATTTAGGGTTTAGGGTCTGGGAGTTCTATCCCACAATTACATGCCGCTCCCCTCTATCTTTCAAAATTACAATTTTGTCCCTTCAAAGTTTTTTTAGTTTACAAAAATGTCCTTTCCACTAAAAATTAATACAAATGAAAATGATAAAATTAGATATTCAATTTTATCCTATGTAACGATTCTACATTAAAAGGGTGTGACATTTTTCTTTAGAAATATAGATCACATGCATATTCCAATTTTACCTTTGGTAATAACTTTACATTAAAAATGATGAGTTACATTTTAACTTGTAATGAATCTAGAATCATTATATAAAAATAAAATTGAAATATCACAAAAAATTCTGGCTATTTTATCATTTTCATCTATATTTCCAACGAAAGTAACTTTTTTGTACGTAAACGCAAAAATGTCAAAGGGGAGGATTGGGAGGTAAATATAATTTTGAAAAATAAAAGAGAGCAACTTGTAATCATGCAAACTCCCAAGGGAGGTCTCTGTTATTAACCCTTCGTATATATATAATATATGCATCAACTATCATATAGGCTCCATTTGGCTAGCTATTAACCCTTCATATATATAGAAATAATTATCCAAACTTTTCTAGTAAATTAGCATAATTAGTGAGAGCACCCCGGCCCTCTTACTTTTTGTAATGAAATGAAAATTTTAGGAGAAATTTTTGTAATTTCGAAAATAAGAGAGGTGGAACCAGTAATTTAGCAAAGTTAGAGGGGAGGTCCCGGTAAATGGCCTTATATATATATGTATAATATAGACTCCATTTGGTTGGTCCATAAAATATATGTTTTGCATGACAACTGTTAGGACGACTCCTACCAAGAAAATAGAATTAGTTTCGAACATAACAGTGGATGAAGCTACTGATTAATTAGGTGAGATCGGACGGCCACGAAGCAATGGTTCATATATAATTAACGGCGGCGTTCATCACTGCCGCCGCCTTGCCAAAAGGAGCCATAAATTAATTAACTTCAAGCTAGGTTGAGATCAATTGTTAAGTTATTACCTTCTGGGAAATGATAATTGAAGGCAGCCAGCTGCTGATGGCAAAAGCTGACTCTTGAGATTTAGCCATAAGCAGTATATGCAGTTCTTTGTAAGAGAAGTTTTATTTATTTGTGATTCCTTGTGAAATATTGGATAAATGCATGCTTATTTATACTTAAAAACCAGTATACAAGAGGAGAAGAGAGTTAAAACATTGCTGTTGATGAGGGTGATGATTATTATTATTTTTGCTGTTTGTTTCTATAGTTTATTGTAATATTCTTCTCTTACCGGTTCAAAGAAAATTCATCAAGCCGGCCCGCCATTCAATGAATGGAAGGAATCAAATGCGTTTGCTTAGGCTCTGTTTGGGGGGACTTATTATCACCGGTCAAGCGGTTACGATCGCATGAACCGGGCCTTAATTAAGGTTCGGTTCATGCGGTCGTAACCGCTTGACCGGTGAAAATAAGTCCCCCCAAACGGAGCCTTAATTTCACTACTTTATGTGGGTCGCATATACAATATTTTTCTACTAATCCATATATGTGAAAGAAACTTTAGGAGAATGAATGGGTCACATGCCCTAACATGCATCGGATTTGAATTTGAATTTGAATTTGAGATTTGGGGAATACGACAACAACAACAACAACACTCAAGCCTTTATCACGCTATAGTGGAGTCGGCTATATGGATCCTTTGTCGCCATTGTGCCCTATCTTGTGTCATAATTAATCTCACTAATGCCTAAGTACATCATGTCTTTCCTTATAGTTTCATTCTAAGTCTTTATTGGTCTACCTCTCCCCCGTTTAACATGCATAGGTGACTAGACTCTCACAACTCCTAACAGGTGCCTCTAATGATCTCCTTGGTACGTGTCCAAATCATCTTAGTCGAGCTTCTCGCATCTTCTCTGCAATTGGTGTTACTCCTGTCTTATCCCTGATACATTCATTCCTAATTCTATCAAGTCTCGTGTCTCCACACATCCACCTAAGCATTCTCATCCCCACAACTCTCATTTTACAATTCACTGCCCAGAATCATAGAGCATCGCTGGTCTGTTCGCTGTGCGGTAGAAGATTTGGGGAATAATTAAATTAATTTATTTTATACATGATAACTGTGCATGCATGCCCTTTTTAAAGATTTATCGACACATGAATTATTCTTTATCAACTTAAGTCTAATTGCTCACACAATGCTTGGCTTGAGTATTTTCTCTTGTGAAATCCACGTGCTAAGATTTGTCAAATGAAGGCTCCGTTTGGGAGGACTTATTTTCACCGGTCAAGCGGTCATGACCGCATGAATCGGGACCTATTTTAAGTCCCGATTCATGCGGTCATGACCGCTTGACCGGTGAAAATAAGTCCTCCCAAACGGAGCCGAAATCAACTGATTTTCATGAGTTGATTTCTCTCGCGAAATCAACGTATGTCCATTTCTGTGTATTAAATATTGATTTCTCTAGGGCGATTTACATGCATCGAACGTGCGTGATGAGTATTATTAGGAGCTCATCTATTTTAAATATTTGCACATCATTAATATTAACACACCGTAAAAAATTATTTGCAACTCAATTTTTTATGAGCACACTAACTTCAATTCTTTTTTAAAAAAAAAATCATGAGCATAAAACATAACATAATACCCCAAAATTTATTGTATTCATGCAAAACATTTAGCCCAAAATGAAAAGAAAAAAAAACAATCATACCATACAACTAAAACATAAAAAATTAAACCTAAAAAATAAATATTATTTTAATTTTAATGTGCTAATATTCAAAATAGAAATAGAAGTACTCATAACAATACTCTTTATATATATATATATATACAAGTGACAGGCACGGGCCTTCGGCCCTGGGGGCATTCGGCGGGGGTGCGACAATCGGCGGGGTCCGATATTCGGCGGGTTGCGACATTCGGCGGGATGCGACATTCGTCGGCGGTGCGACATTTGTCGTGGGGACAACATTTGTCATGGGCGGCGATATTTGTCGTGAGCGGTGACATTTATCGTGGGCGGCGACATTTGTAGTGGACAGTACCCGCCCGCAACATATACATATGAGTACTCAAAATGACCGTAAAAAAATATAAATCAAAAATATAATTTCTATTTTGTAAAACAAATTATATTTTAACGTTAAAACATTAATCTTTCTTTTGTCATTTCTAGCTATAGGTCATAGGTTTATGATACCTAGTATTTTTATTTTTTGTATTTAAATATTGTAAAGTTGTGTAATTACCTAAAATGATATTGACTTTATAATATATTAATATAAAGTTATCTATATTTGTGTAATTATGAATATAACTATAAGGGCAATATATGGAGACTTGCAATATTTCACCAAAAATTAGTTTTAGTATAATAGTAGATATATATATATATATATATCATATATGTGTATTTTTGTTCGTGATACTGCTTATTATCATTAAATTTTATATCGGGAGAGGATTACTTTTATGATATTTTCACTGCTGTATGTTAACGCTGGGAGTATTTGTTTTGATTAATTTACTTAATATAATCGTTGTAATTTAATACAAGATTAAATACTTGCAAATTAACTTCACATCTTTTGAAGTTAATTTCTTTGAAGTTCGCGTACATCGATATATTTGGAATATAGTCATGTGTTGTATCTTTGAGAAGTGAGTATCGATAAAGCACCGTCGATGAGTGTTACAACTTCTTTAAAACAACGATCACACGTCTTACCTATACTTAATTTCTTCAAACTTTTATTTACAACATTTTTAATCTTATTGACAGATCCTGATATTATATTACTATTACAACAACAACACTCAAGCCGTCCTCGTTCCGCCGCTCGCACACTACTTTGCCGAGCAGATGAAGCTCACCTACGATGCTTCTGCCAACGATTTCCGCAAGAAGCCGTTTTTAGTACGATTTCTGCCAACGATTTCCCTTGTGCGCGAGCAAATCCGGCCTGATTTCAACAGCGCAGATCATTCCCCGCAAAATACGATCATATTTTTCGAATACGAACGTATTAAAAAGTGACCGTAGTACGACCCAAACAAATCTGTGTCATTGATCTGGGGGATTATATGGTCTGATTGGCCCGCGCAGAAATCTAAGATACGCATACGTACCAAAATATATTTGTTTCCGCAATGCACCTGATATGCGACGCCGATGAAAAGAGTCACACAAGTTTTATCTTGCACAACCAGGACTCATGATCCTTTACATGATAAGTCATATAATTACATTCTAAAATCTTCAAAATTAACTCATATGATTTGGAAGAAAAATTAATTCTGATCCAAATGAAAAATGTCGTCTATGCTCGCTCGCGTGATCAATTTGGCCCGTTGGAGAGCCGGAGGTATATATGTACACGGAAAGAGTCGTAGAATCCTCTTCATTTGAAGTGAAGTATTCATTTCACAGTGCAGATCTATTTTTGACTGATCTGTGAGATTCACTAATCTCTTCTTTTTATATTTGTATTTTAAATAAAAATTTTTGCACCATTATAATATCAAGTTAGAAAGCGTCCGCACCATGAACTGAACCTTCGTTCATTTGAGATCCCAAACGAAGAGCCAGAATTCTGATCCGTACGCGGAAGCCCGGTCAGCAGCACCAAAAGGGATGATCAGAGGATGACACGTGGTCACTTTGAACATCTTGTATCATGCATGGATACACGCACCAATTTCCTTCATTCAATAATATTGCATTAAGATAATTAATTAAGGCGGATGCATGCTATTTATAGAGGCATTAATTAATTAATGAGTGCACTCCAGATTGTCATTAATGCTAATTATTAACTTAATACTTGCTGGTATTAGTTGGCTGCAGTTCCAGCTAGTTGGGAGTTGCCTTCAGGTATTAATTTGCTGATTTGTCTTTAATTCCCCTTTCAAACAAGAGGAAGAGGAGGATGTTGAAATTGTTAAAGTGGGAAGCCGCGCAGCTTGTCGCTAGTTCGTGCGGGTAGTCTAGGCAAACCGCAGAGACCGCTCAGTCCACGGGTTCAAGAGGAACCGCGCGGTCTATAGCCAGAGGTCGCTAGGATTGTCGTTGACATGGTCACGTCGTGATGTGTCAAGTCTTTGTTGGTTTCCTAGGTCACGAGATCGCACGGGTTGTGCGGTTTGTTTCTCAAGTGGCCAGGATGTTCTTCGCAACCCGGCCTTGCGTCTTATCTCCGGTATTCGCACAAGTGAGCGGGTTGTTGATGCTAACCGCAGATCTTCGGGAGGTTACCGTATTGCTTATGGGCGGCGACTGCACTCCCCTGATCGCCTATAAATAGGGGTCCCCGACCCGACATTCATAACGGGAACATTGAGGACTTAGCTCGCTTCTTGAACATGCGGTTAGTATTTTGTTAACCGCGCAACTAAGTAAAGTTGACTTGTGTTGTGCAGGCTATGCGGCTAGCACCAATCGACTAGGCAATTAGTACTGGCGGTTTGTCAGTGGAGGCTCATTGTGATTCAGTTCGTGGATAGCAGTTTGCGGTTTACCAGCAGGTCGCGGTTTGTGCGACCAGAAGTCTACTTCTTCGGTAGTTCGCAGATAGTTCAATAAGGCAGTTCGTCCGGTCTCAGCGAGTTGGCTGTTTCCCAGTTCAATTCAGTTCAGCAGCATCTGTTTGCGCGGTTTCTGTGGTTAACTGATCCTTGCAGTCAGGAGGGCAGAGTTGCGGACAAGTTGTTCTCCAGCAGTTGCTCAATAAAAGTTATTCGTCGGGTTATGTTCGGGCGAATAGGCGGTCTGGCGGATAGGAGGCTTCAGCTAGCGGTTTGCGGCTAGGCGATCTTAGAGTTTTGTTCGAGATTATGTTTCCATCGGGTGCATTTCGCAACCATGTCTCGCAACGTATACCTCGCTTTATAAAGAAAAGATAGTAGTTATTGCAATTTCAGCTCTTGTTCTTCTACTACTTCTAATTTATTTGGCTTGGTTGGTTGAGTGTTCCTGCAATCTTCCCGGATTCACAAATTTTTACATGATATTAGAGAAACATAGGAGTTAGGAGTGATTAACCATAGAGGTTTGCTAGTCCTTTAGAAGTTTCAAGAAAACCAAAGTTATAGCAATGGAAGTCAGTTATGCAAGAGGTCTTGGAATTGAGTTTCTCACACAGATCAACTTTAAAAAATGGAGGTCTTGCATGGAAAGATATCTTCTAGACAAGGACTTTTGGGGGGTTGTCGGTGGAGGCGACAGACAAGAGGTAATTACTGCTAGAGGAAATGCAGAGACAGTGAGGGCTTGGAAGAGAATGAATGCGAAGACAGAGTTCACTCTAAAGCGCGCAATCTCACCGGAGCTCTACGACCAAATCCTTGGATGTAGGTTAGTTGCTGAGATTTGGAGGCCTAAGGTGGCATGTTCAATAAGAAGAATGTAGCCCGACTACAATTTCTAGAGAATGAGTTGGCGAAAGCAACTTAAGGAGAGCTGTTCATATCATCTTTCTTCTTGAAGATGAAGAATCTGTATGCTGAGATTTTAGCATTGGACCCAAATGAGCATATCTCAGAGGTGAAGCTAAATAGGTACATTATCCGCGGGTTGCAAAAGGAGTATGTTGTCTTTGTTATTTATGTGCAAGGCTGGGCCAATCAACCATCTTTGCTTAAGCTGGAGAATTTGCTGGCTTCGCAGGATTGCTTGGCAAGGCAGATGACTGGATGCACTA
The DNA here is from genome assembly GCA_039513925.1 of Platanthera zijinensis. Lineage (NCBI taxonomy): Eukaryota > Viridiplantae > Streptophyta > Magnoliopsida > Asparagales > Orchidaceae > Platanthera > Platanthera zijinensis. The sequence continues at coordinate 3,729,923 of CM077080.1, read as the reverse complement.
TCTTAGGGGGAGATAGTGAGGTTCTTTATTTTGGGAAGAAGCAAAAGAAATAGGATAGGCAGAAGAAGACACTTGTAGAAGATGGTTCATAAACTTCATCACAATAGAAAAGGAGCAAGGCTTCTAAACAGGATAGAGGAAGTAAGGGAGGACCAAGAAGCTACATGCACAATAAGCTTGGTCATATCAGGAAGGACTACAGAGTTAATCTTTAGCCGGGGAGTGCTGTAGGAAAAGGAGAAGCTGAATCCAGGGATGATGAAGATGGATAGATGAATGCGTTCATGGCAGATATATCTGCAATAACTGTTCATGTCAGAACTATGTCAACTTCAAGGATGATTGGAACGTTGACTCGGGGTGTGGACATTATACACCCTGTGTTCGCTGAGTGGGTCCCTCATGGGGTCCCAGGGGCAAAAGGGCCCCATGAACCAGGGTTTGGGGCTTGCGCGCAGCAGACGAGTGTGATAGTCAGTCCACACTCACCTGGGGCAGCGAGTGAGTAGTGGGTGAGTGCCAGTTCCCTCGGGCAATCCCCCTCTCACCTTGGAATTTGTCACTCCTTCGTGGAGTTATGTTTTGGCATGCTTTTAGCCTTCCCGAACAGCGGAGCTATTCTATTGGCAAACCTGATTGGGTTGCGTATAGTAGATCCGAACAGCGGAGTTACGTTGTTTGCATACCAAACTTGGGATTCTATAAATAGATCCATAGGGGAACCTTTGGAGAGGATTTCTTTTTTGGCTTCTTCCTTCTCTGGTTTTCTGGTTGGCTTTCAAGTGTCCTCCAGGGTGCCCCCAGCTCAATATTGGCTTGGGAGGAAAAATGCTCAAATATCTTCCGGGTAAATGGTTGGATCTCCTAGCTATAGCCCAGGATCTGTTCTGAGTCCTAAGTCTTTGGTCTTGTGTACTTCTTTAGGAGAAGTAGGTGCAAGGTTATACCTTTCGGGTTCGAACTCCACAAGAAACCAAGTTCCGGTTTTAACATTTTTAGTGCGGTGAACGTGAAGAGTAACTAGCACAAGAAAACACTAAGTAAGTTCCATGGCTAGAGATGAAGGATAAGGTACTGACCCAGGCAACTCGCCACCACTCACAACACTAGTCTCGACGAGAATGTTCAAAGAATTCAGGAGGGAGATCATGGAGATGGTGCATCACGTATTCTCCGCCCTGGGCAAGTGCTCGACGCATTCTGTCCCAGCGATCGCGCCACCAACGTTGGGCGAGAACGCCCCTCGACAAATGACCCGAAAGAGAAAAAGAGGGTGAGGGATGCAGATAGGATCTCGCTGGGCGAGAGCTCTTCCATGGCTCGACAAGTGCAGGCCTCGACAAGTGCAGGCGGGGGAAGAAGTAAAGCAGCGGGGAGGAAGCATGCAGGAGGAAAGGAGGAGAGACGAGCCTCGAGGATAAGGTTTCCAAGGATATCAGCGAGGATGGGGTCGTCAGGAGCTGAACAACCGGCTGGATTGGGATGGGCAAGGAGGACCTGCTCAGGGTCAAGGAAGAGGATTCGCCCAGGGGTGGGGCTGGACCCTGAGTCACTCCTACCCCCTCCGCAACAAACTATGGTAATTGACCGAGGAGAAGGCAGGAGAGAAAGAAGGAATCGCTCAGGAAAGAGAGGAAGGGGCGGGATGGAGTTGTCCTACTGTGACTTCCACCAGAAGAAGATCATGCAACAGCCGCCTGCCCAGAGTTCCTAGTGCTAAGAAGGGCGAGAGGCCAAGTACAGCAGTAGGAGCAGGTGCAGATTGAGGAAGTTCTACCAAAATTAGGAGAGAAAGAAGAGAACGATCATCAGGGTCGTGTATTCTGAAGGAGACTTGTCCTGATAAGATTTTTTTTGTAATGAAATTTGTCCCTGACCGATTAGGGCAGGACGCATTCTATTAAAAAATTTCCACTAGGTAGATGATAGATGATGATATTGCAACATTTATTTGAACCCCTCAAGATAGTTCCGCAGGTCGGGCTCCGACTAGTCGGCATGGCAGGTTGACCTCTCGGAGAGGCAGGTTGCGATGTTGATTTGAAAGCCCCGAGATGGTTCCGCTGCCCGGGCTCATTAGTCGGCAGACCAGGTTGACCTCTCGGAGAGGCAGGTTGCAATGTTGATTTGAAAGCCCTGAAATGGTTCTGCTAACCGGGCTCCTACTAGTTGGCATTTCGCGGAGAGGGTCATGCCTAAAAAGAGAAAAATACATGAAAGAAAAGAAAACTGTAAGGGCGAGAGCTTCTGGATGGAGATGTCGGCTACTCGCTCTCGCGGGAGGTGAGGTCGGCGTCGTCCCCCGATTCGTCGATAGGGAGGAACGGCTCGGGGATTAGGTCCTCTGCGGTGACACTTGCACCTTCACCTCTCAGAAGGCCAGACCTCTGCATCACCTGAAGCACGTGTTTCGTCACCTCGATGGCGTTCTCCTGCATCATCAGTTCGTTTTCATGATTAGAATATAGCTCTAGTTTTTTCCTCTCGCCGGGAAGAGGGGGTAAGAGGGTGTCGACCAGATGCACGTTTTGGGCCTTCAACCCTCTATTCTCCTCCTCCAGAAGGGCGATGCGCGCGTGCAATTGAGCAGGGCTCGCGGCATCCTACAAGAAGTTTGAAAAAGGGATTAAAGCAAGAAGAATGCAAAGTAGCGAATGCATAAAGTAGGCGCCAACTTACCACTCCACCCGCATGCCCGACGAGAAGTCTCTCGGTAGTTTCCAGTCTCTGCATTAACGTCACGATCTCTCCCGACAAGAGATTTTGCGAGTCATTGACATCGGCCAGGTTCTGCGATAGGTGAATGCCCCGACCCGCTGCCATATGAGCAAGCTCGATGGTGCATAGCTGGGCTCGCGCGCTCTCATACGCGAGTGCTTGCGTAGTTGCATCATCATAGTAGGTGGCGTTGTCCCACCCGTAAAGCCCGAAGGAGAAGGCGTATGCATGACTGGAGACGATCTCTCCCTCCTGCCAAGAGGGAAGGATGGTAGAGATAGAAGCCCTGTTGGCTTCTCTATCCCAGAGCAGCAGGGGCTCGTCGGTGTCGTACAACAATTTCTCGCCCAGGACAAAATTCTAGTTATCTCTCGGCACCACTTTCTCTTCTGGCGCTGCCGAGGTCCCGACGGCCTCGCTGGAGAACCTACCGGTGGTCTCACTTGCGACCAGGTTTTGCGCGAGAGGAGCCGCACTGGCCTCCTTGCCCTTGGCAAGTACTGTGGCCTTTGGCTTCTTGGGAATCGTCAAGATAGGGGGTGCGTTGGCTACCATGTGCGGTCCAAAAATTTCAACAAAGGAGGCCAGCCATCATCTCCTTCTAACTAAATAATTTTTTTGAACTCCTCAATCTTACTAAAGTCATATCTTACTCATCCGAACACCGTTTTTGACGAGTAAATAATCAAACTCCATTGCCTCAACTAGAGGAATCAAACCCACCATCCATTTTGCAACCCCCTAGATCCGCTCCTGATTGCTACCGGGGCGCATGAGAGATTAATCCTCCGGCAAGGCGACTATTTTATTTTAAAAAGGAAGTTGCATCTATTTGATCATCAAAAATCCAATCACTATGCCATATATTCTTCCAATCATTTGAATGTCACTTTAATTAAAAGGTACAAAAATTTAAAATTAAGAAAAATTAATGTAGTTTCAAGAGTATGAAAACATATTCTTATATTTTGATTCCTTCCCGATCTCTCTAAAATTCTAAATGGACTGAATAGCGAGCGGAAGCTTACCCACGTCGTTATGCACTCTCAAAGAATCCAACTTTTGTACGATTTGGACTTTTACGCTTTGGCGAGTCGTCCGAGTTTCGTTCTAAGAACTATGTGTGGTGAAGGGAGGGGATCTATATAGTCTCAATCTGAAGTGAATTCTTTATTTTTTTTGTTATTAGGAATAAAAAAGACAATAATTTTATTTTGTCAGGTATATACCTATAATGAATGAGAATAAAATCTCATAATATTTAGTATTATAACGTTATACTACTAATAAAGTAATGTAGAGAGTTTGGAAGGAAAGGGAAAATAGGAAAGAATGGCTTAAAATCCTTTTAAAGTTAACTTGATTTACAAAAAAAAAATCTATGTTAGTTAATTAAAATCATAGGTTTTAATTAAAACCTATGTAGAGAAACTAGTTTGTTACAAAAACAAACTAGTTTGTTACAAAAACAAACTAGAAAGGGAAACTAGTTTGTTACAAAAACAAACTAGTTTAGAATATAAAAGTGAATGAAGTTTCTTATGTGAGTGAGGTTTGGCGTTCACGAACGACGGTTCATGAACACCATGTTCGCGGTCAGTACCGTCGTGCCAAACAGAGCCCTAGGTCAATTTTCAAAGTTAGAAGCTTTTGCACAATTTGCTTGTGATCTAGATAAAACTACTCAAAATCAACTGGCAATGATGTCAATCGTTGTTACTATTTATTTATAGTAGTGTTTAAAAGGCACAACACATCTTAGTATGTGCACATTAGTTTTCAAAGTAAACACCTAACGTTTAAGTGCAAGCAAATATTTCTGATTCCATCTCGCTATGTACACTTAATAGACAAAGCTCCAACTTCTTCCACCCCTCTGGTTTTGAATTACTTTTCTTTTAATTGTCTATGTATTTTGAATGAGCGCATGCAAGGAAGCTTTTTGAAAAGATTCTAAAACATGTGAAATTGACTCTATAATATATAGAAGAGAGAGACAAACTAAGAAGGACACACCAAAAGCTAAACCAAAGAGATGTAAAGCCTTGAAGAGAAGAGTGATAGTGCACCACCGAAGGCGATGGTGGGCGTCGACATCCGATTGCTGGCTGCATTGACAACGAAGAGCGAAAGTGTGAGGGTAGAGGCAAGACGTCAGATTTGATGACTGCGGCAAGGTGTGCGGTGCTCGATGATTGCAGGTACTAAGTGGTGGTTGTTGTGCACAAGTGGTGATGTTGGGGAGAATGCGTTTGTGACAAAGTCAAATCCTGATTTGGATCTCTTTTCAGTGGTGGTGGTGATGGTTGGTAGTCTGACGTCGACAAAAGTTCGTTCTGGCACGGATCTTGTGCGTCCATTTTACGAAATATTGTTAATTTCATATTACTCCTGTGAATTTTCGTAGTCTGAATTCTTCTGCAGCAAAAATCCTACAATACTTTTGTTGCCCAGACCCCAATCCTAAAGATTTGGCTATGAATCAGTATAATAACCGAGCACGGGCATGGGGAAGGGATGGTACTGAAATTGTCTGCAAGGTCGCCGACATATAGCTTGCATTTCGTGTTAGAAATTTATTGCTTCTTCGTGTTCCCAGTTGTTACTGCATCCTATGTTCTTCATTTATGGTAATCCTTTAATTTTTTGTCATATTTTTAACCTTCTTTGAATCGTGATGTGGTTCGATCCGAAATTTGCTAATCTCACCGGACACATTTTCTTTGTGCTATTTAATGCCGGCCCTCAAGAAATCAGGATCCTATTTCTGACGAAATGAAGGGGATCCATTTCACAGTTATGATGGCATGCTTTTTGATCCGAACGATTTACCATTTCTCATCATTTTATATTTTTTTTAATCAAAAAAATCTTGTCTACTAGATATCTTCCAGACTTATCTTGTCCACTAAATGATGAAATGGATCTCCTCCATTTCAGACAAAATGAAGAGGATCGGGATCCGCCATCAAGAGTCCCTCCCTGAAGAAGATTTTTATTTACTTTTTTTTTAATGTGCTTTTAACGTGTGCATATACAAGAAATCACTCTATTTATTTTAAGTACATAGAATAATTTTGTCAATATACATTTTGCATTTGTGAAACAATGGGAAGAAGAGATTCCTTGAAAGTCAATTTTATCAATATCTGAACTTCGACGAGATGAATCAAACTTGAAAGGAAAAAAACAAGACGACGAGAAAACTCAAACAATTTTAAAGAGAGCGAAGAATTAAGAAGAAAAATAGCGATGGATATTAGGTATAATAACCGGGCACAGGCACAGGCACAGGCACAGGCATGGGAAGGGATGGTACTGAAGTTCTCTGCAAGGTCGCCGACATATAGCATTTCGCGGTAGAAATTTATTTCTTCTTCGTGTTCGCAGTTGTTGTTACAGCATCCCATGTTCTTCATTTACAGCAATCCTTTATTTTCTTGTCATATTTTTAACCTTCTTTGAATCCTGATGTGTTTCGATCCGAATTTGCTAATCTCGCCGGACACATTCTCTTTGAGCTATTTAACGCCGGCCATCAAGAGTCCCTCAAGAAGTTTTTTTGTTTTGATGTGCTTTTAACGCAGTGGCCTGCATATAAAATTTTGTGGTGTGCGTATACAAGAAACCACTCTTTATTTATTTTAAATACATAGAATAATTTTGTCAATATTCATTTTGCATCTGTGAAACAATGGGAAGAAGGGATTCCTTGGAAGTCAATTTCATAAGCCCTTAAGAGATGCATGGTTTTATGAATCCATTTGTCAAGAAATTCCACTTAAAACAAGTATCAAAGTTTGGCACTGTGGTGACGATCATGAACACGAGCGCTAAATTATCATTTGTAAACGCTTATGTAAGAAACTTCATTCACTTTTATGTTCAAACGGTTGGTGTTTGTTAAGTGACTCTTAACGAATGACGTTTTAGCTCATATATTTACGACTGCCACCACTATGCCGAACGGAACCTTAGTTTTCTCATGGTAGAAAGAATAATTATAAAATGTTAGGAGCACAGCGTACATTTTGGGGAAGACAAAAATAGACGACTAGGATGATAATACTTTTAATTAAAGCTCTGTTTGATAATGTGTTCTTTTTTCCGTTGTGTTTTTTTTTTTACTTTTTAGCCTCTTTTGAGTAATTTTTAGGTACTCGCGGGTACATAGAAGTAAGTGCAATATATTTTTAGGCGTTGGATTTGAGATCTGACCGTCAGCATTAAAGGGAGAAAAAAATATTTAAAAATTGGCATAAGTTTTTGTTGATCGGACGGCTCCCAATACATCGCGGGCACCATCCACCACATACCGGCGTGTACCTAAAAATTTTAGCTATTTGAGACTATCAATCCATCAAAACGTCATTTTATATCTAATAAATGTGATAAAATTTTTTATTGCTTCTATTTTATTTTTTAAATTTTACCTAGCTATGCAATCTCCGTGTCTTTGGATTATTTATAGTAGCATATCTATAATATATGATAGGTACCACCCTAATTGAGCTGACCAAAGTTAACTCCACGAGCCTCACAATCATTTAATATAGGGGTGCAAATAATAAAATCTTTCAACATTAGAGCGTAAATAGTAAAATCTCTCATCACGAGACGCAAATAGTAGCATCTCTCAGCATGAGCTGCAAATAATAAAATCTTTGATGTAAATAGTAAAATCCTTCAAAATGATGGTGCAAATAGTAAAATCATCCATCGTTTGACGAAAATAGTAAAATCCTCCATCATGAGATGCAAATAAAAAAATTCATCATCATGAGTGCAAATAATAAAATCCTTTATCAATGATTTTCTCTTACTATAAATATGACCTCAGGGTCTTCTTCATTAGGATCTCCCAGCTCCCCCCTAGATTTCCTCTTACAAACTTCTCACTCCACTTCTCCTCCTTGCGCACTGTCCCTAAGCATTCTCGATCACCTTGCGTGTTCCCGCACGCTGCATCCTTGTGTGCCCCGCGCACCCCTTGCGGGTGCCCGCGCGAGCCGCTCCCTTGTCGCACGTGTCACTCCCTTTCGCGCCCCTCCCTTGCACTCCCCCGCGAGCGTCGCTCCCTTGCGCGACCCCACGCATCGTGTGCTCCACTCTTAGGGTTGCATTTAGAACGACGCAGGCAGTCCAAAGAATTTCTACAAGGAGCCTAAAACATCTCATAAGCGTACACCAGGGTACTCCGCTCGAGGCACTCCCCCCGTGTGCTCCGCACCAAGAGCGCCCCCGCGCTCTCCATTCCTAATCGTGGCTCCGTGCGCTCCGCTCTCAAGCGTGCATCCAGAACGACGCTGATTGTCCAAAGAATTCCCACATGGAGCCAAAAACATTTCTTAAGCATACACCGGCGCACTCCGTGCACGTTGCGCCCTCCAATCGGTAACAAACCTCCGGTCTACAACAAGTAGATTGCACTAAGCACGTCTTATTGTGCTCCGCTCTCAAGACCGTTGCAAGTGCGTCTCTGTGCGCTCCACTCTTAAGACAGCTCCAAGGACACCTTCCACTCCACTCTCAAGACCTCTCCAAGCACGCATTTGTGCGCTCCGCTTTCAAGATCACTCAAACGAGCCACACTCTTTCTACTTATATATATATATATATATATATATATATATATATATATATATATATATATACCATATTATAAAGAAATATGGTGGTCTGCATATAGCATGAGTTCGAAATTACAAGGTAATTAGGTGGCCGTCAGATTTCACATTTTTTCATGAACCGTTGGAACAAACCAACCCTTCATCAAGACTTTTCTATAGACCTCCCAAACCTACTCTAGGAGTAGGTCCTAAACCTACTCTAGACAGCAAAAAAATTGGCTGACCCGCAACCCAGCATGCTCGCAAAAACCTGCAACCCAGTCAGCCCGCCCGCAAGCCTATTAAAAAGACCGGCCCGTCAGTTTTGACACCGCAATCATTTCTTTAAAGGCGCAAACCTATATATACCCGAAAAGCTCAGAAAATCTGACGGTGTGGGACTAAATCCCGCCCTGGATTAAATATTCGGAATTAATCCCGCCTGCTTAGGCGGGATTTAATCCCGCCTAAGGAGATAGTTTTTCTGTATTTTTTAAAATAATATTTTTAAATAAATAATATTTAAATATAAATATTGGATGATATTATAAATATAAATATTATTATAAAATATTAAAAAATAAGCCGTTTTTTTTTATATTTTTTAAATATAATTAAATAGTATATTTTATACTTTTTTTATCTCGCCGCGGGGCGGGCGCAGCCATGTGCGTGCGAAGCCCGTTGTCACGGGCCGGGTACTGTGGCGCGTGTTCATATGCGGATAAAGGCTTGTGCGAAGGTGCGAAGAACAGCGGGCAACCGTCAGATTGCTTCTCGCTGCTATTGAATCAAGCGGCCAGCAGCATCACATCGCCACCGCCCGCGGCTGCGGGCTCGCCGGCCACCGGCCGCCCGGGGTTCGTCGGCGTGGCCGCCGACGAACCCCGGGCGGCCGGTGGCCGGCGAGCCCGCAGCCGCCGGCGGTGGCGGTGTGATGCTGCAAATTTTTTTTGCAGCGGCGGCGCCGGCGGCTGCGGGCTCGCCGGCCACCGGCCGCCCGGGGTTCGTCGGCGTGGCCGCCGACGAACCCCGGGCCGCCGGTGGCCGGCGAGCCCCGAGCCGCCGGCGCCGTTGCTGGGAAGGTCCCTCTCTGCACCTTCGCACTGTTCCTGTGTTCGCACAGGAACAGGCCCCTATATATATATATATATATATATATATATATATATATATATATATATATATATATATATATATATATATATATATATATATATATATATATATATATATATATATATATATATATATATATATATAATTACATATATAAGCTCAAGTTTTTTTAAGCCTATAAAAATTTGAGCTGATTCTTACAATACATGTTTGAATATGACAAATAATATATGTATTTTATAATCAATAACGAGAATTAAAACTTTCATGTTGAACATTTTTCTTAAATTTGCACTTTTTAGCTGAAATCTTGCCCGTAAAATTGTTGCCACAAAATAAATATAATAATAATAATTTTTAAAATTCAAGGCAACAGTCTTTCAGATCAGATTCCGGTTAAACAGTGCAAATTTTGAAAAAATGTTAAACATAAAAATTATAGATCACATTTTTGACTACGGAATGCATATTCTTTACTATAATGTATGATCATTATCATTTTCTTATCCTAGTTAAATGTACAGAGCTATTTTGTTTTCTTTGTAGAAGGATTAGTAGATCCCTGCGGTTCCTGCTCACCAGTCACCACTATCTCTAAGAAGATAATAATAATAATAATAAATATTATTATTATTATTATAAATGTTTGAAAATTTCAACTCCCATCATGAAGGCAGTGTTTGAGAATCCACCCCGGCCGGAGGCCGGCGAGGGGAGAGAAAACGGCCGTTCTAAACGGTTGACTCGTGCTCCTCTCACCACCGGCAAAGTGCCGGGCTCGCACCCTTTCAAGCCGGCCGTTCTCGGAATGCATATTCTTACCGGTCAAGCGGTCATGACCGCATGAACCGGGACTTGACTTAAATAAGTCCCGGTTCATGCGGTCACAACCGCTTGACCGGTGAAAATAAGTCCCCTCAAACGGAGTCTGCGGTCGTAACCGCATGAATCAAATCTTAATTAAGGTTCGATTCATGCGGTCGTAACCGCTTGACCGATGAAAATAAATCCCCCCAAACGGAGCCTAAATCTAAACAAAGACAGTTTAAGGGGTGCGGTTGGGCGTTCACAAACTTCAATCCAAAACCGCCGCAGTCAGGAATGCGACCACCGTCCGTCCGTGCCCCGAACTGTTATGTCCATCTTCCAGCCGTTTATTTTGTCGACAAGGAAACTATTAATTAGGATGAGTGGATGATTAAATATTACGGATTTAAAATTCTGTAACAATTGGCAGCACATAACTAGCTTCATGAGTAGTCTTTTAACTCGAACATTTTATTTAGCTGATCGTTGGCTTTGAAGATAAACTAAATAATGTATATATATATTTTTTAAATGATTTTTAATATAAAGATTGCCAACGTGGTAAGTTGACAACTGCCAGTGATTTTCATAAAGATATATTATTTTATACTTAAATATTATACACTTGAAATCTGTGTGTTGTTTTTCTTGCTTTGAACTTTTTATCACCCAAAAAAAAAAAAAAAAAATTGGGTCAAGCGGTTACGACCCAAATTATTTTTGCCTTAATGCAAGCAGAAGAAGTTGGGCTCGACAAGGGTGGTCCTATTCATGCCATGTGGGCAAGGGTCAAACTTAAAGATCAAGACGATATGAAAACCAAAAAGAGAATATGAAGGCCAGGTGTGAGTATTGCAGTTACTCGTCACTAGGGGCGGACTCACGCCTAGACACCCGGGGATGTGCCCGGGTGTGTTTTCGCGAAAATAAGGCCAGATGTGCTACCGCGATGTTATTTTTTGGTTTCCCCCGTGTTTCGTCGATCTCAGTTCGCCAATCTTCTTCAACTTCTTCTGCCTTAGAACCTTCGAAGCCTGGAACAACAGCCTCACCTTCCCAGTAAGCCGACCCAAGTCCGTCGACGGCTGACCCAGGGCCGCCAATTCGACTCCTTCCGCCTTTGTACCATGGGAATGACATACTCTCTCCAACATTGCTCTCAAGATTAGCCCCTCCATGATTCGACCTCCTCAAGGGTGCAGGAAAGATCACCTGCCCTATGATTGCTGTTTAGGAAGGAGTCTCTCCTCATTGGGTCTCCTCTTCTTAGGTAGGTTTTTCAATCGGACTCCTCTTCACAGAAAGGAGGATACAAACTGGAATGCAAGAATGTTTCCCCTGTTTTCAGTCATCCGCTTATGCCTGCTCTCCCTCGCGTCATTCTCTCAGGTCACAATCATCTGTGGTTGAATCTTGCACTTTCTAAGTTTGATAGAACGCTGAAGAGAAATTTATCATATATTATTCACAAATATCATGCATGAAGAGAAATTTATCATATATTATTCACAAATATCATGCATGAAGAGAAATTTATCATATATTATTCACAAATATCATGCATTAATATTCAGTTCATTGTTTTTATTAGGTTTAATTAAATTTGCATCAAAATAGTTTGATGTTGCATGTGCACAAGCACATCGGCCATATACAGATTCCGATGTGATGCCCTTAAGGTGTGGATATTACCTATTTCATTTTTTTGTCAGTTTAAAATCATTTGCCGTTCTTTTGATTTTTGGGGATTCTAGATGTGTTGCATCAAGAGAGTTTATTCTACTCCTTGATTGAGGAAAATTAAAGTTCAATATTTTACTAATAGCAAGTGTGCAGTGTTCAATATTTTTTTAATTGTGATTGTGCATTATTTAGTGTCTGTTTAGGGTTCTTTCAATTGCTTTAAGGAGAAATTTTTCGCAAACAAAAAATGACAAAAAGGCATATTAAGTTCATTTTTCATCTTGTCAATCCGTACTAATTTCTTTTAATTTTGATTTAAACATTCATCATAAATATTTATTTTTTAGGGTGTCGAGGTCGGATTAAAATCATAGTTCCACCACTGCTCGTCAAGTACGGGACAGGCACGGGCCTCCGGCCCAACGTGAGCACAACGGCATGAGGGCGACATTTGTTGTGGGTGCAATATTTGTCGTGGATGCGACATTTGTTGTGGGTGCGATATTTGTCGTGGGTGCGACATTTGTTGTGGGTGATATTTGTCGTGGGTGCGACATTTGTTGTGGGTGTGATATTTGTCGTGGGTGCGATATTTGTCGTGGGTGCGACATTTGTTGTGGAGGCGATATTTGTCGTGAGGGCGACATTTCTCGAGTGAGTGACATTTGTTGTTGGGGCAACATGTCCTGCACGGCGAGATTTGTTGTGGGCAGCATTTACCCTAGGTGGCATTTGTCATGAGCAGGGGGTGGCATTTGTCCTAGGTGGAGACATTTATTCTTCCTCTATTTCTATCCGTACTTGATCAGTTCTTGTCGTTGCAAGTCGCTAAAGAAGGTGCAGCATTCCTGAAATACATAGCAAGATCGATCTTCAAAACATTGTAGTGGGTCAAATAGAGGGTTTGCAGAGGATAATAAGAGCAAGAAAATGAAAAGCCCTTGAATGAAATATCAGGCTATGGAGCATCCAGGTCCTAGAAAACTTTCTACTTCCATAGCAAGACTAAATAATCCTGAAAATTTTCAGCATCCACAATTAACTTAAAAGAAAGGGAACAAATGAACAATCATCACACAAAAATTATAATGAAGAATCATTTGTATTCATTAGGTTAAATTTACCTGAAATTATAAATCAAAATGCTTTGCATAAACAAAATAAGAATAAATGTACACTCAAGAAACTAAAATCACACATTTTCACATCATATTTTACAACCAAAATCAAACTACTTCGCACATATTTTCCAACATATTTTCAAATCAAGAATACCAAAAAATACTTAAAGACAATAGAAGGCTAACTATATCACAAACTTGTAAGCATACATATCCGATAATAATAGCCAAATGAATTGATGCTAGCACAAATGTGTAGAAGTAGAACTTAATCATATATTTTTTAAGGGTTTACAATTGAGATTTTGGTTTTCTAAACACCAACACATGGAAAATCAAAGCAAGTGAAAAATAAGATGCATTTTAAATCATCTAAGTGGAGTAAAATACCTGGAAGAACAATAGGAAATGCGATTCTATTGCTAATTTACCTTCTCCTGGAGAGATGTGAGGTCGCCTGTGGAAGCAATGCAACAACTTTCTTTCCAAATGAACTTCTAATACCTCATCCGTGAAATAGTTTTCAAATTAAAAATCATATCAAATCAAGTAGCGCGCCTTTTACAATTTGCTAGCAAGATCTCATCGTTTTCATGAACTAAAGTTACATTAATTAAGGCAACTGCATGAAAACAAATGATTGGCCTTGCTAACCTTGAGGAATAAAATCATTGCTTGCTTGCTTGCTTGGCCTCCATAACTGAAGTGGACATTGACATAATAATCAGTCAAAAAAGTTAGACCATGCTGCAAGGCATGAATGTAAAAGGCATAGTTAACAGAAACTATAATATTATCGAGGAAAAAAGACTTTCTAACAATTCAAGCAGATGATCATGCTCATTTACCAACCGAGAGTGTGAATTTATTGGTACAGAAAGCTCACCTTGGCATCAAATGGTTGCACGGAACTAACTGCAAAGTATCTGCCCTTGTCAAGCAGACCCTACGGGAAACAATACCCAGTGAAGAATAGAAACAAACATCTGTAGGTCGTTTAAAAGTGATATCCCCATATATTTATATATATTCAACAATAATCAATTCAAATTTTCACCCACATACACCCATCCATAATAGACCATGTTCTAGGCACAAATAAATGTTCATATCAAATGTTTAGCCAGGTGAGATAGCATACCTGCATTAGTGATAATTTGGGAGAAAAAAGAGATTCAAAATCCATATTTAAGTTGAATAAGCAATCACTCCAACAAAAAAGCATGAAAATAAAAATCATAGACCTACAAAAAATTAATCATAGCAGAAATTTAATTGACGGTACCAAGAATTTAAGTCAATTATTTCTTAATCAATAGACGCATATTGTGTCATGCTCACTGTTATTGCCTCATTAGTATTTTATTTCATCCTCTAAATAAAATCTCATAAATGCAGCAAACTCAATAGGCAAAGGTTCTAACATATGTAATTCCAGTAATAATATACATAGAAAGAGGCAGTGTTTTGAGAAAGAAGGTTGCTGGGGAGGTCGAATGTCAAGGGAGTGGAGCCATGCTCGATTCAAGGTCAAGCTAGACGTTGTTCAGAACTCTCCGGAAGAGAAGTGGATGCCCTAAGGAGGGGAAGTTTGATTCCCTAAGTAGCGACGGGAGGGAGTTGTGGAGATCATAAATGTCCAAACTGAAAGCAGAGAGGTTGTTTCGATAGAGAGCGGGAGTTAGATGTTGAGCTCACCTTAAGCAGAGAAGCATGAGGGTGCCAAAGCGCGAGAGAAGAAAACCAAAAATGAGCGAAAAACCTATTACCGTGGCCTCTTAATCTCACCTTTCTGCAACCATGGAGGAGGCGGAGGAAATGTAAAAGGAAGAAACAGAGGGTCTAGAGGGGAAGTGTTACCGGAGGGATGCGCCCATTGTGCAGGAGGGCGGAGTTTCCTGGACGATGCCCTAACAAGGGACTTTTGGATGGGCGGTGTTGGCAGCAAATTATAGCCTAGAAGATCGGTTAGAGGTTGTACGTATTTTTGGGATCGAGAGGAGTTTTTGCCAATGATTACCAGTGCAAGCAAACAGAAGGCGGTGGAGGGGCGTGACGATGTCGACCGCTTGAGAGCGTGCGAGGATGTTGGCGTCGTCGACAGAAGTGCGAACAAGGAAGATGTCCAAAACCACTGCCGGCAAAGCTTTCGTGATGTATGAACGGCGAGGGGGAGCAGGCAAGGAGGGTACGCGTAGGTTTCGTGAGGGTTATGCATGGGGGAGCGAGTCGCCGTGGGATCAGGAGGAAGAATGTGTGTTTTTTAATAAGTTTTGTTGTGCAATCGGACGGTGTCTATATTTTGAAGCGATATCCAATGGTTTGGGTTTTTTAGTGAATTTTTTGGGCATGCTGTTAGAAGCGATATCCAATGGTTTGGGAATGGGACAATCGGCGATATATCGCCAGCATGGGCGAGTTACTTCAATAGTCGTCATAGTCGCCAAGTCGATAAAGGCAACCTCACAAGGGTTGGATAACTCAGCTACATATCCCCCCCCCCCCACACACACACATCTAGGATTTGCTTATAAATATGACCTTAGCGGTACTAGGAACAACAACTCACTTTTTTGGGAGAACTTATGTTGTCATAAAGACATCAACCCCACTCCTCTCCCTGTTAACGAGATACAGATCGAGTTCTAACATCCTCGTAACTCGCTTAATCATTTCTGGGAAAGGTTTCTTCAAAACTTCCAGGCACGTGATGAGACCCCCCCTGCTGCAACACCTGAGGTCTATTTGTAATTCTTTTTCTCTTCTTAGCTCTAGCATTTGGATCAAACCGATCCGAGTTGCACCCCTAATGCCAAATTATGAAATCTGGTCACCATAAATGAAATAGTAATAATAATAGTGATAGTCTGCAACAAGTAATCTCCATATGCTTGCTATGGTACTAATTAAGTCGATGTCCACCATAAATCACAATAGAGTTGAGTTTGCAGCACCTAAAGTTTCTGTTCTAAATGGAGTTACATTGCACTCCATTGAGACCCCAATAGAGTTGAACCTGCAACACCTACAATTCATGTCCCAAATGTGTCCTCATATAGCCAGGAAATGAGAACATGTAATAGTGGGGCTTGTTTGTTTATAATTTGATCAACACAATCACAGAAAAAACACTTCCACACAATAAAAAAACTAGTTTTTTTATAATTTGATCAGGACAAATATCTCAATATATAACCATAGTAAGACCCAATAATAAAAGAGTCAAATAGTTTAAAACAAGGATTCAATTTCATGTATATTTAATAAAATCCAAGCTCTCTAACCTATAAACTTCAATCATCTCTAGCAATATTTATAAATCAATTTCAAGCCATATATAGTTTATTTCTTCTTGCAGGGGCCCAAATCAAGTGAACAATAGACAAGAACCGCTCAAAATTAAATACAAATTAACAACAAAAAGTAAGCAGAATCTTAAAAGAGAAATAAAGGCGGCAAAAAGTAAACAAACGGTAAGAAGAGATGGGAGCCTTCATTTCAGTCAAAATGGTAATATAATCCACATTGGATGAACTCTGGAGCTCCGCTGATAGGCCAAGCTTCAACAGAGATTGAACATTCAGATCTCCGTTCTTATAAACATCATTAGGCTCACAATGTACCAAAAACATGGACGATCAAATTACATATATAAAGTCATCAATAGAAACAGTAATTTGGTGCGAGGATATAAAGTTCTGAAAAGACAATCACCTACGAAAAACTGAAAAATATCAACACGAAGAAGTTTTTAGCAGACAACAGAAATCTCATGAAAAGAAAAACTTGATAACATTCTTAACAAGTTACATATAAATCCTTATATTCTTACACATCAGCTGAACCAAATAGTATTATTTATAACTTCTCATTTCTCATGGATCTACTGAACAAATCCTATTCAAAACCAACTCTGCCTATTCAAATCGTATCAAGTTAAAAATTAGATGTGTGCTTTCTTTAACATATTTAGCACATTGACAGGCGACATTCTTCATGAACAACAAATTCTTTTGTATATATCAGTATTTCAATAACTAGACACAACAGTTATAAAAAATTCTACAAAATACACAAGGGGGGCCTGAACACATGATCAGCACATTACGTTAATTCTCAAATATATCTATTTCATCCTACAGAATTGATTGAGAGCAATTGTATGAATAACTCTTTCAATTTATGGATGGACAGCTATTAGTTACCTTTAGCGATACTTAATAAGAAATAGAAGTGAATCAGAATGTAGAAAAGCCAACAAAATTTATTTGAACATTGCATCACATGAATATTATTCCCAAGACATTGCCATCAAATTCATTGAGGGTGCAGATATGCCTGTCTGTGATTTCGTCACTGACAAATAAGCTGAGTTGAAGCTAATTAAACCTATATGCATTACTAATAAGTTCTAGAAAAAATCTTGGAAACATGTATTATCAACAATCTTAAGTTGCTCGGGAGCTAGGAAAAACATATTATTTACAATTTAAAGATGTTTACAAAGACAGTATCAGGCATTAAACCGACATCACATAAGACAAATCATACTGATACATAAAACACAAATAGAGTATATGTTTGGTGCAAGACTTGGGGTGTGTTTGGCACACCGGTGTGGAAGATGGAGGTGCCTCAAACAGATGTAAGGTTTTTGTGGAAATCAGGCTCTGGCAGAAATGGAAAAAAAAAATCAGTAGGGCTCCATTGCCTACCACAGAGAAGGATCTTCAATTTACACTGGAATGGAGCCCCACAGGTACCCCAAATGGAGCCTTAAAAATAAGACGGATAAGGATGTTGCATTCACATGACTGACAAGTAATCATAAAGAAGAAAAAAAGTAAAGGCATCTCAATTGAGCTTGGCTAGTATGAGAACTTAAGATGAATGCGTGGCAAAACTAGAAATGATTAAAATGAAACAAGCAGACAAACATAGAGGTAATATTCAAGGATTAAGCGAGAAAAGAGGTGTAGACCTGAAAAACGCACAATATTTGTTCAGCGTGTTCTTCTTAGTTAAAGTTCATTTAATAGCAATAAAATAATACAACAAATGAACAAATGCATCAACAAGGATTATACGTATGCAAGAAAGTATTAAGCACGCTGCAAAAACTGTTATAACTATAGTTGAATAGTACAAATGCATTAATAAGTAGTAATATATGATACCGTGATTGAACCAAAAAGGTATTTTTTTAACCACTACAATGATCTAATTATTCACTACAATGTAGAGTCTTCCACAAGGGAAAAAAGCATAAATGCAAACTATAAAAATAAAAAGATTTTTTTTTGAAAGAGACCTAGATTAAAAATATTATAAAAAGAAAAAAAAAACAATTGTAGTGGCAAACTAAGAGGTAGTGACAACTGTTCAACATCATCAATCTGGTAATAAGTACATACATCTCCATGGAAAAATAAACATTTTCTTAGCCTCCCAGAAAAAAAAATAAACCCATAAATTAGGAAATTGAACATGTTAACGAAAAAATAGACTTCAGTTATATTACTAGAAAAGTTGGAGTGCAAAGTTAACTTGTAGAAAATTTGTTCGCAATTTTTGTGTGCTAGGGGACAATTTGGTGCGGTTTTTTTGCTCCGGTGAGTTTGGACAAAAACACCACCGTCAAAACATGTACAATGGCAACGGCCACCACCAAGAGAACAAAAAAGAAATTTTGAACATAAAGGCGGATGGAATTCCTTAGATGAGGTTGGGCGCTACCGCCGCCGCAATGCAAAACTGGCCACAGATTTAAATGATGAATGATATTCCTAAAATCAATCTCCTATAGTTTGGAAGGGATTACAGAGATTGATAATGATGATATGTTCATGGTGATGCTGAATCTGCAGCACATCATCAGGAGAGTCTCTGTAAATTCCTAGAGGTGGAAGATGAGATTATATGAATTGACCGCAAGGAAATAGAAAGATCGAAAGCATTAAGTCATATAACAGTCTTCTATTCTTGCTAATTCGTATAAATTGTCCCTGGTAGGGAAACCTTAGGTTCAATCTGAAGCATCCCGTCCTAACAGCGCAAAAAAACTTTTTTTCCCCACAGAAAACCAAACAAAGTGAAAGAAAGAGTCCAAACCCACAGAAGATCCACTTTCATTAATTTTAACAAGCTCAAACTACTAAATAACTGATGCAGTATCAAAGGGAAACACGATAATTGACCTGAATGAAAGTGGAAGAAGAATTGAATTGCTAATTTGATGCACGCAGAATGGGATAACCGTGTATGTCTGAGAACCAATGCTATCGCCGAGAATCAGGAAAGCCCCGTCGAAAAGAAGTAGTGGCTAATTTAGGGCTTTAGTTCCAAATGGGACAGTGTGACATACTATTTATATTGCATGATTTAGTGAAGCTCATAAAGCTCTAGCCCTAATTATGAAACATATTGTGCAATTGTGTTAATATTTGTCGGAAATAGTGATGTGGCTTGGAATTTTGAGCCAATTGCATCATTTGGAGTGCATTGAGTTAAAAGTAGGTTAATGTTTAGCCTGAAATTTATTAGGTTGGACTAGGTTTTATCTGACCGCTAAGATTTTTGTGGTCCTGTTGGGCTTTATTGATTTATTTTAACACGAAGAAGATGAGGTCGAGTTTATGGGTTTCACGACTCCCACCTTAGTTGACTTGGCATACTTCCTTGGGTTTGTGGGAGTTGATTTCTAAGGCTTGTTGAATAGAAGGTAATTTTTGAATGATTGTGACTTGATACTTTTTTGTAAGTATTGTAACATTGCTGATCTTATGTGATCATAAAGTACCATTAAAACTTAAAGGCAAGTTAAACCGTACTACAGTTAAACCAGCATTGCTCTATGCTTCTGAGTGTTGGGAAGTGAATTATGTATATGAGCAAAAAATGTGAGTTGCGGAGATGAGAATGCTTAAGTGGATATGTGGAAACATCAAACTCAATAAAATTAGGAATGAATGTATCAGGGATAAGACAGGAGTGGCACCAATTGCAGAGAAGATGCGAGAAGCTTAATTAAGATGGTTTGGAATGTACAAAGGAGACCAGTAAGGGTAGTAAGGGTAACCTGTTAGGTGTTGTGAGAGTTTAGTCATTGAGCACGTTAAACAAGGAAGGGGTAGACCAATAAAGACTTGGAATGCAACTATAAGGAAAGAAATGATGTATTTAGGCATTAGTGAGATTATGACTAAAAAGATAGGGCACAATGGCGACAAAGAATCCATATAGCGGACCCCACTATAGTGGGATAAAGGCTTGAGTGTTGTTGTATTATAACATCCCTAACCTGCAAATAGAACATAGCATGGGGCCGGCCGGAACCCCACGACATAAAATATCCACAAACCTAAAATGTTAATATAAGGCAATAGAAATAACTAATAACACCTCAGAGTTCATAATGAAATTACAGTGGAATATCCAAAAAAAATCTCTCAACATAAATGTCCACTAATACAAAAACTAGGCAGGTCAAACAATTCGTCCTAAAGGCCTTACAAGGCTTTCAGAATAAATAAAAGTATAACTAAAGAAAAGTCAAGAAAAGAGTGAAGAGACCTCCAGCTCCTGAGCATCAATTGGGCGCCGGCCCACGACACACCACTACAAACTACATCACCTGAAACAAGGACAAATGGGTGGCAAACGAAGGTCATCATAGGGCTGACCAACATAACATGACGACCCCTTCATCGGCCATCCTGGCGGACTCCGGGGGGAGTGCATCGCTCGCCTGCACGTACGAACAAAACACCAAAACATGCAAAGCAGAGAACAAAGGGACACACTAAGCATTACCTTCAAAACCACCATGCACGTGTCGTGGACACACCAAAATCGCACGATCTAAGCTCTAAAGATAAGCATAACAATACAACCGCGATACGAGGTAAGAGATCTAAAGTAGGCTCACAATTAGGTTTTCAAATTAAAATATTTTTTAAGTAAAATAATTTATTTTGTTATAGAATAAAATTTGGAATTGAAAAGAACGATTATTATTTTTAATTTGAAAAGAGGCCGAGCGGCCCAAATTCGAGGATTTCGCACTCAAACTACTCTTAAAGATAGACTTTCACAAGATCGATAATTTTTATTTGAGTACGACCCCTCGAGCATGTTATGATTTGAATCGTAGCGAAATCCGCACTTCCACAAGCACAGCACAAATAATAACTTACGACAAAAGACAGTAATAAAGGCGGTTGAACGTTCGGGTCAAGCTCTTAATCATTTAAATGGTGCATAAATTTAAAACTAAATAATGCGAGCAAGAACGGGAGAAAGATACCACAAGAGGACAGTCTATCCCAAATACGTCAGCACATGAGGGGAAAGGGGGTAGTCGGCCGATTGTTGGAGGTACAGGCCGGAGTCGACAACAACTAGCAAGAGGGAGAAACCGGAAGGGCACCGGAGAGAGGGGATGGGGCCGCCGCCGCCCAGTTGTTAAAGGCGCGTCTCAGGCTCCAGGCTCAGAGGTTTGCGCCTTTGGACATTAAAGACGCGTCTGAGTGTGATTTTTGTTGTAAACCTTTTTTTCAAAATAATCAAAAAATTAATTCAAGAACTCAATAATGTTCATATGATTTAGTGTTTTTGAAACATATTCAAACATTAAGACTTAGATATGATGCAAGCGAACATATTGAATTTATGTTTTAAGAGACATTAATGATAGTAATGAATGATTAATGAGTAGAATATATGAAGAATCTGTTCAAAAAGATGAACTGATGTTTGATGTTGATTATTTAAAATGAATGTGGTTGCGTCTTGCCTTCTTCGGTATTTAATATGAATGTGGTTGCGTCTTGCCTTTTTCGGGCGCGCACTTGCACATTGAGCCTTGCGTCGAGGCTCTAAGACCCCTTTGTGCCTTGGTGCGTCTTGCGTCTTTAATAACTAAGGCTGTCGCTATCGCTAGGTGAAGGAATGCGCGCCGACTGGAGTGGCGACAGGTTGCAGGCGGGGGCGTTCTCTGGCGAACGAGACGTTGGCGTCGGGGCTCTAGGGCAGCGTCAGCGGTCACGGGTCTTCGTCGGGCTGAGAGGACGAACACGACGTCGGCGCCGTCAGAGGGGCAAGGCTTCTGCGCTGTTGTCGTCGAAGGCTGGAATAGCGGCTGAATCGAAACTCGTACATGGGAGGGCAACATCGGCAAGGCAAAAGATTAATTAAAATATTAATCCTCCGTTGTCAGGCTTCCCCTTTCTTCATGATTACATTAATTTAAATAGAGGGAATTTTCTGTCTTTAAATCATTCCTGCCTTAATTGGCTTTTCTCCAAAAGACAATTATTTTTTCACAATATTTCTTTCCCAAATAATTCTTTTCAATTGCCATTAAGTCTAACCAAAATATTTCCAAATCCTTTCTGCTTTTTGAATTTTAAATTTTAAATTTAGATGTTTTAAATAATTTTAAGCTTGTCTGTTACATCCTAACGACTAAAATTACCGGACCTTTTATTTAGGGTCTCACTGAGCGGTCAAATCGACAAGATAAATAATTTTAAACGAAGCAAGTGTGCGACGAAAGGAATACACAAAAATAAAGGCAAAAAAAATACACGATACTAAATGGATAAATAAAAATTCACGACGCATAGTGACGTCATGCAATTTTGGATGCACCGACGGTTGCATCAAGATCACCTTTTGTCAACAATCAAAGCGAAAGGAGACACAACCCACAACTACCCTACAATGAGTGACAACGTTCTAGTTTATCCCACACTGTCATACGTAACGACAGGAGGGCCAAACCAACAACAATAAGACCAAACGTGACAGGGAGGTCAACTTGACCTGCGTCCTCGAACATAGCAACAAAGAGAGACACATAATCCAACGCCTTTCAATGTAACAATGAAAGGGGGGACTCATACCCAACGCCTTCCAACATAACAATGAATAGGGACTCATAACCAACACCTTCCAACGTAATAATGAATAGGGACTCACAACCCACGTCTTCCAACGTAACAATGAATAGGGATTCACAAACCACGCCTTCCAACATAACAACAAAGGGGGAACTCATCACCCACGCTTGTCAACGTAACAACGAAGGGGAAACTCAACGCCCACACTTTCCAACATAACAATGAAAGAGAACTCAACACCCACGACTTCCAACGTAATAACGAAGGGGGACTCAACACCCACGCCTTTCAATGTAACAATAAAGGGAGACTCAACATGCCTTTCAACATAATAATGAAAGGGGACTCATCACTCACACCTTCCAACGTAGATTCCAAGTGTAGCCTTACATGCCTCTGACATACATGGGTAACACGTCGAAAGATAAGAAAACTCATAAATGCAACTACAATGGGACGAGAAACTCGCCCGTCCTACGAAAACTCTAAAAACTCGTCGTTCTTCTAACCAAACGCAGGCCCTCCTAAGAACGGAGTTTCCACGAAGAAAGCCCACGAACTCCCACAAACACAACAACAAATAGCACGGGACATTCACGTTTGCGCACATACGGCTAAAAGCAATGCACATTACATAACATCACCGATCCGGGCTTATCATCAAGGGTAGGCTTCACGCAGCATGCCTAAATTCAGACACACGCATCGGATCACTAATGAAAATTTATGACGGGAACAAACACAATCGACCCAATGATTCGCAATGAACCGAGGGAAACACACACCGCAGCCAATTAGAGGAGGGTGACCCTCCTAAGCAAAGTAAAAAACAGAAAATCACATTGGGGTCGCAATCCCACGCCCTGGCGGAGTCCCCGCTCACACCGCATATGGGGAAAGAACTTTACGTGCAACTCACACAAGCATACGTCGGGGTTACAACTACACAGCCTATCTTGCAGCGACACTGACATACAACACGATACAACACGACACGCGATTCGTTAATTCTCAAAAAATACTATATTCTGACATGCTGGAACACGTATATTCAATATTTATTTTGTATAATTATGAAAATCCAAAAACATTTAACAAAAAATTGAACAATTAACAAATATTCAAATAAATTACGTCATGTTTAAATATTACTCATCAAATATTCAAATGTAAAACTTAACAAAATGTTTAAAAACGATAAAACATTAACACATTACTATTATACATCATCAGTAAAAATAATTGATTCTCAAGCAAAGCATTTCCCTCACTTTCAATCATCCTTTTTCTAGATAAAATATCAACTCCATTAGTAGATCCACCTTCACTACTTGAAATGTTAGAAGGAGACAAAGACAAATTTTTAAGAGCAAGACTAGTTATTCTAGTATTTACCTTTTCTTCTAGTTTTTTCATCTCAAATTGATCATTCATTGAGACTTTTACACACTTTTCAATTCATTTTCCATCAATCATCAACAAATGTGCTCTCACTCTTATATATAAACTAATAAAATATTTTTCACAAAAATTACATTTCCAAGACAAATTGCCTCTCGACTCACCATGAATAGCTAGCTTAGGGACACGCATGTCTGATTAAGCAGGACACGCAAGTCCCGCATGAGCCAACGTATCAAACTTTCGACACGCGTGCCAAAAAGTATCAGAGAGTCGGACGAGTGTCGGAGAGCCCGACACCGACACGCTGGTCATTTTAAAGTGTCGGTGTTTCATAGCCCACAGCTTGGCAAAGTCCTCATTCTCAACTGAAACGGCGTAAGGGGACTCTCATTGCACAGAAAATAATCACATGCACAAAAATACAAAAAATAAAGTCCAAAGATCAAAAAAAAGAAATTGTTACCCTTGGCGCGGGCTGCCAAGCCATGGAAAAGATCATAGCCGTTCTCATTTTGCAGATCCGCACTCCTCACAACGATTTGACCTTTGGTCCACTTTCTTGTAGCGATTCCCGCGTTTCTCCACTAACAGGGAGAACTCGGCAAGAACACCCCTCGACTGTAGATCTTTCCGGACACCACGAACCCAACCAACTCAGCAAGGGAGTTGGTAACCCTAGATTGAAGTAACAAGCTTACTGCTCTCAGACAACAACACGGGGTCGGAGGTGGTAGAGCTCGGCACCAAGATCAGCAAGAACGTTCAACAACACCTTCAATAGCAGCTCAGCGACATCCCAACTTCTCTCCCATTTTCTCTTCTCGGTTGGCACGCACACAAGCGCAAAAAGGGCGACAGTTCTCAGCAGGTTTCGGCAAGCGAACTCCTCACGGCAGAGGTCCGGCCAAGGGTTGTCGGCACAGCCCATTCCAGTCCCCGTAGCAGATGAAGGCGAGTAGCTCGCTTCCTAACTCCCTCGACGATGCAGGAGACGGTAACCGCAGCAACAATAGGCCTCCTGGACCCTTCTTTCGGCTGGAAGCCTGGAAGGAAAGAGACGGAGGGAGGCCCTAGTCGAACGAGAGGAGAGATGTCTCGCCGAAGTAGGTAGTTCGCCGGCCTCAGATTCGTCGGAGGAGGCGAGATCGGTGAGAGGGGGAGAGTGGCGCGACAAGCTCTGAGATCGGGGGAGAGAGGGCGGCGGGCTCTACTTCGCGAGAATGGGAGGGACAAGAGAACGCTGGGCTCTTATAATTTAGGTTTAGGTTTTTCTCACAACCTAGAATACACCCTCAAACCGCACACAGTCAACCTCTATCCGCACCCCAACTGATTTTAATTTTATAACCCGGGGCCTTACATTTGTAAACTATGAGAGTTGAAATTTCATGTTTTTGTATTTGGGATTGAATCACTAGTGATATTTATGCTAAAATTTTAGGTGAGTTGTTCTCACTTATTTTTAGGTACAGAAGTAAATACTGATCGTTGATTTAATATTTTATGGTACATACGGTATTAAATATTGTATGTTGATCAGTATTTGGATCAATCGTGTTATTTCTACAGGAAAGTATTTACTTCTGCAGCTATTTCTATGTGAGAGTAACGCACATAATATTTTTTTCCTATTTGATGCGTCGGTGGCGATCACAAATGCAGTGGTTATGAACCGTAGTTCGTGAACATCCGACCTCACTCAAAGAATTTCATCTACTTTATGTTCAAAACTAGTTTTCCTTTTAATGGCAGTCATGACTGTTTTCATGCCAAGCATACATTCCATAACAGTGATATTTTTATCCAAACTCACTGGAGTAAAAAATAAATCGAGCGTACTAAAGTGTATTGGATGACATTTTCTGAAATGTGTTCGCACGCAGCACTTCTAGCAGCTACTAAAGCATCCAAATTCATGGTAATCGGAAATTGAGTTGTGAACTTGTGATTCTGCCATGAACTTCTGTTGGTCCAATCTGAGGCTTCGTTTGGGAGGACTTATTTTTATCGGTCAAGCGGTTATGACTGCATGAATCGGGATTGAAAATAAGTCCTCTCAAACGGAGCCTGAAACTTTGTTCTACAGTAATGAGAGGAAATTATTACATATTTCGTGAGATAGAATGCATCTGGGTTGATCGTGCGTGATAATTATGTGGTCGAGCGTGATCACGCTCCAATCCATGACTTTTTGGTTGGATGAAGCATCAAAACTCATACTGCAAGTTTATCTGACGGCATCATAGAGAATGTCTACAACTTTAATTCGGCGGAAAAAATGTAAATATATATAGCAAAAAAATTAACATGGGAATAAATATTTAAAAAACCTTTGCATGGCCTACGGAAACAATCATTAAGAATGTTACGGACTAACTCGGCGTCCCGGCTGGACTGGAATAAATTGGACCGGCTTAGCTCTCGGGACCGTCGAGCGCGCACACAGTCAATGAAAAGAGAAATTGACACAAGAGGTTTTAACGTGGAAAAACCCCTCAACCGGATAAAAAACCACGTGACCGGATCTATGCCGGTCAAAATCCACTATCAGGTTGCGGTTACAATATCTTCGGAGAATCGAGGGCGACAGGTCACTCCTCGTTACTACTTGGAGGTGAGAGAGAATTCTGACTCGCGACGGGCAACAGGATGCGTCGAGGGAGTGCTGAATGCTAACTTAGTGGCTGGTGTGCTTGAGCGTTGGCGGTGGTCGTCTTCGTCCCTTCTCAGCGCGCTGGCGGTGGTCGTCTTCTTCCCTTCTCCGCGCACTTCGGAACTTGGCTCGTAGGCGGCTCGAAGATGACCCGAGGGAGGAGTTCGGCAGAGTTCTGCCCTGAGGAATAAGAAGACTCTGGAGCAAAAAGGTGAGAAATGAGGAGCCATGTGGCTCATTTTATAGCCTCCGGGAAGTGGTTATGGCGGGCCCCCCATTAACTTGGTGGTTTAGTGGGTGGTTACCTGTAGATCGGACGACGACGGATGCTCTGTAGTGATCGGACGGTGGCCAACCTGCAAGCGGTGGCGGCGGCGGCGGTTGACGGCGGGCGGCGGCGGGCGGGCGGCGGAGGGCGGCGGCGGACGGGCGGCGGCGGACGGGCGGCGGTGGCGGGCGAGCGGCGGCGGCGGCGGGCAGCTGCGGCAGTAGTTAGCGAGTGGGAGGCCCCCATGATCTCTCGTATTGTGGTGGAGATCATGGGAGTGGGTTGACCGGTCAAACTCATGATCTCCACAATAAATGGGATCATGGGGGAGATGGTTAAGTGCACACTCAAGCCTATAAATGGGGCTTCATCCCAATCAAAGAAAAAACTTACAAACCCTCGGGGGAAGAAACTGCACTCTAATATCAGGTGTGGGGAAGTGTGTGTTCGTCCTATCGGGCATTCATAAAACCACATGCTTAAACAAAAGGAAGAACAAAAACACTCAAGTCTTTATCCCACTATAGTGAGGTCGGCTATATGGATTCTTTGTCGTCATTATGTCTTATCTTTAGTCATAATCTCACTAATGTCTAAGTACATAATATCTTTCATTATAGTTTTGTTGCGGTCTAACTCGGAGCTCCTAAATCGGCCTAGATGTGACCGTCTTAGCTTGGGAGCGGTCGAGCGCGCAATCAGTCACTGGGTAAGAAAATAAATGCACAAAGCGGTTTTAACGTGGAAAAACCCTTCAACCGGGTAACAAATCACGTGATTGGGTCTATGCCGGTCAAACTTCACTATCAACTTTGGGTTACAATTTGTTTGTATAATCGAGGGCACCAGACTGCTCCGCATTACACTTTGGAGGTGAGAGAGAATCTTTGGCACTCGGCGGGCAACAAGATGCTCCACGCAAGGTTTTGCTTTCACAATCTTAGTGTGAGGACAGGCGCGGTACGTGCGGAATGGGGTTGGAGCGGGCTTGCTGGACAATGTACGCAAACGAGGCTTTCGTTCTGCAACGGGCAAAGCGTCTTCTTCGTGGTGATGCTGGGGACTTAGCAGAATTTCTGGTGGAGTGGCGATAACTCGTAGGAGAATTCGGGTGGAGGAGCGGTGGCTCGTAGAAGAATGCCAGTAGAGCTCTACCCTGAGGAAGAAG
This sequence comes from Platanthera zijinensis, assembly GCA_039513925.1. Classification (NCBI taxonomy): domain Eukaryota; kingdom Viridiplantae; phylum Streptophyta; class Magnoliopsida; order Asparagales; family Orchidaceae; genus Platanthera; species Platanthera zijinensis. Next base: position 3,701,471 of record CM077080.1, on the reverse strand, counting down.
AAAGCACGGAGGAGAAATGTGAGAAATGAGGAGGCCTGAGGGCCATTTTATAAGCTTCGGGGAGTAGTTATGGTGATTATCTGGTTATCCGCATACCATAACTTTCCCAAAATCGTTATTTGCATGCCACCAAACGCATAGTTCTGGGCGAATATAATCGCATAATATTTACTGAATGCAGGTCACCACTAAGATCACGGTTCCCCCACTAACTATGGTGGTTATGTGGGCGGTTTCTCGTGCATCGGATGGTCGAGAAAGGGGTGGACCGATCGTGCAGCGGTGCAGCTGACGGGAAGCACTGCTCGGGGCGAGGGAGGCGTCCGCCCCTCCCCCCCCCCCCCTCTACGGGCGGCCGGTCTTGGCATCAGTTGCTGGCGCGACACTAGCAGGCGGCGGGGGGCGACCGGCCAGAGCCGATGGGGGTCGGGCACAGCTGGCCAGAGGCACTTGGTCGGAGTGCGGGGCTTGGCGCACGACCATGAGGCTGGTGCCGGCCGGGAGGCGGCTCCCGGCCGGCACCGGCCAGCCGCAAGGTGCGGCCGACTGGAGCCGGTAGGCGCGGGGCGCGGCCCGCCAAGGGAGCCGGACCGGAGAGCTTGGCACGGCCGGCCGCGACCCGCGGCCTCACGCGACCGCAACGACGGCCGCAAGAGGGGGCGGCCTCGCCGGTCAGGGCGACCGGAGGGAACGTCGCGTCGTGCGGCCGCGAGGGCGCAACCTCACTGGTCGGCCGGAAGTCGGGCCGACTTGGGTCAGCCGGCCGACGGAGAGGGAGGAGGGGGCCGACACTCCGGACGGCGAGCAAGTGCGGGACCGTGCGCGCGGGGATTGTGCACAATCATGCGTGTTGATCGCGTGGCGGCTTCTCCATGTTCCCCTCTAACACAGTGGGATCATGGGGGAGTGAATTATACGCACCCCGATTATTCTATAAATGGAGTAGTCCCCATCAAATATCATTCTAAGTCTTTATCGGTCTACCCCTCCCTCATTTAACATGTCTAGTGACTAAATTCTCACAACCCCTAATAAGTGTCTCTAATGTTCTCCTTTGTATGTGTCCAAACCGTCCTAATCGAGCTTCTCACCCCTTCTCTGCAAATTAATGTCACTCTTATCATATCTCTCATACAATCATTCCTAATTTTATCCAGTAAATCCTAAACCCTAAACAAAAGAAGAAAGTAGGAGAAAAAAACGCTAAAAAAGCAGGAAGAAAAAACAAAATTAACAAAAGAGTTCTTATTTTTCGATGATCAAATACACTTTCAATGCAGCCTTTTATTGGCCTCGGCTAACCTCCCATACATTATCTCACTCGTAGGCATATGCTATTTTAATATGAAAAAAGTACAATAATTGAGTTTCACAAACGCTCCTTTTGACATGGCAGTGGCGGTCATAAACGCATAGGTTAAACCGTCATTCGTTAAGAATCACCCAACAAACATCATCCGTTTGAACACAAAAGTGGATGAAGTTCCTTGGGTGAGCGTTAACGAATGTCAATTTAACCCCATGTACATGTTCATGACCGCCAACATCGTGCAAAACGGAGCCTAATTCCCTGTCAAATTGTCGAATTGTGGCCTGATGCACTTCGTCATTGTCATCGGCATGACATCGCTATTGTAGGTGGCACGAGGCGAATAGCCACGCTCCTTTTTTGCAAGGCTTGTAAACTGGCATCTTCATAATCGTTTAATATTACTGAATACAACTGCATTCCATCATATGAAATATTTCTAAATTGATCGTGCGTACTTTTGGGACTCCAATCAGACTATTGGTGCCGTGTTATATCTTACAACACCATCACCAAGTTACCTGTGAATCTCAAAAATAAACCTCAAGAAGAAGAAAAAAAAACCACTTTCCTACATCTCACACACCTAAATCTCTCCAAGAGTGAACCGAACAAACCTCCTGACTTTGATATTTTCACCGAGAGCAGCAACGGTTTGCTTCACCAAATCCTTCACAAGAACACTGTCATCCTTGATGAATGGCTGCTCCAGAAGAGCAAGCTCTCCTAACCTCTTGGATACCCTCCCTTCAACAATCTTCTCCCTCAGGTTCTCAGGTTTAGACTGCAAATCCTCCCTCTGCATCTCTATTTCCTTCTCCACCCTCACGATGCTCTCCGGTATGTCCTCCACTGAAACAAACTCTACCTGCGGGCACGCCACCACCTGCATGGAGAGGTCGTCCACCAGCTCCACAAACTTCTCATTCCGTCCGACGAAGTCGGTCTCGGAGTTGACTTCAATCAAGCAACCGATGCGGGAATCGTGGATATAGGAGGAGATTCTGCCCTCAGCAGCCGGTCGGGAGGATTTTTTGTTGGCGGACGAGAGACCCTTCTTGCGAAGGTACTCCTGGGCCTTCTCAAGGTTGCCGCCGGTCTCTGTGAGAGCTTTCTTGCAGTCCATCATGCCGGCACCAGTTTCCTCCCGGAGTTGCTTGACCAGTGCAACCGGTATGGCGGCAGTTGGTGGTCTGAAATATTACATTTGGGCACCAAAAATGTTAGCAGAAATATGTTGTTTGATTCTGAGATCTAGTTCACAAAGATTACACTCTTAGAGTAGGGTTCTAGATTACATGAATAAGAACATCTATATATTTGATAGATAAAATTGTAATCTATATAGCATTGTTATACAGATAACATTGAGTTTGTGAGCATAAAATTGTATTAACAACTGAGTTCCAAAATCTATAACAACAAGAAGAGAATAACAACAACACTCAAGCCTTTATCCCACTATAGTGGGGTCGGCTATATGGATCCTTTGTCGCCATTGTGCCCTATCTTTTGTCATAATCTCACTAATGCCTAAGCACATCATGACTTTCTTTCTAGATTCATTCCAAGTCTTTATTGGTTTACCCCTCCCTCTTCTAACATGCCTAGTGACTAGACTATTACAACGCCTAACCGGTGCCTCTAATGGTCTCCTTTGTACGTGTCCAAACCATCTTAGACGAACTTCTCGCAACTTCTCTGAAATTGGTGCTAATCCTGTCTTATCCATGATACTTTCATTCCTAATTTTATCCAATCTCGTGTGTCCACACATCCACCTAAGCATTCTCATCTCCGCAATTCTCATTTTTTGCTCATGTACACAATTCACTGCCCAACACTCAGAACCATAGAGCATCGCGGGTCTAATTACAGTACGGTAAAACTTGCCCTTAAGTTTTAGTGGTACTTTACGATCACATAAGATCCATGAAGAGAATAAACAGGAAAAATTATATAAAACTATATAGGAACAAGAGAATCAAGCCTTTCATGCAACAAGTAGATGCATATTTGATGAAAATGCTAAAGTATTTCATTAATATTATGATTCTAGGGACAGTGTATATATCATTATCATTTCATGTCAGTGTTAATAAATATATTTTGTATGTCTGGTTTAATATTATAGAAGGGACATTTACGGGGACCTCCCCTCTAAGTCTGCTAAATTATAGGTTGCACCCCTCGTACTTTTGAAATTACAAAAGCCTCCCCTGTAAGTTTACATTTCATAACATCCATGCACAAATTAAAAAGACTCCCTGTACAACCCCGTGTTCGGCAACCAAATCCAGAAGGACAAGCAAGTCGCCCCCCGACCCGCGCCTCCTATGCGGGCCAACCCAGCCCGCCTTTCCTAAGCGAGTCAGCCCTCCCGAGCGAGCTTGCGGGCCAACCCCCGACCCGCGCCTCCTATGCGGGCCAACCCATCCCGCCTTTCCTAAGCGAGCCAGCCCTCCCGAGCGAGCTTGCGGGCCTCCTATGTGGGCCAACCCCCGACCCGCGCTTCCTATGCGGGACAAGCAAGTAGCCCCCCAACCCGCACCTCCTATGCGGGCCAACCCCGGCTCGCCTCTCCTAGGCGGGTCAGCCCTCGGCCCAGCCCTGGTTCGCCTCTCCTAGGAGGGTCAGCCCTCGGTCAGCCCTCAGGTTAGGCCCGCACTCACCTTGGGCCGGGCGGAAGCGGTGAGCGTCAACTCCATCGAACACTCGCCGCCCCGGGCGAGTGGAGGTATCAGAGGGCCACTCGCCCAGCTTTTTTGTAAAGGTTTCGTTAGCTCCCTCTTAGCTTTGGCGTTGAGTGATGTTGTTCCACTCGACGCTCTCGGCGCCCTCCCGGCTTTGGCGTTGAATGATGTTGTTCCACTCAATGCTCTCGGCGCCCTCCTGGCTTTGGCGTTGAGTGATGTTGTTCCACTCAACGCTCTCGGCGACCTCCTAGCTTTGGCGTTGAGTGATGTTGTTCCACTCAACGCTCTCGGTGCCCTCCTGACTTTGACATTGAGTGATGTTGTTCCACTCAACGCTCTCGGCGCCCTCCCGGATTTGGCGTTGAGTGATGAATCTCCACGCAACGTCCTTTGGTCTTTTGGATCCCGCCTGGTGTAAGCAGGCCGACTCGAACTCGCCCTAGGGGGTATTCGGCAAGCAGTAGGCGAGTAGGGCCAGCCGGGCCCGCACTCGCCAAAAGGCCGAGAAGGAGCGGCGAGTGTCGGCTTCACTGAGCACTCGCCGCCCCGGGTGAGTGGGTGTTTTTGAACGACCCGCCTAGTGACCTGTGATGTATTTTCACCGTTCTGCTCCCGCTGGCCTGCGCATAGCTGGCTAGAACAGCGGAGCCCCGCTGTTGGCAGACCCGGGTGTAGAGCTGTCACTTAAAACTGAAAATCGTAAATCGAACCGGAACCGAACCAGAACCGCAAAGAACCGGACCGAACCGTTCGCAAATTATTCGGGTTCCGGTTTGAATTTTGGAACCGTGAACAACATTGGTCCGGGTGTGGTTCTTACATTTTACTATCCGGACCGAAACCGGAACCGGAGCCGCAACATACAAGTCTCAAACAGTTTCAAGATTTTTAGACCCGATCCGAACCAGAACGAATTAGAACCGAACCGCAACTCGTTTATTATTATATTGTTATTATTTTATAATTTATCTATAATATTTATACTTACTATCACGAGTGAAGTTGGTTCAGTTTGACCAAACCACAATCACACTAAAGAGGGTCGATTTTGGACTGAACAAAACTTTACCGCATAAAAACCGTGTGATATGATTTGACATTGGTGTGATTTGGAGTCAATTTTTGCAGTGCACTTTTGATTTTATATAGTTATATAATATATTTTTAATTTTACTTACATATTTTATTTTAAAAATATAGAAGATATACAATAACTATTTATTAGTAATCTTGAAAGACAACGAATTGTAGTCGGTTGTTACGGTTGAGCATACCGATGACACGTGCAGAAGCCAACTAAAAGTCGTGGCAAGTCTACACGCGTATGAAGGCGATTGATACTATCCCACCAATCGTTGAAAAGACCGTCGAGAAGTGCGCAACATAATTATTTTTATTTCGATATTGTTTTGAGTTTTACTATTTGTAGGCCGCTTTTATTTCATTTCGGCAAGTTTGATTTTGGTTTTAGTTGGAACTGATTGGAACCGGACAGAACCGCATGAAACTGGACCGAACCGTTAGTGACTGGTTTGGTTTTGGTTCTTGTTGAATCGCAGCTGGAACCGTTGACACGACGGTTCCAAAAATTAAGCTGGAACCGGAACCGGAACCAGAACCGGAACCGGTCAAACCAAATAAGGTTTTGATTCTAATTTGAAGAATCGTTATCTTAGTGGTTCGATTCATGGTTTTAGTAGAACCGGAACCGAACCGGAACCGTGACAGCTCTACCCGGGTGGGTTGCACATATCAGGTCAGGATAGCGGAGTTTGGCTGTTGGCAGGCCAGCCCAAGGGGCTTTCAGTAATTTCATGTCAGCAGAGGTTAGTTATTTGCAGATCACCTTCAGAAATCTATAAATAGGACTCAATGGGTACCTCAGAAGGCACGCTTACTGGTCTCCTAGTCTTCTAGCGCTTTCTGAGGTACCTTAGCCCGACATTTGGCTAAGGAGAGGAAGCGCTCAAAGATCTTCCGGGTGTGTGGTGGAACCTCTGCGCCGGGTCCTTGGTCTAGTCCTTTGCTTTTCTTTCCTTGTTGTTTTTCTTGCAGGAGCGAAGTAGGTGCGCGATCACCCCTTCCCCAAAGATGAACTCCACAAGAGACCGATTTTCGGTTTCAACAATCCTGTGAAGATTTACTCTAACATAGTACTTTAGTGCATGGATGTTATGAGATGTAAACTTGGAGGAAAAGTTTTTGTAATTTCAATAGTAAGAGGGGTGCAACCTATAATTATGCTAACTTTCCGGAGAAATTTTGGTAATTAGTCCTATTATTGAAATTAAAGATGCCGGTATATGAAGCCCAAATATGAGATGCTATTTAGTTTTAAAATGCCGCAAACAAAATGCATGATATCTTTAAAATAATCACATGTCTTCCTCCTTTAAGAGCAATTTTAAACAGATTGATTAACACGAATATCAACTTACTTTTCGACTGTTTCCTTTTCAACTGATTGATTTTTCGGAGCAGATGATGAAAGTTTTGCAGAAGTTTGGGCGGCAACTTCAGCGGCAAAATTCTGACTCTTCTTCTCCAATCCTTCACCTAGATTGAAGCGGACAAATCTTTTCACTTTGATATTCTCTCCAACTGTGGCAATTGTCTGCTTCACCCAATCCTTCACGCTCATCTTATCATTCTTAATATATGTTTGCTCGAGCAAAGCAAATTCCGCAAGCCTTTTGTCAATGCGCCCTTGAACAATTTTCGATCTGATTTGCTCGGGTTTCGTCAGCAGGTCTTCCTTCTGCATCTCAATTTCTGTCTCCTTGTTCACGATTTCGTCAGGTACATCTTCGGGAACCAAATAACGAACCTGAGGGCATGCGGCAACTTGCATGGCCAGGTCATCCACTAGCTGCTGGAAGATCTCCCCACGAGAAACAAAATCCGTTTCACAATTTACTTCTACAAGAACTCCGATTCGGTTATCATGGATATATGATCCTATTCTTCCTTCTGTCGTGGTTCTGCTAGACTTCTTATCAGCACTAGCCAACCCTTTCTTCCTGAGAAAATCCCGAGCTTTAACAATGTCTCCATCTGTTTCTCTAAGGGCTTTCTTGCAATCCATCATCCCAGCCCCGGTTTCTTCCCGCAATTGCTTCACGAGAGACGAAGAGATTGTTCCTGCATTTGGTGAGTCAATTGTAAGGTGATGGAGGAAGATGAAGAGCGCAACTCAGGGCCCATTTGATTGCTTGAATTTGGAAGAAGATGAACATGAAAAAAAATTTGACATTTGATTTATGTTTCTATTGACAAACATAAAGGGAGGAAACTGGCTAAATCAATTGTGTTTGTACAATCTGATTAGAAAATATAGGCACCTTTAAAAGACTTCATATTTGATGAAGAGCCAACGATAGTAACATATTGTGTACCTTAACTTGAAAAAAAAATTGAACCTAAGTTTACAGACGCAATTGTTTTGCCCTACATAAATGTGAACTTGAAAAAAAAATTGTCTCTCTACATCAATATGTTACTATCGTTGGCACTATATAAACATGAACGTTAGTTGCACTAAGATTTATGTTTGTCAATATTAACATCCATTTATGCAAAAGGCATTCATAATCCCCCAAACGTGAGTGTGAACATAGGCTCTGTTTGGGAAGCCGGTGGCCTTTCGGCGAGGGAGCAAATACCACTGGCAGAGAAGGGCAGAGCGTTTGCTCTCCCATTTTCCGAGATAATCTGAGAAATCTCTCCGTTCACGAACCCAGCCCCCTCCCACAAGTTCAGATCACCGGTAGCGTTTGTTCCATCGCCAAATAGTCGCCGGCCTCCAGAGCCTTAATTATGTCTGGTAATGGCAGCTTATTGCCTCGACAATCTGAAGCATCCTGCCATACCTAGCTCTTCATCCCCCTACCTTCAGCTTTATAAATATCATAGATTAATCACAATTCGTCATACATCCCTTGGAGGAGCAAATTTTATAAGCGGTGAGGTGAGCGCGCGGCGCGATGTCGGAGGCCGTTCCGTTGGCTTGTCCTAGAACTTCAGCGTCGTCGATGAAGTTACCTTTGACTGTGCTCGATGTGTAGGTCCTGTGGCCTAACGTTTCTGAGGCAACCACGTCGATGAATGCCCGTACGCCTATGTGCTTTTTATTGCAACCCACCGAGGACGGAAGCTGACAGATTGATTTCCAGCGGATAGGAGACGAGTATATGTGTTACGGAGCTACACGACGACGAGCCTCCTTGGAAAGTTTACACGCGCCGGACGCGTATATCGGGTGACCCCACAATTACCGCAAAAAATAATTAGTGATTTATTGGTTGCTTCTTTTGCAGAAAATAATTAGTATTCTTGTATTTCCTAATTTCTGAATTTTCATTTGTATTCCCTCCTCATCGCTATAAGAGGACGCGTAATCTCTGTATTTTTTTTATCCTGGAATGAATGTGTGTTCTCCCTTTCTTCTCTAAACCTTAAACCCCTCTCTTTCTCTCTCCCTCTCCCTCTCCTCTCTTCCTCTCTTCCTCGTAGCTAGTCATGGACAAAAAGCCCGGGCCCGAAAAGCCCGACCGGGCCCGGCCCGGCAAAATCCCGGCTAGGCCCGGCCCAATAAAAGCCCGGGCCAGGGCCGGGCTTGGGGCCCTTACCGGGCCCCATTTTGGCCGGTTGCCCGGCCCAGGCAAAGCCCGAGCGCCGGGCTAGCCTGAGCCCGGCAGGATTTTAATCCCACCAGGCGGATTAATCATCCCGCCAGGCGGGATTAATCCCGCGGAATTTAATCCGCCTGATCAGGCGGGATTAATCCTGCGGGATTTAATCCGTCTGATCAGGCGAGATTAATCCCGCGGGATTTAATCCGCCGGAATCAAGCGGGATTCCGCCTGATCAGGCGGGATTTAATCCCGCCTGGGATTAATCCCGCCTGATCAGGCGGGATTAATCCTGCTAATCATAGGCGGGATTAATCCCGCCTATGATTAGGCGGGCGCCTAATTAGGCGGGATAAAATCCCGCCAATTTAGGCGGAATTTTATCCCGCCTTTTTGAATTCAAGCCGGCCCGGCTCAAATTGAGCCGGGGCCGAGCACGGTTTGACAAAAGCCTGAGCCCGATCGGACCCGGCCCGGCCTGGCCCGATCGGGCTTTTTGAACACGACTACTCGTAGCGGCCTTTTTCCGACCCCCCAACAACTGGTCCGACCTGCCGGACCGCCCGCCGCTGGCCGCCGGTTGATTCTGCGATCCAATCCCGCACGTCCGTGACTTGTCGTTCCTCCTGTTCTGCGCTACGCCTCTGCAGCGCCGTCCAATCCGTTGTCGCTCGTCCTTTCGTGGCCATGGCGCTGAACACCCGCTCCACCGCCAAGGCCCCATCGGAGGACGCCAACGAGGCCCTCCTATGTCGTGTCAGTACTCAGGAGTCCATTGTGGCCTCCTTGCTTGCCATCCACGCAAAGCTTGATGTGTTGCAACCTCTGACGGCCTCCTCCGCCAGAGGATCCGCATGTCCGACCACCGGCACGTCAATCCTCGGGGCGGCACCACTTCCGCACATCGGGGATGTCGCACCCTTTTTTTACCCCGGCCGCCCGACATTGGACCTCCCCACCTTCGTCGGGTAGACTCGATTGGGTGGATCGCCAAAGCAGAATAGTACTTCGATCTCCACCTCAAACCCGAGCAGGACAAGGTCTCTACCGCCGTCGTGGGACTCGACGGCTCCGCCCTCCACTGGGCCTGATGGCTCCGCCAGACCAACCCGACCATCTCCTGGTCGGAAATCAAGCAGGAAATGATTCGTCGCTACGACAGCCATTATTCCGTCTCCGCCATCGAAAGACTGTGTGGAGTACGGCAATCCGGTGCGCTGGATGACTACATCGATGAGTTCGTGGCCCTCGTCACCCATGCTCCTGGCCTACCACCAGATCACTATCTTGGCTTCTTCATGCAGGGCCTTCGGCCCAACATCCGGTCCCGGCTCCGCACCCACCACCCCCGGACAGTTTTCGAGGCCCTCGACACGGCCCGCCTTGTGGAAGCGGATTTGTTACCTCGCCCCCCGCCGATTCAAGGCGGGCCTCCGCCAGGCGACCAACCATGGAGGACTACTACCCCGGAGCCCCAATCCCCTCGCCCCCCTCAGGCCGCAAGGCCAGGCCGTCCTACCCCGCCTCAGCGGTTCTCCAACCGCGAGTTCGAAGATCTTCGCCGCAAAGGGTTGTGTTTCCGCTGCCGTCAGCCCTATTCTCCTACCCACGTTTGCGCAGTCAAGAAGTTTCATGCCATTATCGGCGACTTCGAGCCCGAGATAACTTTGGCGGACTTTGAAGACCTTGAGATCACGATAGAGGACACCACAGAGGCCGCCGCTGGCGCAGGCCTTCACCATTTGGAGCTTCCATGCTTTTCTGTGGGCGGCATTTCAGGCCCTCAAACCATGAAGTTGGCGGGCAAGTTGGGCGACCTCCACATTGATATCATGGTAGACAGCGGGGCGAGTCATAATTTTCTTTCATCTCATCTGGCCCAGCAGCTACGTCTTCCGATGGAACCTTCTCCAGATTTCACTGTCAGTCTAGGCGATGGTTCCGCTCGATCCAAGGCCGTTGTCCGTCCGTCTTGCTTTCAGTGGGCCCTTACTCGGTGACGACGGACTTTTACGTCTTCGGCCATGGCGGGATCGACGTCATTGCGTGGCTTTGCACGCTGGGCGACGTACGAGTCAACTGGGGGGCTATGACGATGTGTTTCCTACAGAACGGTCGGGAGTGTTGCCTTGTGGGAGACGTCGCGCTACTTCGCTCCCCCGTCTCCGTCCGCACGATTCAGCGGACTGCGGACGTCGATTTTTCGGCTTGGCTTTGGCCCATCTCGGGCGCCACGCCACCAGCCTCAGCACCACCTCCGGACCTTCAGGCCCTCCTATCCGAGTTCGCGGAACTCTTTGTTGCACCATCCGGGTTGCCACCAGCTCGGCCGCACGATCATGCCATACCTCTTCAGCCCGGCATGTCAACAGTCTCGATCCAACCATACAGCTATGGGCACGTTCAAAAGGATGAGATCGAGAGGCTGGTACACGATATGTTGATGGGGGGTCTCATCCGCCCTAGTGTCAGCCCCTTTTCCAGCACGGTCTTGTTGGTCAGGAAAAAAGACGGCAGTTGGCGCTTCTGCATGGACTATCGGGAACTCAACAAAGCCACCATCCCAGACAAGTATCTGATTACGGTGATTCAGGAGCTTTTGGATGAGCTCCACGACGCAACCGTCTTCACCAAGTTGGACCTCCGTGCCGGCTTCGCGTACGACCGACCGACGTCTCCAAGACGGCTTTCCGGACCCATGACAGCTACTATGAATTCCTGGTTATGAATTTCGGCCTGACCAACGCACCGGCCACCTTTCACGCCACGATGAATGGCATTTTTCGCCCGGTACTTCGTCAGCGCGTACTTGTTTTTTTATGACATATTGTTCTATAGTTCTTCTTGGCATGAGCACCTCCAGCACGTCCGCCAGACACTGATTACTGTACGATGTCACCACCTAAAACTCCACTCAACAAAGTGTTCCTTTGGGGTTCCAAAGGTGTGTTATCTGGGATACACCATCTCTATTGTGAGAGTCGCCGTGGACAGCGACAAGATCGAGGTCGTCCTTAAGTGGCCGACGCCATCCTCTCTTCACGATGTCAAGTGATTCTTGGGATTGACCGGGTATTACCGTCGGTTCATCCAGGGGTACGACACGTTGGCCCGACCCCTCACCCAGCTACTGAAGAAGTCAGTCGAAGCCCCTTTCGAGTGGACGGCAGCGGCCTCCGCCGCTTTTACCGCTCTACAGCGGGCCTTAGTTCGTGCCCCGGTGTTAGCCATGTCGGATTTCTCCTAGCCCTTCATCGTGGAGTGCGACGCGTCGGGCGTCGGCGTGGGAGCCGTATTAATGCAGGTCAACCGCCCTGTGGCCTATTTCAGCCGCGCCTTTTCGGACACGATCCGCAGCCGCTCCGCTTATGATAATGAGCTCATGGGCCTCGTCCTCGCTGTTCAGCATTGGCGACCTTACCTCCTGGACCGCTGGTTTGTGGTCCGCGTCGACCACCATATCCTTCGCTATCTCCTACAACAGAAGATCGCTACGCCCGCTCAACAAGTATGGGTGGCCGAGCTACTAGGCTGCGACTTCAGCATCGAGTTCCGGTCAGGGAAGTCGAATCGCGCGGCTGACGCCCTCTCGCGCAACCCCATACTTGCATCCATCTCCCTCCCTGTCTAGGAGGATGCGGATACCCTTCAACGGGAAGTAGAAGCCGACCCGACGCTCAACGGGATATAGATAACACTCCTCGCGGACGCCACGACCCACCCACCGTACTCCTTGGTTGACGGCCGCCTACTCTTCAAGGGTCGCCTCGTACTCTCCCCCTCCTCCCCGAGCATCCCTCAGTTGTTGGAAGAGTTTCATGCTTCACCCACGGGGGGACACGCCGGGGCTTACCGGACATACCGACAGCTGGTCGTCTCACTCTATTGGCCTCACATGTTCCGAAAGGTCAAGGCCTTTGTGGCCTCCTGCCTCACCTGCCAGAAGGCCAAGTACGAGGTCATGTTTTCGGGTGGTATGCTTCAGCCCTTCCCGATCCCTGATCGCATTTGGGACGACGTCGCCATGGATTTCATCACACGACTGCCCCGATCACAGGGACACGACTTCATTCTGGTTGTGGTGGATCGGCTCTCAAAGTATGCCCATTTCATTCCCCTCCACCACCCATACATGATTGTCACAGTCGTCGACTTCATCCAGGGGGTCGTGCGCCTCCACGGGTTTCCTCAGTCGATCGTGAACGACCGCGATCCGCTCTTCCTGAGTACTTTTTGGACCACGTTATTCCGCTTACAGGGCACCCGTCTCCGCATGAGCACGACATACCATTCACAAACAGACGACCAATCGGAGGTCTTCAATCGGTGTCTGGAGACATACCTCCGCTGCTTCGTGGGGGAACAGCCTCGCAGTTGGGCCAAGTGGCTCGGGTGGGCCGAATACTCATATAATACCGCCTACCATTAGGCGGTCGGTACTACACCATTCGAGGCCGTTTACGGTCGTCCTCCTCCGTCTATTGTCCGCCACCTTCCAAGGGAATGCCAGGTGGAGAGCTTGGCCACCGCCCTCTGTGACAGGGACACCATTCTGGATCATTTGAAGCACCATTTATGTCGGGCTCAACAGAAGATGGTTTCCTTCGCCAACAGGAAACGTCGGGATCTCTCCTTCGAGGTAGGGGAGAAGGTTTTCTTCAAACTCCACCCCTACCGACAGCTCTCGGTGGCCCGCCGACCTTGTGCGAAACTGACACCTCGTTTCTTTGGGCCTTTCGAGGTCCTCTCCCGTATAAGGGCTGTCACCTACCGCCTTCGCCTTCCAGTCGGGAGTCGCATTCATCCGATTTTCCATGTCTCACAGCTACGGCGCGTAGTGGGCGAACACACCCCCACAGATCACATTCCGGCCGACCTCGACCTCGCAGGAGAGACACCGTACTACCCCGCCTCGGTCCTCGACCAGAGATGCCGCACCCCAGGGGACCGTACATCAAAGGAGGTCCTTATGGCTTGGACCGGACGGCCCGACTCGGACGCGACATGGCTGCCCCGGGATGAATTCCGCCGCCAGTTTCCCGACTACTGCCTTGAGGACAAGGCACGTTTTCCAGATGGCGGTATTGTTACGGAGCTACACGACGACGAGCCTCCTTGGAAATTTTACACGCGTCGGGCGTGTATATCGGGTGGCCCCACAATTACCGCAGAAAATAATTAGTGATTTATTGGTTGCTTCTTTTGCAGAAAACAATTAGTATTCTTGTATTTCCTAATTTTTGAATTTCTTTTTGTATTCGCTACTCATCGCTATAAGAGGACGCGTAACCCCTATATTTTTGTTGATCCTGAAATGAATGTGTGTTTTCTTTTTCTTCTCTAAACCGTAAACCCCTCTCTTTCTTTCTCTCTCTCTCTCCCTCTCCTCCTCTCTTCCTCTCTTCCTCGTAGCCGCCTTTTTCCGACCCCCGAACAATATGCCTGCATCGGAGAAGGATGGATGTGTGGAATTGATGTCGATGTCGAGCATTCTGATGATAACGCCTTCGCTATATTGTATTGGCGCCAGAGTCTGGCTTTGGGTCGGAGGCTGAGGCTGGTGGGAGTGCGAGATGTAATGAGGTGGTAGTTTGGTCTTCGGTGGGTGGTGAGGAATCGGTTATGGATGACATGGCGGAGGCTTCCTCCTTCGTAAGATGGGCGGCAAAGTCACTGATGGCTTCGTGGTAGGATTAGAGAAAACGTGGGGATGATGAAGAATCCAAGTACTTTGGGGAGAAAAGATAGGCAGTAGCTTTGAAGGTTGTCGACATCATCGGAGCTGAGAAGGTTTTCAGGGTGGCGTACATGGACGATGTAGGTATAAAGGGATGATGAGTCAGCCCCCGTGGAGAGGAAGGTGTACGCCTTGATCGGAATTATACACGAATTGTGATTGATCTATGATATTTATAAAGTTGGACGTAGGGATGAAGAGCTAGATATGGAAAGAAGCTTCAGATTGTGGAGACAATAAGTTACCATTACAAAACACAATTAAGTTTACTTTCACGTAAGGGGGATGATGAAGACCTTATGCATGAATGGATGTCTCTATTGACAACATAAATCTTAGCGCAACTAATGCTCACGTTTAAGTAGGGCCAACGATAGTAACATATTGATGCAAAGTTTTTTTTTTTTTTTTAGTTGACATTTATGTAGGGCAAACCAATTGTGTCTCTAAATTCTATAAGCACCTTCAAAAGACTTCATATTTGATGTTTTTATTTTCACACACACAAAATTAAGTAAAATCTAAATAATCAAATTAGAAAATATACTTAAGTGGTTTGAACATGTATAACAAAGGTTAGAAAATGCTTTAAATATATGAGCAGATATTGGGTCAAAAGATTATGTAGGAAAACAGATAGACCCAAAGTAATGTGAATAAACATTTGTTCAAGATGATTTGCATAATTTACGTTCAATACTCCAGACAACACTCAGACAAGAATGAATGAAAATTGAGCATTCTTAAATCCAATCCCAATAGTTGGGATAAAAATGATGATGAGAATGTTGTTTCAACTTTCTAGGCCGTTGCATTGAGGGCGGCAAATGCAAACCAACAAGAATAAAAGATGAAGACTCTTAATCTAAAAAGGTTAAAAAATACAAATAAATGGCAATGATAGAGTCGTGAAATTTATGTTTCAGGAAACACAAGCTTATTTTGCTTTGAACAAAGCAAGAAGGAGTTACGGTCCCACACGACCCACTATCCAGTTTAATTAATTATGTTCGCATCTTTTAGGTTTCAATGTACCTTTCAATTTATTTTCAAGTCTTTTTAGTATTTTATGATAAGCTCAAATGTTGGGACTTATTACATTGTATGTAACTACGTAATGTTATATATAGACCTTTGGGGTCATGAACGGGGATATTGAAAAATTAAAAGAAGTCTCCTTTTTCTAAGTTCTTCTCTATTAGGGCTAGGGAAAGAGAGAGAAGAGGGGGAGAAATTAGGAGGCAGAGAGGGAAGCAAAATCCAGAAATCCAATTACTTCCAAGCATACCCAAAATATAATATTCTCCGGCTTATATAGTCGTCGGTCACAGCATAACAGAACCGAAACAAAATGACACAAATAATATAAAGGATACAATAACACCCCTCGAGGGCCTCGACACATGTCGGCTAGTCCGGCATGTTACGCACGCCGTGTTCGCGGCGTCGATACACCCGTCACACTGGCAGTCGTCCTTCGCCCTCATCCACTCTGTCGGGGTCCGTAACAATGTCGCCCTCTGGGAAATTCTCCTTGTCCTCAAAGCAAAAGTCTGAGAACTGGTGGCGCATATCTGCTCGATCAACCCACGTCGCCACCGAGAGTGGGAGATCCTGCCAAACCACTATGACCTGATCCACCGACTACTCCGTGCGGAGGATCGTGTGTGTCCGTAATGCACTGAGGAAGGAGCACCGATGGGGCGGCGGCGGGGGCTGGTAGAGAGTGCCTTCTCGACTAGGTGATCACCGATCACCTACTTGAGTTGCGAGACATGGAACACCAGATGGATGTGGCTCTCCGGAGGTAGGCGAAGGTGATGAGCATTAGTGCCCGACCGGGCTAGGATCTCGAAGGGGTCGTAGAACTTGCCCGCCAACTTGGAGTGGGTCTGTGAGGTCATTATCACCTGTCAGTGGGGGCGGAGCTTGAGAAACACTGAATCACCCTCAGTGAACTGGACGTTGCACCGATGGCGGTTGGTAGAGGCCACCATACTATCTTGAGAACGCTGGAGTTGTTGGCACAGCTGATGGAGAATGACATCACGGTCGCGAAGGAGGTTGTCCACAGCGGCTACTGCACATTCGCCCGGTAGGGCCCATGTGATGACGGGCGAAGGACTGCCATAAACTACCACGAACAGTGTGGTGTCGGTGCTGGAGTGGAAGGATGTGTTGAAGGAGTACTCGGCCCAGGAGAGCCACTCGGCCCAAGAACGTGGATGATCACAAACAAAAGAACACAGATAGGTCTCTAGGCATCGATTCATGACCTTAGACCGTCCGTCCGTCTGCGGGTGGTTGGTCGCACTCATCCGAAGTTGCGTACCCTGCATTATGAACAACCCCTACCAAAAGGAACTCAGGAAGAGGGAGTCGCAGTCACTCACAATGGAGAGAGAGAACCCATGGAGGTGGACCACCTCATCGACAACGGCAACTCCGGGAGCCATGAACAGATGACGAAGCGAAATAAAATGAGCATACTTGGAGAGGCAGTCCACAATCACCAATATACAGTCTCATGTCTTGGAGCGGGGAAGCTGGGAGATGAAATCCATATAAATGTCTTCCCAGGTCTGAGACGGGAAGCGGCTGGAGGAGGCCCCCGGGAAAGGTTAGCCTCGTACTTGACGCGCTGGCACAGTAAGTAGGCCATGACGAAGGCCTTGACCCGATGGAACATTCCGGGCCAATACAGCGAAACGACTATACGTCCTGAAGGCGCTTGCGTGACCCCCTTCTAGAGTTGCATGGAGCTCGATGAGTAGATGGGAAATCAGCTAAGATGATGCGAAAAGTACCAGAGGATCATGATTGTAGAGGCGATCTCCTACAAGGCGATAAGGTGGGCGGGCAGTGGCGACCAACCGCAAAGTCCCCACAATCGGCTGAAGTTTCGGGTCGGCTGCAACTTCGAGCTGAATAATGGAGGTGTCCTCCCCGACCGGCGGGAAATGGCAGTCAGATTCGCCATCTGCGATTGGCAGGAGAGGGCGTCAGCCGCCCGGTTGGACAAACCCGCTCGAAACTCGATGTCAAAGTCGTACCCCAAGAGCTTGGCCACCCAAACTTGTTGTGTCGGGGTCACAATCTTCTGGTGGAGGAGCTAGCGCAGGCTGTGATGATCTGTCTGAACCGTGAAGTGGCGGCCAAGCAGGTAGGGTTGTCAATGTTGTACTGCTAAAACCAATGCCATCAGCTCGGACTCATATGCGGAGCGGGGGCGCAGGGGGGCGACAAACGTATGGCTGAAATAGGCGATGGGTTGTCCCGCTTGCATCAAAACCGCACCGACGCCCAATCCTCATGCGTTGCACTCCACCACAAATGGTTGTGAAAACTCTGGCATAGCTAACACAGGGGCGGTGGTAAGGGCCTGGTGAAGAGTCTGAAATGTCGCGGCTGCCGCAGGTGGCCACTGAAAATTGTCGGTCTCTGACTTCTTCAATAGGTTGGAGAGAGGTTTGACAACCTTGTCATCGTCCCGGATAAACCAACATTAGTACCCGGTGATACCCAATAATCCACGGACGTTGCAGAGTGATCGGGGTGTGGGCCACTAGAGGGCGGCCTGAACCTTATTTGGATCCATAGCTACGCCGTTTACGGAGATGGTGTGCCCCAAGTAACTAGTTTTTGTCTGACCGAAGACACATTTCTTGGGGTTCACACAGAAGTGCTCCAGTAGAGTGGTGAGAGATGCCCGAACATGATCCAAATGGTCGTGCCAAGATGAGATATAAACTAGAATGTCATCGAAGACAACCAATATATACCTGCACAGAACTGGACGGAATAGATCATTCATGGTGGCCTGAAAAATATCGGGAGAATTCGTCAGGTCAAAAGGCATGACCAGAAACTCATAATGACCATCATGTGTGTAAAACACTGTCTTGGGGAACATCCTCCTCTCGGACCCGTATCTGATGATAGCCGACACGTAGGTCCAATTTAGAGAAATAGGCAGCCCCTCGTAACTCGTCCAGTAGCTCCTGAATGACCGGAATATGGTACTTATCCAGGATGGTGATCTTATTGAGTTCCTGATAGTTCACACAAAAGCACCAACTAACGTCCTTCTTGTGGACCAGGAGGACCGGGCTCGAGAAGGGGCTAGCGCTGGGGCGAATGATGCCAGCCACGAGCATGTCACCCACCAGTGTCTCGATCTCGCCCTTCTGAGAGTGGCCACAGCAGTGTGGTCGAACAGAGATGGAAGACACACCCCCTTCCAGGGGAATGCGGTGATCTGTCGGCCTAGCAGGGGGAAAACGGTTCTTGTCAACAAAGACGTCCAAAAAGAGGTCCAATATAGCCTGCAGCGCCGGGGCGGTCGGTGAGCACCGGGCGAACTGCTCCTCCACGTGCTACAAGAAGGCCGCTGAATCCATGTCGATGGATTTCTGAAGGGACCTTAGGGAGGCAGACTGACGAAGTAAACCCGAATCGCCCTCCAGCAAGCAGGGCGTTCCCCCGTGGAGGAAGCGTATAGTCATGCGGTCCCAGTTGATGTTGATGTCCCCAAAGGGTGTGCCCACCCCGCCCAAAGAGAAGACGTAGAAGTCTGTGAAATGGGTTGTGACCTATGGTGAGAGTGAGGGCCACGCAAAGGCCACCCGTAGCCCGCCACCTACCATCTCCTAAGCATACCGAGAAGTGCTCAGCGGCCTGCACTGGCAGAGTCAGACGATCCACCAAGTGCTGAGAGATAAAGTTATGGCTCGCTCCACTATCAATCATTACTATTACAGAGGCCCCGTGAATTGATCCCCGAAGCTTCATCGTCTATGAGCCCAAGAATCCGTCGACAGTAAGCAATGGAAGGTCCAATCGATGGAAGGTGGCAGTTGGGGGTCCTCGGTCGTTGTATCCAACTCAAGGACTTCGAAGTCTGCGAGTGTCGCCTCGGGTTGCTCCTCGCCAATGAGTATCTGGAGACCTTCCATCGGACACTCGTTGCTTGCAGCGGAAGCACAACCCCTTGGTACACAGATCATGATAGTCATGATTGGAGAGTCGCGGGTGCACCATAGGCCAAGGAGGGCGGGGCGGCAGTGCGGTCGGGGGTCGAAAGTATGTCCAGCTGTGGTGGATGAAAGGTCGTTGTTGGCCGGTTCACCGGGCACGCCGGAGGTACAAGGGGCGGCTTGCCCGTGTCCAGAGGTCGAATCTGAAATTCTGCTTCAACCAAGCGGGTGAGATCCATGGCCTCCGCAATCGAAGGCGAATGGTGGATGTGGATATAGGCACGGATGAGTGGAAGGAGCCCATGCACGAAGTTGGGGTAGTGGTCCGGCGGAAGTCCCGGTACATGCGTCGCGAGGGCGATAAACTCATCGCGTCGAGGAGGGACGGCGAATCCTCCGCGGACGTCGTGGATGTGGTCGGGCGGCCGGCCAAGAGGGATTCGATCTTGATATTCACGTGTAGCATGAGAGCCTGCATCGACGCGATCGAGCCGTCATTTTTATCTAAACAACGAAGGATGGCGGGATTCGTGGGTGGGGGTGACGGTGTTGCGTCGGTATTGACCACTGATCGCAGTGCATGCAATCAGCCGGGTAAAGGGAAGGAAACAGGAAACAGCTGGAAGCCCTAAAGCGGAGGGAGGATGTCCGCTGGAGCCGCGAGAGTTGCGTCGAAGGCAGGTGGAGTTGCATCGAAGCCAGGAGAGAAGATCACGAGAGTCAGACGAGCGATGCGACCACGGGAAAAACGGGACAACGAAGCGATTTGCAACTGGGAAGAGGTACGAGCGGCGGGATGCAATGCAGAGTCGCGATACGCGACGGGGAGGCCGGATGGATGCGCGGACGCGAGACTGCGTAAGCGTGGGTACTTCGGGCGACGAAGACCGCGACCGGAAGGCGGCAAGTCGGACCAAATTGGTAGGGCTAGGAAAAGAGGGGGAGAAATTAGAGAGGAAGAGAGGGAAGCGAAATGTAGAAATCCAATTACTTCTAAGCATACCCAAAATACAATATTCTTCGGCTTATATAGTCTCCAGTCAAAGCATAACAGAACCGAAACAAAAGGACACCAATAATATAAAGGATATAATAACATCCCTCGACACATGTTGGCTAGTCCGACATGTTACGCGCACCACGCTCGCGGCGTCGATACACCCGCCACACTGGCAGTCTCCCTTCGCCCTCGTCCGCTCCGTCGGGGTCCGTAACATTCTCCTTCTCTCTCAAGTCTTTTCTTCCTCCCTCCCTAGTTCCTCCCCCTTCATTTCCCATTCTACGGTTAGTGTTGAGCAAGGCTCCCCCCCCCTCTTCCTCCTTTGACTCCTTCGTCCTCCTTTGGTGAGCTCGACTCCCTTATATCTCTGCTTCCACCACCACCTCCGACGAGATCCCAGAATAGGCTCATAACAACTTGGTATCAGAATCTCCCTTCCTCTAATCTGTGTTTCCCTTCCGTAGCCATCTTCGATCAACTCCTCCATTCACGGTTTCCCGATCCTCTATAAGATTCCACGACAAAACAGAGCCGCAATCACGAGAAAGATCCGCTCCTTGGTCATTGTTTGCAGTCAGCGCCACCTATAGTTCACAAAGCCGAGCCCGTAGCAAAAGAGGTGCAACCCTCGTCTGCTTCTCGTGCACGCATCAACAGCATTCCAGTCGCGCCTGCGCGCTTATTCCGTCTGCAAGTCCTAGCATCTGCGCGTGATTGCCTTCGTACGAGAGTCATGCCCCTCTACTGCAACATCCTCCAGAAAGTCGCCCCAGGCTCGATGACACCTTGGCAGTCCCAGGTCGACCTCAAGAACAGATGACGCCTTTGTGCCATGTACGCTTTCTCTACCTAAATTGCACTTGCCCAGTGTTCTGTGGTTTCCTTTCTACACTCTCTTGCATTGCGTGCTTTATCAACCTCGAGTCGCACGTCTCTCCTACTTTTCTCCGCTTCTTCCATCGGTCCAGTCGCATCAATCTTATAAATCAAGTCTAGCAAACCTCCCTTTCACTTCCTCGAACACACCAAACAGCAAAAATTATCCAATTATTTGATTAAATTATTTCATTCTTAATTGGATTAATCACTGAATTAATTATCCAATTATTTGCTCTATGACGATGAGTGTCGTAGAGCAAGTCTCCCTCCATTCGATTCTCTTGAAGATGTCGATGTCATATGAAGTTGTGATTTTGTGACTTACTGCCAACATTGATCGCCACCTCGAGGATCTAATCCCCATAAGCAATCATCACTTTGATGAATACACGGAGAAATTCCACCAATCTTTGGTTGTCCTATTGCCCCTCCATCTCCTCTTAGGGTCTGTTTGGCGCAGCTCTGGCGGCTGGAAAATCTCTATTCCAGCCGCCATAGCTGCTTTATATGTGTTTGGGACAGCTCCTTGTGAAGAGCTTTTCAATCCGCCGGAGCTGTTTTGCAGCTTTTCAGAAATCTCCCGCCCCCCAGCTTCTGCTCCCGCAAAATAGCTTTCTCTCTTACAAGTTTTGGAAATCTAATGGTTTCTTCAGTTGGAACATGCTCAGAGCGGGCCGGACGGCCTTCCTCCAGCGATTCCGAGCCCCGGACGGCATTCCTCCGGCGATTCCGAGCCCCCGACGTCCTTCCTTCGGCGATTCTGAGCGCACTTCTGCACAGAACATCCAAACACTCTGTAGCTTTTCAAAACTGCTCCCCAAAGATCTATTTTAAAACAGCTCTATCCGGACAGCAACTTTTCAATCTGCCAGAGCTGTCCCAAACAGAGCCTTATTGGTGCCATCACATTGCCGCTACCAGTCCTGCCGGTCTACATCCCGCAGCCTACGCTCCAGTAAGTTGTCCTGTTGTCCACTCTAAATCCAGTCTTTTTGGCGACCGTCACCTAGAAGACATCGCCGCTTCCAAATTCCAATCGCCACAGCTTACATATAGCACAATCATTCATCTACCTCGACATCCACCGGACACACTTGCCTACCTCAAGCTATTTTATTTGGTAGTACTCCCTCCACAAATGCAACGGCACATCACCACCCTGCAGTCCCTAGTCCTCAGGCATTCTGCCGCCACCATCTGGAGTGGCTGATTTTGCCTCTACGCAAGCATTGGTGTGCTAGCAACTTCCCAGTGTCCTTGCAGTGCACGATCGAAGCTTGTCACTCGATGCAGCCTCTGCTACAATAACACGATACAAGCAGCTATACTGAAGGGAAATTAAGGATTCATATGATCAAGCTATTTGCACCGCGTTCGAGCTTGAGGTCAAGCTCGATTTGAAG
The DNA here is from genome assembly GCA_039513925.1 of Platanthera zijinensis. Classification (NCBI taxonomy): domain Eukaryota; kingdom Viridiplantae; phylum Streptophyta; class Magnoliopsida; order Asparagales; family Orchidaceae; genus Platanthera; species Platanthera zijinensis. The sequence goes on along the minus strand of CM077080.1, from coordinate 3,678,840 downwards.
GTCGGGTGGAATGTTACAATCCCGCTTGACCCGCTATCCAATTTAATTAATTATGTTCACATCTTTTAGGTTTCAATGTACGTTTCAATTTATGTTTGCACCTTTTAAGTACTTTATGATAAGTCCAAATGTTGGGAATATTATGTTGTATGCCACAATGTAATGTTATACATAGACCCTTGGGGTCATAAATGAGGATATGGAAGAATTAAACTAAGTCTCCTTCTCTTTCTAAGTCCTTCTCTCTCAAGTCTCTTCTTCCTCTCTCTCCTTAGTTCCTCCCCATTCATTCTCCAATCTAAGGTTAGTGTTGAGTAAGGCTCCCCCCCCCATCCTCTTTCAATTCCTTCATTCTCCATCAAGTCAGCTCGGCTCCCTTGTATCTCTACCTCCACAGCCACCTCCGGCGAGATCCCATAATAATCCCATAATAGAAGGATGAGTTTATTCTTTTGAGTTAAAGAACATTGATATAATTGAGAGAAATTTGTTAAATTTATACACACATCATATGTGAAAGTCCCTTAGTTAGAATGATATATTTATTTCATGCATCCATCAAGTGATCTTCTGCAACAAGCTTTTGGATTACCACTTTCCAGGAAGATACCTATTAATTTCAGTTATTTGCCAAACTGAAAGCACAGGCATAAAATAAAAAACTCCTACACGTAACACGGATGTATTAGATTACCTGTGATTGCACTCCCTTCAGGATTTCCAGATAACCCAATTGAACTACCCGAAGTTGAAGCCTCTATCTTTATGCCGTTCAAGTTAGAAGTGGCTACTTCGTTCTCAATTAAAGGAGGATTTTCCTCATCCACTTCACCATTTATTATGATGACTTCTGACTGTGTTGTAACAACTTCTTCATGAACAGCTTCCGATGCAAAAACTTCACCAATAGCTTTTTCAGAAGAATCTTCCAATTTTGCTGGCTCAGCTTCATTTTGCTCAGCACCTGAATTTCCAGAAGTTTCTATAGATTCTGAGAAAGGCATATCAAGGATATTGCTTTCTTTATCTTCATTAGTAGAAAGGGTTTCATAGGTGATGGAATTTTCAGAAGTTGAAACTTCTATATTTCCAACTTCTTCACTAGTTAAACTTTTAGAACTTCCCTTCTCTTGTGAGATGGTTAGGTCAGGGACAACATTTTCTTTCAAATCATCAGTCAAGAGATTTTCAGAAGATGTAACTTCTTCAACTTCCTCGGTCAAGAGGACCCCTTCAGCCATTGAATTTACAACAGTTGAAAACTCTTCATTCTCATCCGCTTCGGTGGCTAGTAATTCAAGTTCAGCATTCAAGACAGTCTGATCGGAAGCATCGCGCTCTTTCTCTTCATCATTTGAAGGGGTATCAACAATACTAAAAATTTTAGGACTTAAAATTTCTCCATTCTCACTAGTAAAAACAGTTGTTGAGGGGTCACCAGAAGAAGTTTCATTTTTCTCCAAAACCAAATCTTTTGGGCTACTGATGCATTCATCCTTACCAATGCCCAAAGAGATGGAGTCTTCCACCCCTTCTGATTCAGAAAGCTCCCCTTTTATTAAGATTTGAGGAGTAGAAATCGCGTCCTGAGGTGAATCACTTGCAAGTTCCACATCACTGCCAATTTGTGAATCCAAGATAGCCCCTAAAGAAGAACCATTGACCGTCTCATCAATCCCCGGTAAAGTCTTCTTCTGTATTCTTTCTCTCTCATCCAAAAATGCAGCAATATCCTTGTTTTGACGGAAAGCTAGCACAAAAGGGTTGGTTGCCACATGCACTACGCCTTGATTGAGCTGCCTATTTATTGCATCAACATCTTCTTCTTTTTTCATCGTTAGAGTAACTTGTCCTCTCGAAATACGCAGCACCCGCACATTAACCTCCTGCCCAACTTGCAGAGAAGAGTTACCCATTATGTTTCCAAACCCCTCCGATTCCTCTGATACTGGCACAAACCCTTCTTCTCCATCTGGTAGTGATACAAAAGATCCTGATCTCGTCATATTTTTCACCGTACCATCTAAAACTTGGCCTTTTACAAGTTTTGTACTTTTTTGACCGTCTTCACGCTTCTGGTTAGACCTAGCAGCATTTTTCCTGACAGATCTAGGTTTATCGCTGCCTTCACCAGGAGTTTCCTTTCGCGACTGTCCCTTATTGTCCTCATCCCCATCACGCATGGTGAGAGATATTCTCCCAGTTTCCTTATTGGCTTCGACGATCTTTACTTTTACCTCTTGTCCAATGGAAACAGCAGCCGCTACATCTTTGACAAATCCATCACTTATTCTTGAAACATGAACCAATCCATCTGTGAATGCTCCAAAGTCTACAAAGGCACCAAATGGTTGAATTGACCTCACTTTGCCTATAAAAGAAGCACCAGGAATCAGTTGTTCATCTATCACAGCGGGCATTTCGCTCTTCCTCGCGGATCTTGGACGTTTTCCCTTAACCGTTGGAGTAACAGCAGGATTTGGTGGAATTTCGCTAAACTCACCAAAACTTGATGTAGTTTTTTCAGCCTCATCATTAACTTCTCCTGAAACAGCGGGATTTGGGCCTTCTACTGTTACATCGGTCCTAACAGCAGCAATCATTTTGGTTCTTGATCCATGTTCAGGGGTAAAGCTAATTCGGTAAACCTGATGCACCTGTAATGATGTTCGAGGAAACTGGAATCCTCTGGTGTAAAATATTCGCTTTGTATGGTTATGTGAAGAATTATAATCTGTCAACTGCATTCTCCTTTGAATAAAGGTGGTACCGGGAAAGAGATTGATATTTCCAACTGAACAATGAATTACTGGAGTCATCTTCAATGTACCACTTGGTGTTTGCAACTAACAGAAAGATATTATAAGCCAGACATTCCTTTTTGAACTGTGGGACAGAGAGTTTGTTTGCACGTGGTCAAAAGTTGAACGAAAAGAAGAATCCAATTAATAAAACAATAAGTTTCCTAACCAAAATGCAATTCCAATGACAAATGAAGAATACTGAATATTTGAACTGCAGATAGAAATCATCAAAACAATAAGGTTCTCTTAGGTGTGAGCAAATTGAAAGAAAATTTTAAAATAGTATATAAACATTTGTTTGGTTGAGGAGAATACAACCACAACACTCAAGCCTTTATCCCACTGTAGCGGGGTCGGCTATATGGATCCTTTGTCTCCATTGTGCCCTATCTTTTGTCATAATCTCACTAATGCCTAAGTACATCATGTCTTGCCTTATAGTTTCATTACAAGTCTTAATTGGTTACCCCTCCTTCGTTTAACATGCCTAGTGACTAGACTCTCACAACGCCTAATAGGTGTCTCTAATGGTCTCATTTGTACGTGTCCAAACCATCTTAGTCGAGCTTCTCACATCTTCTCTACAATTGGTGCTACTCCTGTCTTATCCCTGATACATTCATTAAAAATTTTATCCAGTCTCGTGTGTCCACACATCCACCTAAGCATTCTCATCTCCACAACTCCCATTTTTTGCTTATGTACACAATTCACTGCCCAAAACTCAGAACCATAGAGCATCGCGGGTCTAATTGCAGTACGATAAAACTTGGCCTTAAGTTTTAGTGGTACTTTACAATCACATAAGATCTCTGACGCGTCTCTCCACTTCAACAAACCCGGTTGGATTCTATGTGTCACATCTTTATCAAAACCTCCGTCTTTTTGAACTATCGATCCAAGATATTTAAAACACTCACTACAGGAAATATCCTGATCACCCAACTTAATAACGAAGTCATTCGTCCTTCTTGTACTGTTAAATTTAAGCTCCATGTACTCTGTCTTTGCCCTGCTCAACCTAAAACTCTTTTTTTCTAAAGTATCTCGCCAAGATTCAAGTTTTGCGTTTATACCCTCGCAATATTGACAATAATATTGTAAATTTAAAATTTTAAATATATATATAATATATATAACAAAAATACAAAAAAAAAATTATGAGCTAAATCCTAGAGGGGCAGCCGCACCTCTCAATATTTTTTCAATCCATTTACAACCGCTTGATTTAATTACAGACGCACCTCTCAATCTTTCGTATTAGAATCATTAGATGAATCTCGACCAAATGATCATGAGAGATTGGACGGAGACACGCCGAAAGCTACTACCACGTACTTTGGAAGCGTTGGTTTTCCTCAAACAAAATCTAGATTTATGGAATTTGGTTTTGATGTCTGTTGTCGTGAATGAAGAAACAATTGATGATGAAAACCAAAGTGACGAGGATGAGGAGTTAAACTTTTGAAATGCTATATTATATTGTCTGTTTGTAACTTTGAATATTGGATTTTGAAACTTCTGAAATGCTATATTATATTATTTTTTTGAAACTTTCGAAAAAATTACAAAACATTATATTTGCATTTCTAGCAGTTACAATGCAATATATTGTATTGCTAGTATTACAATACTAATATATTGTACTGCTAGCATTACAATATCAATATATTATATTATTTATTCTCAAAATTACAATATCAGATAGTATTGTTTCAATCTCTGTTTTCAAGTAGTAACCACAATAATATCTACTTCACTGTTTATTTTATTTTTTTCTGTGTACCATAATTTAAAACATGAATTATCTAAAAATTTAGCTTCCTCGCACACTCATCTAGTCTCTTGCAGGCATAAAATATTTATCATTCTCCTAATCATCGTATCCACTACTTTCATCACTTCTTTTGTTAACGTACTTATATTCCAACTTCCAAACCTAAGTCGATCACAATTCCTACGACATACTTCTCTAGGACGTCTATGTGAGGACTTTTGTCTATTTAACACTACACTCAAGTCCTCTTGGAGGTTCAGCGGTACTTGCCAATACGCCGCATTCGGACCATACGATGAGGACTCTTGCATATTTAACACTACACCCAAGTCCTGGAGATGCAGCGGTTCTTGCCAAGACGCTGCATTCGGACCATGCAACGCGTTTCTTAAGGGGAACAACCTAGCTTTTGCACAATTTCTCAAATGATCCATATTCATAAGGGTGACAAAATTTTACGTCGGTCGTCTACCTAACACAACCCTCGTCATTTTTCATCCAGGCTTGGGACCGGCATATGCTGGTTTTTGGTTGAGGAGAATGACTCAAAATATTTTTTTTTCCTTATTTGGTTGATGATAGATTAAATTGAGTTTCTTTTTGTCTGTGTTAGAAGGGGATATGTGAGTCAAGAAATGATCAGATAAATATTTTTCTGTTTTCACTATGGTTGGGCAGGGAATTCTCAACGGTAAAATTCACTGGTTCAAATTTCTTAGGTAACCGAGTAAGTACAATGGAAATAAGTATCCAATATGAAACTATGAAGTAAAATGCATTTACATCCCTCCCATTCCCTTAAACCAAACATATGCTAACATAAAGGATGATGTGAAATTCGAATTTGATTGTGTTTTAGTTGAACGAGGAAAAATGGACAGCAAACACGCCTACGTTTACATATTTAACACTCCTAGAGATACTGAGAAGGTTACTTTATGTACCCAATTATCCTTCTAAGTACATAAACTATAAATTGGAGAATAGGGACAGAGAGACAAAAAAGGAGAAAACTTTAAGAGGTTTGACACTAATTTAACAAAAATAACTCACAGTGAAGTTCAAATTCTTAACTATAAATTGGAAGGTGCAGCAACCAGCAAAGGAGTGGACGGAGTATTGAAATGCGGAGGGAGTACAAAAGAAATCTGGTTTAGAGGAGGCGAGAAGAGAAGGAGGAGGAGGCTCACCTAGAAGATGCCCTAATCGCCACCTTAGCGTCGTCGCAAAGAAGAGTCCGTCCGAAGCATAAAAGACGGTGGCGAAAGGCGGCGGAGGCGAGCACTATCCAGGAACGGAAAAAGATTAGGAAACGGGAGAGGAGAGTGGGAGAAAAGAAGATCGGGAATGAGAGGTCGGGACTGGCCAGCGCTTGAAGATTTTACAGCACCTCATTTTTGTTTCAAATTTGGTGTGCATATAGTAAAAATTAGTGTGTCATTAACGGCCTCCTTCTTTTTAGGATTAGTCCCGCATTATAGAATTTGTTTTGAGGTCTCCTTCTTGTGTGTATATATATAGGGAAAATTTTTGTTGATGTAAAACAATTAAGGATGCATTTGGTGCAGTTTATCACAACTTATTTGCTCCGATAAGATTGGACAAAAATGTCATTGTCATATCAAAATCGTATGTCTCACACTATTTTTTTATAACATTTGTCATACCAAACATACATTCTATCACAATGACTTTTTTGTCCAACCTCACCGAAGCAAATAAGTTACGATGAGACGCGCCAAACACAGTCAAGATAAATAATAAAAACTACGTTCTTTTTTATTTTTTACTTGGTAGTTTGAAAAAACCTGATCTCCACAAATTTCGCATTTTCCACCTTTCCTTTTCTGGAAGTGTGCGGAAAGGACCATCGTTATGGGAGAGTGCGGGAAGGGGACACATCCTCACGTTGCGGCGGCTGTGGAGTTGCGGCGGTTGTGGGTGCGCGCTGCAAAGCCGCGGAAGTTTTCTTATTCCGGGCAGAGCGAGGGGTCGTCGCGGAACTTTTGCACAGGGAGCACGGCGGGAAGGAGCATGGACTGAGGCAGAAGGATTCCCGCGTGCGAGGAAGAAACACAGTGTTGATACTCCGGGGAGCTACTCGCGCGCGCAGTGGAAGAAGGGTTGTTGCGCTGTTCTTCTTACGACAGTACGCATGACTCTTGGTGCGTCTCTGCTGTCTGGGAAGAGAAACCGTGCTCGTGAGATCTTAGTAAAGGGTGCGTGAGATCTTGATGCGGCGCTGAGGAGAGAAATAGTAGTGTGTGAGATCAGTGCCGAGTTGCATCGTCTCTGCTGTTTGCTTGGTTCATCTCTGTTGTTTGTTGGGTGCAGTGAGTGTGGAAATCTCGAAAAGTTGTTTGTGTAAAAGTACAACGCATAGAACTCACGTCTTAGAGGTGCAGTCTGGCTAGTGCAGTAGGGAGGAAGGACGCTGGCTTTGCGGGTCAATTTGTTTTTGCGACAAAATAAATTGAGAAAAGTTGTTAACCAAGAGTTGTGTGCGCTCATGGAGAAATTGGTCGCCAAGATGGAGGAGGCAGATCTAAAAGTGTTCTTCGAGTTCATGTGGATGTCAAAAGGTGAGGGATTGGCTCATTCGTCGTCGCCCCTGGTAAAACTGGATCTCCCCCTTGTGGAGTTGAAGCTCGACGGACAACCTACATAATTAAGTTGGTTGCATCAGATGAAAAGAACACTCTCTGGAAGGAACATGGAGAACTGTCTGACTGGCGAGAAGAAGGAGCCAGAGAAAGACTCGGATGGGTACAATGAATGGAATACTACACACAGTCTGTTATGTACAACCCCATATCCGGCGAGTGGAATTAGCAGGAGCCAGAACGGCAAAGTCCAGCCCAAGATCCAGGCGAACCGGGCCCCTGGAGTCGAGTCCACTCGGCGCCCTCAGCCTCGGCGTCGAGTGAGGCGAGCTCACTCAAACGCCTTCAGCCTAGGCGTCGAGTGAGGAGAGCTCACTCCACGCCTTCAGCCTAGGCGTCGAGTAAGGCGAGCTCACTCAACGCCTTCTTCCTCGACGTTGAGTGAGATGAGCTCTGTCAACGCTTTTCATTCTCGACGTTGATTGACACCTCGGCATCCGTCGGCTCGCCCCGGGTGAGATGGAGTAGAGCAGTCAACAACTTGGACAGCTGGTCGGCCAGGGCTTGGCACAAGCTTGCCCATGGGGCGGACCATTCGAGAGGTGAGTGGAGCGGGATGGCTCGCACTCGCCCTAGGGAGCTCGGCAGGTAACGGGCGAGCAGGGCCAGCCGGGCCCATGCTCGCCAAGGTTCAGGAGGAGGCGACGAGTGCCAGCTCAATCGAGCACTCGCCGCCCCAAACGAGTAAAGGTCCCAGGGACTACTCGTCGCCCCAGGGTTCTGTGATGTGTTTTTACCATTTTACCCCCGCTGGCCTGCCCATATCCCGTTAGAACGACGGAGTTGCGTTGTTGGCAGACTCAGTTGAGCTGCACATAGCTGTTTGGAACAGCGGAGGTTGGATATTTGCAGGACGTTTTCAGAAATCTATAAATAGGACTCAGGGGGTACCTCAGAAGGCATGCTCACTTGTCTCCCAGTCTTCTAGCACTTTCGTAGATAACCTTAGCTCGACTTTTGGCTAAGGAGGGGAAGCGCTCTAAGATCTTCCGGGTGCGTGGTGGGACCTCCACGTCGAGCCCTTGGGTCAGTTCCCTTTTCTTTTCCTTTGTTATTTTGCTTGCAGCAGAGAAGTAGGTGTGCGATCACCCTTTCCCCAAGGGTGAACTCCACAGAGACCGAGTTTTCGGTTTCAACATGTTACACACCTGGCTCTTAAACTCAATGGACACGTCTATCTCCATCACGGTGGATGGTATAGAGACTATAAGCAATGTTTGGGGGAAGTTATAGAGGCTCTATGCAGGAGTCGACAACAACATGTGCGTGTTTCAGATCGAATGGGAGATTGATATTGTAACCATGGGAGATCATTTTATTCAGGAGTATGTCGCGGATTTGGAGCAACTATGAGCAGACAATGATTATTTCTCACCATCCGCTTGCTGCAAAGATCCTGAATGCACGAAGGGGAACAAGATGCTCAATGGAGTACAATGCACTTTATGAGGGGTTGAACCCGACATTTGGCAAAGGAATGCAATGTTGCTCGCTCAGCAAAAGATTCTCACCCTGAATGAGACAATCTCAGTTATGATGCAGGAGGAAAGACGGATTAGGCTTCAATCTAGTATAACTGCACCCGTCGTGGCGAAATCAACCCTAATGGTAATCAATCCTGGGCACACAAGATACAAGAGTGAGACACAATAATGTTACAATTGTGATGAAATAGGTCATTTCCGGCTAGCTTGCCCCAAGCCAAAAAAAGAGCGAGATGCGGGTGGACGGGGAAAAGGAGGCTACCATGTCGCGGTCGTGGGAGTCGCAAAGACGATGGAAGAGGAGGCTATCGAGCAAACTATGTGATAGTTGAGGACGAGGCAGACGAAAGTAGGGATGAGATGGGTAACTCAGAGGAGCAAAAAAATTGGGAACACTTACTCCCAACTGATATGGAGAAAGCAGAAGGGACTGATTGACGATGCACTCATGCATGCTTCATCAAGGGGGTAACAATGTCTCGTTCACTCATTCAACCATAGGTATGAGAGAAATCATTACCCTCGCATCAATATCCAAGATTAGATCACAATATTGGATAGTCGATTCAGGTGCTTCTCAACATGTCATTGAGGATGCTAGGAAATTCCCTTTGTATACTTCCCTAGTTGTCCCAGAGCGCATTTAAATTGTCGATGACACAACTCAGTCTGTAGTGGGTAAGGGTATCGTGTAATGTACCAATACTTTGACTATGTCCAATGTTTTGCATGCTCCTTCATTTTCCGTAAATCCCTTATATATCCATTAGTGTTATCATAAGAGGGATTTCAGCTTAGAAGATTATACAACCAGAAAAATTGCTTAGAAGCAGTAAAAGAAGGGAGAGTGCACCAGCTTGAAGACGCGAGGTCGCCAAGCCACGGGTATCCTCTCTTCCTTTTCAAAATTTCTATATATTATCGCCAATTCTTCTGCCGAGGACCAGGAATTTGAGGTTGAAGAGGGAGGAGAGGGCAGGAGATTTATACCACTATATGTTCATATCCTTATCCTCGCTTTGGCTGAAGGCTGAGGAAGAAGAAGGGATTAGTGTGTGGCCACAAGCTATATATAATATTCATATAGTAAAGGCATACAATAACAAAATTTGATTAAAAACCAACTTTTTCACTCCTCTTTCAAAGGCTCAACCAAATCGGTTTGCCTCGATTGGTCTTGACCTCACAAGGGTCTATTTCTCTGCAGCGGTAGGAATTATCTTTGAGGGCGACTCTAGCATGACATACATCATTTTTCACTTTTTAATGAATCTTTAGCGGTCTCTATCGGTGAGATTGAGGCTTTGTTTGGCGTGACTTTCGTGGCTTATTTGCTCTTGAGGTTGGACAATATGTCATGTCATACCAAAATCTTTGCATCGAACTAGTCTCTTTTTTGTAACATTTGTGATAACAAACTACATTCTATCATAATGACGTTTTTTTCCAATCTCACCGGAGCAAATAATCTACAATAAGCCGCACCAAATGCAGCTTAAACTAGCATTGCCCATCTTCTCAAGGATGTGCCTCATATTCAAATCTCCCTTAGGGAAATAAGTGCCAACATAATTGCAGGAATTTTGTGAGAAAGGGGTATGCCTCTTAATGCAGGTCATTCGGTTTTCCTCCAGTCAAGAGAATCGGATCGCCTTAGCTCTCAGTCGGACCAGGAGCGTATACAGTCAATGTGAAAACCAAGTAGCAATGACAATAGACTTTTTTAATTTGGAAAACCCGAAAATGATGAAAAATCACGCGGCTGGATCGATGTCGGGCCAAAATTCACTATTTAGGTTTGTTTACAAGTGTTGGGAGTTCATCGGAGGATTGTAGGTCACCTCTCCATTACAATCTTTGAGTACAAAGAGGAGAGGGAAAAATCCAAGTCCACGGAGCATCCACGATGCGACACTAAGAATGTCCACGAGAGTGTCCTATTGGGCCTTCTCCCGGGCTCACTGAAGCGTTCACGTGAGCATTGAGCATTGTGCTGACTAGAGAGGGAGCAGAGCGAATTCTGAGCGGAGGAACGATCTAAGTCTCACATTCTCGCCAGAAAACGTCAGAGCTTTCTCTGGTCTCTGTGTCTTCAAATGAAGGTCTAGAGGCCTTTTTATAGCTTTCTGGTGGGTCATGCTGGTAATTATGTCGGGATGAATCTCGAGTTGGTGAATGGCGTCGTCGGGCCACAGGTGCCTTCACGCGCGCACCCTTGCTTGCACTTGCGCGCGCGTCCGTGCTCGTGTGTGGGTGCTTCTTGCGTGCATGCGTCATCGGGGTGCGTGTGTTGTGTTTGGATTAGCTGCACTTTTCGGGGTGAAATTACACCATTCGACCTGGTGCTGTTCGCTTGGACGGGTCGCATTGCCGGAATATGTTTGGCTGGAGTCCTACTGGTTCGGCTCGAAAATTTTATAGGGTAGCCTCATCATCTCTAAACCAATATCTATTAAATCTACTTATCTTACAGTTTTCTACTCCCATGTAAACTTTTTCTTCTAAAATTAAAGGGGAATATTCCTTCTATCCTCTAAAAGACTAGGTGCATCCTAACATTAAAAACAATTTCTCCAACCAGCCAACATCCACTGCTTGTTGATTCACGCCAGGGGTTTCTTCATGCCAAATTCTTAACTGGAGATGCTCAATGCTAGCCATTATCGAACAGTGTTTTGCTTAGCCTCGCGGTCTGCACTCCATATGCTAGAGTGTAATTATTTTTGTACCGCACTCCCTACCTACATTCAAAAATGCACAAAAACTCTGATCTCATCGAGCAAACCCTACAAGGTCGCGTTAGGAGTGTAAAGGCCTCCCCAGCCCACGGCTCGAAAGGACGACTGTTGGCACCCCCAATATCCAGCTCGAAAGGATTAAGCCTCAACCGATCTGCAGACCATGCACCCCAACCCATCTCCATCCACAGGCAGATTGTTGGAAGTCGTAGCCTTCCTTCAATGAGAATTGATCCAGTTAAGCGCCTCTATGGGGACTTCCCAGGAGATCACCCATCCTGAAACTACTTCAGCCTGAGCACACTTAACTATAAAGTTCTTTCATTTCTCATCATCAATTGAGCTCTGCTGACTGTTAAATGCCCCTACGGGGACTTCTCAGGAAGGGGTGGGGTCGTTATAATTTGGTCAGCTTTGCTGAACGTTGTCTTGTTTTTCACCGCTTGGTGGAATGTTTTGCGTGCAGTTGCTGCGGAGCCAAGCGAAAAGTAGCGGGCTGAAGCCCAAAGCTGTGCCGGCTCTCGAATGCCCAAATTTTTACTAAAGTTTTCATGTTTTGCCGGCTCGCGTGCCGATGTATGGAATCCACTTTTGTTTTGGAGAAACATTATTGATGTAAAAGGCCTTAAGGCCAAAACTATGTGGTGTAAGTCTCTTCATTCTTGGTGTCATGGTTAGTGGACATTCTATTTTGGGTAATTGGTTTTATAATTCTTAAATGTTTATGTTAGAATGCAGCACTGTGTTAGGGTGCGTCTTCAAAATAAAAAGAATTTATGGTTTCATTTCGTGACTCTTTAGTCTGTTCGTGTAATATGACGTGGGGCCCCGGCCGGACCTTCTGTTATATTATTCGTGACGGATGGGGGTGTTACAAGGGGTATTTTATTCATTGTGTCGGAAGCGCTGATGTCACTGTAGAAGGTCGTGGGAGCCAGCGAAGGCGAGCATCGCCGGACGGTTTCGTAGTTGTTGAAACAACAAATAAAGTAGAAACTACATGGTAAAAGTGAAATGTGAAATTTTGAGGAAAGCAGAGCAAGACGATGGAATAATTTCGGCGACTCCCAATGAACTTTTTTTATTGCTTCAAATTGGTTTGCACCTAACAAGTTGGTTTGCACCTAACAAGCTGATTTGCACTTAAGTTTTTTTAATTTGCACATATAATTACTCAAAAAAAATCATATATATAATTATTTTGACTTGTCTCTAGAAGAGACGAAGAGTGCCTAATTTTAGTGACCTTCCATCAAATACTTAAAATTACCAAAATATCTCCTTTGTCATACTTACAAGTTACAAGACACCTACTTTTTTTCAAAAAATTTAGGATTAAAAATGCGAGCATGAAATATAATACTATCTGCATAATAGGACCCTGCGTGACAAATTAATTTAAAGGTATAAAATTTCATATAAGCTAACACACAAAAATTACCTATAGAAATGAGGAATCTTGCTTATGGAGGGGAGAAGAGAAGTGAAGGAACTCTAGCTTGAAGATCAAGTCACGTTATTATAAAGAAAATAGTTCCAACACCAGAGAAAAATGAATAGAAGAAAACATACCTAAAATTAGAGAAGAGACGCAGAAATCACAGCGACAAGAACAAAATTCAGTTGTGTTGATCAGATCCGGTTCATGCGGCCGTAATCGCTTGACCGGTGAAAATAAGTCCCCCCAAACGGAGCCTTAGATGGGTTAAACCGTCATTCATTAAGGATCACTTAACAAACATTATCCGTTTGAACATAAAAGTGAATGAAGTTCTTTAGATGAGCGTTAATGAATAACAATTTAATCTCATGCTCATGACCGCCACCACCGTGCCAAACAGAGCCTAAAGCTTTGGCATTTTGGTTATAATCATAATGCATGTAAGTGAAAAGAAAATCCGGGATAAGGAAATGAAGGCACACAAGAGTCCCTTGCGAGCCAATAAATAAAAATTGATATACAAATACAAGCAGTCTGCCCAAACTCACTGGCTCAAGCTTTTTGGTCCAATGTGATTTTTGACCAGAGGTGCATCACATGCCCCCGCAAAGCGTCCCTCCATAAAGGGTTCATAACCAAATAAAAATAATAATAAACTATGAACCACCCTTTTTATACAACAAAAAACTCACTGGAAAAACACAAATCAAATAGTTCACGAATAATTCAAGAATCGAAGATTTGATTAAGATTCACTTTTTTAGAATTTGAATCCTGATTCGAATCCAAATTCAGATTCGAGCAATATTTGAACTTAAATCTGAATCCAAATTCAAATCGACGAATCCAAATTCAAATCCAATATTTCAAGACGAATCCAAATATTCAAATGAATCTAAATCCAAATCTCTATGACAAATTTGAATTTGATTGAACAGCAATTTGAAACGATTCAACTAGTTTGATTCGTGAGCACCCCTATACTTCTGGATGCCTTTGTGACAATTTAAATATCATTAAATTGGGATTATAAAAAAAACAGTAAACTGAAGCGGCGACAGATATTAAGGCTCCGTTTGTGAGGACTTGTTTTCACCGGTCAAGCGGTTACGACTGTATGAACAGGACATAATTAAGGCTCCGGTACATACGGTTGTAACCGCTTGACCGGTGAAAATAAATCCCCTCAAACGGAGCCTAAGGCTCCGTTTGGCATGATGGTGGCGGTCATGAACATGAGGATTAAATTGTCATTTCATTAACTCCCACCTAAGGAACTTCATCCACTTTTATGTTTAAAGGGATGATGTTGGTTAGATGATCTTTAATGAACGATGGTTTAACCCATGCATTTACGACTGCCACCACCGTGCCAAACGGAGCCTAAAACTAGAATAATTCAAAATTGAAGTCCAAACACCATCAAAATGGGAATAATTCTAATTTTAGCACCAAGAAATGGCTGCAGAGGTACATTTCAGAGCAGAAATATCCAGCAGTTATAATACATGTTTAAACCTCTTAAATTTCAAAAATCTTCACAAAAGCTGGACGCAGCAGATCCCAAACACTACCAATCGCGATGGCGATCCCGTTCTCTTCCATAGTCCCGGCTGCTTCTTTCATAATCGTAGTCTCGGCTCCTGCCATCTCTATCCCGGCTCCTCTCCTTCTCGTGATCCTTGTTTCTCTCTCTGCTCCTGCTTCTGTGCCTCTCTCTCTCATACTCGTGCCCTCTTTTTTCCCTCCCCCTGCTTAGCTCTCTATCGCCGGAGTCGCCCCTCCGGTGCCTGCTCTTCTCTCTGTCGTTTCTTTCAGTGATGCCTGAAAATTGATAAATCAAAAGGTCAAAATTACATATGAAGATTTATGCTGGTTTTGAAGAATGTAAAACGATGAACATTACTTAAATCATGTCAAAAACAAAATGAAATTACAAGCTCTTGCACTACAAGTTCGTTTAGAGGGAAGAAACAGCATGAGGAGGTCTCAAAATAGGTGTTGTTAATCCAACTTTGAAAGCCATGAATAATCCTGATGTGCTATTATGCTCGAAGATAGAAGACATACCAAGACGAGTGGATAGAATTGATGTCAAAGATTAGACAAGAAGGTAAATACACTGGAGTTGGAATGAATGAAAGTTGTTCAAGCTAATTTGACTAGCTTAGGTTCAAACTAAATAGGTACAAATGAAAAATCATAAAGCCTATCCCAAGAAGTTGGGAATAAAACTACTGATGATGATGGTGATATTGCTGCTCAAACTCATGTCGCAGGACTATAAGACTATTGATAATGATACTGATATTCCTGCTCAAACCCCTGCGGTAGGACTATTCCTGTGGAACATGTCTCACTTACTGAAGAAATTTTAAAGTTGATGAGAATCCATCTGGGGCATATATGGCGTTTAATCAGTAGGGGTGTGAAACTGTGGTAGTAAATGGAGTATTGATGTCTAATGTGCGTTTGTAACTTATGGTAGCATTTCTGGCTCAAACTTGTGTGCGTGTGAGAAGAAAATTTACTTAGCTTTTCAGTGACACGGCACCCGTGTCATTGAATAGTCAAAAAGATATACAAACTCTGGAAAAAAAAATCTGGTTTCTTCATCCGATGAACTCACTCAGCAAAGAACACCAACAAAAAGCGGACGGGAATGAGTACACTATCCCTTACAGGAATCGAACCCCTGTCTTCGACATGAAGAGACAATGTCCTAACCACTGCACGAAAGGGACCAAAACGTCATTCTTCCTACATGCTGATGTAGGGGTATTAAATAAAAGTAATCTTAAACTCACATACGCAAATGAACATCTCCTCAATATGCAAATATGAGCATCATTATAGATCCCCTCAATATGCGTCCAACTGTAAAGACTTCCAAATGGAACAACAGGGCCAAGAATGTACCGTGAACCATTACTGTATAGAAGGAATATTGAAAATCTCTCCCATAAATGATTAACTCCAAATGAAAATGCAATGCGGTGGCCGCGGGAGCAGGGACGCCGGGCAAAGCCGGCGGCTGGGGGATTTCCTGCGGGCGGCTGGAGGAATCTGCGGGAGGCTGCTGCGGCTGGAGGAGGCGGCGTCGGTGGCTGCGGGAGCAGGGAGGAGCCGGCGGCTGGCCGGATCAGCAGGGTGAAGGAGGCGGCGGGCTGGCTGTGGCTGGAGAAGATGGCGTAGGTGGCTGGAGCAGGGAGGAGGCGGGACTGCGGGACGCAGGGGAGGCGCAGGCGTCGGGTTGCCCTGGTTCGCGTGTCTGCGGGAGGAGGCGGCAGCGTGCGGCTGGCGGCGGCGATGGAGGGCCGGCGGCTGGAGGCGAAGGTGGAGGTACAAGCTCCTTGGAGTCGGCACCAAGGAGGGGCCACCGGAGTCGGCACCGGCGGGCGTGACCGACGATCGGGAGGAAGTAAAGCCGACGGCTGTTTTTCTCCAAAATGATCGATCCCTTTGCTGCTGCCCTAGAGGGTTTATTTATAATATTTGGCCATCAGATCAACGGCCCAGATTTGCCCGGATGAGATCTGCATCAAAAGCTTGAAATTAATCCAAAACATATAAATTAATATATCGATTCGACTCGCGGCGACCCTCCGGACGCAACCGCGGAGTCTGATCGGCCATACGATCAGCGGACGGGGCCCGTTCCCCATCATTCTCCCCTTGTTGGAGAAGATTTGCCCTCAAATCTTTAGGGCTTCCAAGGAGGCTTCGCGGGTGGTCTGCGCTGTTTTCCACTGTCACATAACATCTGTCTAGCTGCACCGGCCTCAGACGCCGGTCTCACTGAGCTGCAAACAATATCAACACCGCCTTTGGGAGGCTTGGGCGGCGGCCCCGATCGCCGAATCAGAAAGTAACCTGGGTCCCCATCAACCTGATCAAACTGCAACAAATCATCACTAAGCCCTATCCAATCTGGACTCATATCCAAACCAACTGATTTGCCCTCAGCGGCATGATCGAACATCAGAAAAGGGTCCCTAGCCGAGCTGAGAAGTGGCTGATCACTCCACTGCGACAAATCCATAGAAGTGAGCAGACGGCGCGAAGGCTCATAGGGCGGTACGACCACCATCAGACTGGATGTCCTTCTGCGCTCAGTCCACTGGCGGGCAAAACGCTGAACGATAATAGTAGCTCTCTGCACTGCTTGGTACCACTGTCTCTGTAAGAATCCTCGCATGCGTGACTGAAGCACGAGGACTGCTCTGGTCATCCTCTGGTAGGAACGGCACTGAATAAACCCTCGGATGTGAGACTGTATCAAAATTGCTGCTCTACGCCTTTGCCGCTCAAATAACGTCGCAGCATCTTCCTCACGCCACTTCTTCACATAACCTGCCCAGATGGCATTATCCTTTTTCTCTCTTTCCTTCCTCTCCTTCTCCCTAGCTTGCCCCTTTAATTTTTGCTCAATGTCATAACTCTCCCTTGGGGTAAAATGAGCATAGTAAGTGTCATGATGAAAATGAGAGTGGCGGTCGGAATGACGGGATGAAGGATATTTAGTGGGTGGAGGAGAATATGAGTCGTAGGCGTGTGAAGAGGTTCGCCTCGACTCATGAGAGGAATATGTAGTGGGAGAGGCATATGAGGATCTATGCGAATAAAAACGCTCACGAGAGGAATGAACTTTGGAATAGCGGGGAGGTGGGGAAACATATGATTCATAATCGTCCGAATCGTCGGAATCGTAATAACAAGCAAGCGGCATGATTGTATGCAAACGATTTTCGAGAAAAGGAGGATGGAAAAGTTTGAGAAAACTTTTCGACGCCCTCTGATACCAATTTGATGTAGGGGTAATAAATAAAAGTAATCTTAAACTCACATACGCAAATGAACATCTCCTCAATATGCAAATATGAGCATCATTATAGATCCCCTCAATATGCGTCCAACTGTAAAGACTTCCAAATGGAACAACAGGGCCAAGAATGTACCGTGAACCATTACTGTATAGAAGGAATATTGAAAATCTCTCCCATAAATGATTAACTCCAAATGAAAATGCAATGCGGTGGCCGCGGGAGCAGGGACGCCGGGCAAAGCCGGCGGCTGGGGGATTTCCTGCGGGCGGCTGGAGGAATCTGCGGGAGGCTGCTGCGGCTGGAGGAGGCGGCGTCGGTGGCTGCGGGAGCAGGGAGGAGCCGGCGGCTGGCCGGATCAGCAGGGTGAAGGAGGCGGCGGGCTGGCTGTGGCTGGAGAAGATGGCGTAGGTGGCTGGAGCAGGGAGGAGGCGGGACTGCGGGACGCAGGGGAGGCGCAGGCGTCGGGTTGCCCTGGTTCGCGTGTCTGCGGGAGGAGGCGGCAGCGTGCGGCTGGCGGCGGCGATGGAGGGCCGGCGGCTGGAGGCGAAGGTGGAGGTACAAGCTCCTTGGAGTCGGCACCAAGGAGGGGCCACCGGAGTCGGCACCGGCGGGCGTGACCGACGATCGGGAGGAAGTAAAGCCGACGGCTGTTTTTCTCCAAAATGATCGATCCCTTTGCTGCTGCCCTAGAGGGTTTATTTATAATATTTGGCCATCAGATCAACGGCCCAGATTTGCCCGGATGAGATCTGCATCAAAAGCTTGAAATTAATCCAAAACATATAAATTAATATATCGATTCGACTCGCGGCGACCCTCCGGACGCAACCGCGGAGTCTGATCGGCCATACGATCAGCGGGCGGGGCCCGTTCCCCATCACATGCCCTCCGCTCCGAGAAGAGATGTGGTCGGTTTTGTTTCTATATGCAATTCAAGAATTTCCATGACGGAGCGTTTGGGGGGAGCCCAAAGAGTCATTTTGGAGAAATAGAGTCCGAAGAAACGGAATTGAAAGGTGCTGGGTTTCAAAACTTCAAGGAAGTAGATGTATAAAAAAAATTTAAAAAAATTTCCATGACCTTGAGAGAAATAATACTATCAAATATCTAATTATAAAACCTGCTTATGTTTCAATTTAAACTGAGAAACGGCAATAAAAATTTATCCAGACTCCTGTTCTGGAAACCATATGCCCACGTAGAACTGACTCAAACAATTAAATAAAGAACCATCAGGTCAGCTTTCAAAATATCCTAAATTTCTATAAAGTTAAGACAACTGATTACTATAATCTTCTCAATCTTCTGGTATGATAATTTGATGCTTTTTTCAAAGCACACAAGGCATTCTGAATGTGCTAACAGAAAAAATGAAAGCAAATGAGGAATACCATTGTCAAAAGGATCATCGAAAAGTAGATGCAAACATGCCAGCAGTAAAAAGGATTGCTTCAAATCATTGTCAACACAAATGAGGCAGGAAGAAGGATTATGAAGCAATCTGTTACGCACACAAATATTGACAAACGATCCGCCCAAGCGATGCACGCGAGTGAGGCTAATAAGCCGCTCAAACGATGAACATTTGCATTAATTAATAAAGGAGATACATTCTTGAGAGATAGGGAGGAGAGTTCCGAGAGGAGAGGAAGATAGAGAGGGAGAGGGAGAAGTAGATAGAGAGAGACTCAAACAACCATGATTCTCCAGGATGCATCCCTAAGCCTCTCCCCGTATATATATGTGGGAGGGCATACATAATATTATTAATTAATATACTACTGAATTACAATTTATCGCGGCGGCTTCCATCTGTGCGCTCCATGAATTCAGACGAGGGGGGCCGCTTGAGTGAATGTGCCCGCATTACACTATATTGCCCTTGAAAACCGACCTTGTCCTGAAGGTCGAGTTTTAATTTTTTGTCGGGGTCTTTAAGAATGTTGACGATGAAAAAGTTGTGGGTGACCAGTGGCGGCTTTATGTGCCATGAGGAGAAATAATAGAGGTGCTGAAAAAGGAAGAAAATTGGTGAAGCTTTAGGTGTTATTAGTGGGTGGTGAGAAGAGATAAAAACAACTAGAGTGGGTGGGATTGTGGGGGTTAGAGATTGGCAATAGATGTGTATAGAAAAGTGATGGGCTGACGTGACAAGACAAGGGAAGAAGAGAGGTGGCTTTGGCAGCTGATGGAGGAGAAGAAACTTTGCGGCGGCGGCGAGGGGAAGGAAAAAGTGCTTTTTTTTTCTTTTTTTCTGGAAAAGGAAAAAGACTGAGGTGACAAGACAAGGCATGAAGAGAGGTGGCTTTGGTAGCTAATGGAGAGGGGGTAAAATTGCAGGCCCGCAGCTGTAAGGGCGGGATTGTTGTGCCCAGCAGCTAAAAAGGGAAACAAAGACAGAAAACCGGACACAGACGAAAGTTGCGGAAGGGCGTCGATGGGGGTGCGGGTGCTTCGTGAAAGAGGCCGTTGTCGAAGGGGGGTGCGGGTGCTTCGTCGAAGAGGTGTGTCGATTCCTCCTTGTAGTGGGGCTAAGGAAGAGCTTGATGTGGTCGTATATCCTAGACCGACGATGAGTTTGCCGGCTCGGGCGGTACTGTTGTAAGAACCACCGGCGTTGACCGTGTTGCGGTGAAATCCTTCGGCCCTGGCGGTGTTGTTGTGCTAATCGTCGACTCTGGTTGCATAGCCTAGACAGCATCTAAGGGTGTGGCGTGGAGCTCGGCCGCTCGGGGTCGAGAAGGATGTCCTCTGCCAGGGACAAAGTGGTGGTAGATGGCTTCCTAGCAAGGTCAGACTTAATGGCGGAAGGTGCACCTGGGAGGGTGATAGCTAGGAGTAGAGGAGGCAAGCCCGCAGCGATTCGATCGAGTGCGTTGAGCGTGTCGAGCTTGGCATGAATAGCGGCGCAGGTGTCCTTGATGTACGCAAATAGGGCGAAGGTGTCGGGCTGAGGATTACTTCCTGGTGGCTGCGAAGGTAGCGGGTGAAGAGCGGCAGGTTGGACAGAAGCCATTGTTATAGCGGCCGGAGGATGCGCTGGTGGGAATCCGACGACAAAAACCGCAACCGAAAAAAGATAAGTCAGACCACTTGTTAAGCACGCGAATCTTGAAGAGCGATCCACTCAAGAGATGGGCACGAGTGAGGCTAATAAGCTGCTCAGACAATGAACAATTGCATTAATTAATAAATGAGATACAATTTTGAGAGATAGGGAAAAGAGATCCAAGAGGAGAGGAAGATAGAAACGGAGAGAAGTAGAGAGAGGGAGCCTCAAACAACTAAGATCCTCTGGGATGTCTCAACCGTAACCCCTCCCCCTTATATATGTGAGGGAGGGCATACCTAATATTATTAATTAATATACTAATGAATTACAATTTATCACGGCGGTTTCCATCTGCGTGCTCCATGAATTCCGATGAGGGGGTCTGCTTGAATGAATGTGCCCGTGTAACACAATCCCAAAAGTAAGATGAAACTACAATAAATTGACTACACACAACAACAACAGCGACACTCAAGCCTTTATCCCATTGGGCCCTATCTTTAGTCATTTTTTTGTTTCTTGACTACAGTCAAGAAAACAAAAAATTGTGAAGGGATACATCTAAGAACAACTGGAATTTTATTTAAATATAAAGTATAAATATAGGAACAGAAACAAAGACAACTTTGGAATATTAGAGGAAGAAATGCAGTAAAAGAGATCCAAAACATAGGAGGTATGGAAAGATTCGAAATAATAAATTAGGAAAACTAGAGAAAATGCTTTACCAGCGGAAAAGAAAACAATAGCAATAACCCACTGAAGCATGTGGATATAACAAGACAGTCTCAGCAAAGTCATATATAACGAAGGAGACAAGCCAGATACTCCACATACCAAACAAACAGACTTCTTCAAATACAAACCAAGTGCTAAGATTTAATGTCAGCACACGTAACAAGCTCACTAGCTAATTTAAATCAGCCAACAAGTAGAAAAGTTTTAACCCCTAAAATGGTCTCCGCAAAAAAACATGCTAAGGATTTGGATTTAATATAACCTTCAATTAGCACAAGCTTTGTTCCAATATGCAGAACAAAATGACTTCTACG
This sequence comes from Platanthera zijinensis, assembly GCA_039513925.1. Lineage (NCBI taxonomy): Eukaryota > Viridiplantae > Streptophyta > Magnoliopsida > Asparagales > Orchidaceae > Platanthera > Platanthera zijinensis. The sequence goes on along the minus strand of CM077080.1, from coordinate 3,657,003 downwards.
TGCTAGAATGTGCATGCATAAATATGTAATTTCCTTTTGCCCTGTTTGGAAACACAAAGGAGTACCGGCCATATCAAATCATGACCCCCTCACCATTGCTTCCCCCCTGAACAACTGTGCTCTCAATACTCCACTAATGTCACACCGATTGAAAATGAGGGTCAGGAAGGAAAGACACTGGTAATCGTGGACGTTGTCCAAGATCAAGAAAACCATTATTCCTAATTCCATTGGAATCTCAAGATTCTGATAACATCAAAAAATAGAGAGAGAAGTAAGCCTTATTATGGATAAAACAATGTCATAATGAGAGTAACCTCACCGAAGTTGAGTTAGCGATCAAACAACAGTGTTCTGTATAACCACAAACTCCGATCATGGGCCCTTAAATGAGTTCTAAAACTATTCAATACAGAATAATTTAGTTAAAAGTTGCATATGCACAATCAACAAGTTACCTAATTCCTCAACATCCCATCCAGCACGACCAGAACCAGGAAGTGGCTGAGAAGCTTCCGCCTGTGGGGCTTTTGCACGATATTTCTTTTTGAGGTTTCCGAATTCATCATACATCTCTCCATCATCCTAGAAGTTTGAAGTAACACAAAAATAAATAAAAAATTTTTACTGTTTTTTAAATGTTTATAAAGATTAAGAGGGACAAACCTCAGCTTCTTTGCGTCGCCTTCTTGTTTCCTCTATTTCCTCTTCATCGAGTTCTTTATAACCACCACCACGACCACCTCTGAAAACACAAAGAAGAATAAAACTTAGACCTTAAAAAAGAATGATCCAACTATAACATTCATCTTCATACGACTAAAAAAAAGGAAATTGACACTAGTAAATTACACATTAAAAGTCAGATTTAATTAGTAGCGAGCCCAACATTAGTTTTTTTTTCAGCCCCAATGACATTGTGTAGGGATATCTCAGTATAATCAATCATCTAATAAAAACAACATCAAGACTTCTTTAAATATCACCATTTTTCTCCAACATTTCGAACTACATGGATATCATAGACAAATAATTGAGAAAAGGTTTAAACCTAAATGAATCCTGAAAATTAGCCTACTCAATTATCAAATTACTAATTAACTACAACTTACAGGAGATCAACCTTAAATAAACTGAGATTTTGGCAGATGAATGCAAAAAGTTACTAACAGTAATCAGTATTAAACTCCACATTGATTTATCACTGCTGCTTCAGAAAACTCATTCACTACAGTTCTTACCATGTCCTAACAATTAAAACACTGCAGTTTACTAATGCTAGATGATTAAAGTACCACTAGAAAGTAAAAACATGGCAAACAAGCAACTTACAGGCCGAAGAATCAGAAAAGACAAATGTTAGATTAAAATATCTCAGTAGACCTTACTAAAAAGAAAAAAAAATGAAACATAGTTAATTAACTTTAAACACGCTAACAGATTTTTATAAAAACATCACATTTACCGACACCAATATTAACATAGTAATTAATATTACTAGCAAGTAAAATGTTTAGAATATTTATATTACTGTGGAGAAACCTCAAACTTGTATATACTTTCTCAATAATCAAATACAAGGTATCCATACATATTTATAAGAGGGAGAAAGAGAGAAGAGATCCTTATACATGATGTGGGACTAAAGAAGAGAAGAGAAGAAAGCTAACTAAAAAGGCTCCAATATGGGCCTCTTTACATGGGCTTTTCCAACACTCCCCCGCAAGCTGGAGCGTACAAGTCGTAGGCAACAAGCTTAGACAGGAACTGATAAAAAAGGGTACTTGATAAGGCTTTTGTGAAGATGTCTGCAACTTGTTCAGTACCAGGAACATGCTGTAATTTTATCTTCTTCATTTGAACTTTCTCCCGAATAAAATGACAGTCCACTTCAATATGTTTCGTTCTTTCATGGAAGACTGGATTCTTTGCTATGTGTATAGTTGATTGGTTGTCGCATAATAGGATGGCAGGTGAAAGAAGTTTAACTCCTAGATCAGTGAGGAGACTCTCAAGCCACGTAAGCTCAGAGACAGCATATGTCATCGATCTGTATTCAGCTTCAGCTGAGGACCGAGCAACCACATCTTGTTTCTTACTCCGCCAGGTAACAAGATGCCCTCCAAAATAGGTACAGAAGCCACTGGTTGACTGTCGATCATCCAAGGAGCCAGCATAATCGGCATCAGAGTACGCAACCAACATTGGAGTAGATGATGAGGTTTTGTATACCAACCCTTGACACGGAGCTGTTTTAAGATATCTCAGGATTCGCTCCATGACTTGAAGGTGAGATATTCGAGGGGCAAGCATAAAGCTGCTGACCACCCCAACAACAAATGATATATACGGTCTTGTGACTGTTAAGTAGATCAATTTCTCAACCAGACGTCAATAGTATTCCGGATTTTGGAGAGGAAGATCGGTGTCAAAAGTATGAACACACAGCTTATGATTTGCATCCATTGGAGTAGTAGTGGGCTTGCATCCAGAGTAGCCAGCATCATGTAGGAGATCCAGATAGGCAGATAGTAATTCCGTTGGGAGAGGACAAGTCCATCGGATTTCTCGCGATCTCAAGACCAAGAAAGTATCGAAGATGTCCCAGATCTTTTGTCTGAAAGACGGAGCTAAGAAGCTGCTTGACTGCTTGGATTCCCTTTGAGTCGTCTCCAGTGATAAAGATGTCGTCAACATAAACTAATAGAAGAACCGTTACTGTTTTCTGATGACGAGTGAACAGAGAGAAGTCTGTCAAGCTCCGAGTAAAGCCGACTTCCCGAACTGCCTTGCTAAACTAATCGAACCATGCCCGAGGGGATTGTTTGAGACCATAGATGGACTTTTTCCGATGACATACTCGGGACTCCCCCGTGGTCTCAAACCCGGAAGGTTGCTGCATGTAGACCGTTTCCTGGAGATCGCCGTTCAGGAACGCATTTTTTATGTCCAATTGATGTAAGGGTCATTGGCAATGCACAACCACTAAGAGGAGGAAATGAACGGTGTTGAGTTTGGCGACCGGAGAGAATGTCTCCTCATAATCGAGGCCGTGTTGTTGAGTGAATCCACGAGCCACAAGGCGGGCCTTCAGACGATCGATTGTCCCATCAGGAGCATGTTTGATGACAAAGACCCATTACACCCAACAGGTGTCTGCCCGGGAGGTAAAGGGACCAGGTGTCAGGTCTGATTAGCCCAGAGAGCAGTCATTTCTTCTTCCATGTCCGCCCGCCAGCCAGGATGTTGGAGAGCCTCCTGCACAGAATTAGGTACAGAGATAGAAGATAATGAAGTGGCAAAGGTTTGAAGTAGTGGGGAAAGGCGATGTAGGGATACATAGCTCGCCATGGGATGAGCGCTTGATTATGGTGCCGGATCAGCAGGACGTGGAGCGTCAGAGGTCGAAGCCGACTGCATTGGGGCAACAGAGCTAGGTTGGCGACGAGTGTAAACACGAATAACATGTGTCTTTGAGATAGTGGGAGGCTGGGCAGGAATGTGTGATGGGGAAGGAGTGGTAACGGGAATGATGGGACGTAGGACGGGTGATGGTTGGGGTGTAGGGTCTTGAGCAAAGAAGAAGGGAAGATCCTCCCGAAAACTAACATCAACAGAGACAGTTACCTTGCGGGTAGTAGGAGAATAGCAGACGTAGCCTTTCTGAGTCTGTGAGTAGCCAACAAAGATTTGTTTGGTTGCCCGGGGATCCAGCTTGTCCACAGATGGACCAAGACTGTGAACATAGCAGGTGCAACCAAAAATACGTCTGAGATAAAATGTCGGAGTAGAGGGGAACAGGAGGTTGAACGGAGTGGCATTGTGGAGTATGGAGGACGGAAGACGGATAATCAGATAGCAGGTTGTTGAGAGAGCAAAATTCCAATAAGCCTTGGGAACCTGCATTTAAAGCATGAGAGAGCGAGCGACGTCGAGAAGGTGGCGGTTCTTACGTTCGGACACGCCATTTTGTTGAGGGGTATAAGCACAAGATGTTTGGTGAATGACTCCAAAATCTGAGCACAGGGTCGCGAACTCGTGGCTAGTGTATTCGCGAGCATTATCTGTGTGAATAGTTTTGATGTTCGTGGAGAATTGCGTGCGGGTCTCAAGGAGAAAAGCCGGAAAGACACGTGGAAGCTCGGAGCGATCCCGAATTAAATATAGTCATGTCATTTGAGAATAATCATCAATAAAGGTTAGAAAATAACGATAACCAGAAATGCTAGTGATTTTGTACGGTCCCCAAATATCCGAGTGCACTAACATAAAAGGAGCAGAGCTCCGAGTACAATGAGATACAAAAGATGAACGGGGTTGCTTGCCCAAAATACAAGAGTCACACTTGAAGGAAGGAAGAGATGCATCGGGTAGAGCCTTCTGGAGGACTGACAGAGGAGCATGCCCAAGACGCCGATGTCAATCGGCGGAGGAGACGAAAGAGAGGATAGTGGGGGAGTCATCTAGAAGGTAGAGCCCGTTCTGCAGTCGTCCCTTACCAATGATATTTCGCGTCTGTCGATCCTGTATCAGAAAAGAAGAAGATGTAAAGGTTATAGAGCAATTTAGATCAGTAGTGAGGCGACCAACAGAAAGTAAATTGAAAGGAGAGCCAGGAAAGAGTGGAGCGTAGAGAGAGAAGAGTGAGATATCCGCAGAGCCGGAGACCGGAACAGTGTCCTCATTGGCTACTGTGATACACTTAGGATGAGTATCCAGGTACTGATGTGACCGCAGAGAGGTGATGTGATGAGTGGCACCTGAATCCACTATCCACCGTGGACTAGTGGAGAGACATGTGATACCTTAATGCGAGACGGAGGCAGCCGAGGTAACGGAGGCAGGCGGGCGAGTGAGCAGACCATGAAGTTGTTGGAGCTGAAGACGGACCTCGTCAATGTCAGTACGAGTGAGCGAGGAGTCGTGAGCAGCGACGACAGCCTGTGGACAAGGAGGAAGCCCATGCTTGCGATAGCACGTGGCCTCAAGGTGGTCATCCTTCCCGCAGAAGGAGCACTTTGGTCGAGGTCGGTCTCCCCGACTGCGGCCACGAGAGCCGTTACGCCCCCCCGCCCCCCAGGGGTAGTAAGGGCGCAAAAGTTTGCTGAAGAAGAGGATCTGAGCCCGAATGCTATGAAGATGTGGTGGCACACGAGCCATCATCATGGCGACGCCCACAGCTTCTTTTTGAGCTCGTTGTACAGCAAGATCCGTTGTAGGAGGTTGATGTTGAATCCATACTTCAACCAGAGTTTTGGCCTGAGCAATAAATGAGATGAGATCAGTGGCCCCGCCAACATCAAGAGTCTGTAGATCAGTGATGATGTCATACAAGTGTTGTAGACTATCCTTCCCGGAATAGAGGGAATGAAGTTCATCCACATCGCTTTGGCCGTTTCATGGTACATGGCCATGCGATACGGTTCTCCATCCAGGGAATTGAGAAGCCAGGTCTGAACACGACCATCATTTCGCAACCAGTCATCAGTAGGAGGAGCTGGAGCAGCTTGAGTCAAGTGATGCAAGAAGCCTTTGGACTGAAGGACACGGCAAACCGAGTGTACCCACTCCACGAAGTTCTTCTTGTCGGCTAACGAGATAGTCGTAATCTGCAGTTCATCCCGGAGTTCTGGAGCAGGAACTGGGCGGTCAGCAGAGGAGGAAGCCGCCTGCCCGGTAGAGTCAAGAGAAGATCCCATGGCCACGCGATTAGGATTCTAGACCGGCAGGAAGAGGAGCAGCGGTTAGAAGGGAGACCACGCGGGTAGCGTAGGAGCAGGTCGAGCGGTTAGAAGCGAAACCGCACAGGAGGGAAGGCACTGGTCGGGCGACAAGCACAGAAGAGGCCGCGACCAAGGAAACAGAGCGGGTAGACGGGGAAGCCGCTGAAAAGAGGAGGGTTGGGAAGTCGCACGGTCTCAGTGGCAAATCACCAGCGGCAAGAAACGATGTCGCGACCAAAATGCAGAGCCTGCAACGGGTAGAAGAGAGACCAAGGCAAGCTCGCCGCAAAGAGAGACGTGAGTCCGCAACGGGAAGACCAGGAGAAGCCTGCTACAGTGAGAAGAGAGGCAATACGGGAAGAAGAGCAGAAGACCAAACCGCTCGACTATCAGAGAAGGGCAGCGGTGGTTTAGCGGAGAACTTGACTAGCAGAGAAGACCGCACGACAAGCTATCGGCAGGAGCCCGCAACAGGTATGGAATTCGCAGCAGGTAGAGGACAAGAAGGTCGCACGGGAGAAAAAAAAGGCAGGGAGATAAACCGCGCGGGTAGAGAAGAAGCCGAGCGGATAAAGGAGAAGAGAGAGGGCCCCACTTGTTAGAGAGAGGTTTATAAAAGCACGGGAGCCGAGAGGAGGAGAAGAGGTGGAAGCCACGAGAGAGAGGAAGGATGAGCGGCTAGAAAAGAGTCTAACCGCGGAGGAAGCCGCGGTTAGAAAGAGATTTATCTGCCCGGGAACCCGCGGGCGGGTAAAAAAAAACAGGTCGCGCCCTGCGCGAGAGAAGGAGGTCGGACAGTTAGCAGAGGGCTAGCCGCAAGGAGAGACCGATTGGCTCTGATACAATGTGGAGAAACCTCAAACTTGTATATACTTTCTCAATAATCAAATACAAGGTATGAATACATATTAATAAGAGGGAGAAAGAGAGAGAAGAGAAGAGAAGAAAGCTAACTAAAAGGCTCCAATATGGGCCTCTTTACATGGGCTTTTCCAACAATTACAAATTATGGAAGTAGGAACCATTGTAGAGAAATGGTGCAAACCTTGTATATACTTCTTAATTCCCAAAATACAAGTATGAGTACAAATATATATGAGAGAAGAGAAAGAATCCTATATAAAGGATGTGGGACTAAACAAGAGAGTCAAGTGGGCTTACAAATGGGCCACTAATTGGCTTTTACAACTTTTTCCCTAATATTATCTAACACTTCCCCGCAAGCTGGAGCATACAAGTCGTAGGCACCAAGTTTGGACAAGAACGGATGGTACATTTGCCTTGATAATGTCTTGGTGAGAACGTCAGCAACTTGCCCAGAAGCCAGAACATGCTCTAGCTCTAACTTCTTCAATTGAAACATTTCCCGAACAAAGTGACGGTCAACTTCGATATATTTGGTCCATTCATGGAACACAAGATTCTTTGCAATATGGATCGCAGCCTGACTGTGGCAAAACAGAGTTGCTGGTGAGGATAAAGTGACTCCCAAATCACCAAGAAGACTCTCAAGTCAGGTAAGTTCAGATACAACCGCCGCCATTGCACGATACTCGACTTCAGCAGAAGAACGAGCAACCACAGATTGCTTCTTGCTACGTCAGGTGATAAGGTTCCCTCCAAAGTAGGTACAGAAACCCGTAGTGGAACGCCGATCATCAAGGGAGCCCGCATAGTCCGCATTTGAATATACAATAAGAGATAGAGAGGAGGATGGCTTATATGCAAGCCCTTGTCAAGGAGTTGTCTTCAAATATCTGAGGATGTGTTCTACTGCCTGGAGATGAGAGATCCAACAACAAATGAGATATCGGGTCTTGTCACCGTCAGATATATCAATTTTCCTACAAGACGCTGATAGTACTCAGGATTCGTAAGAAGAGAAACTGAGTCAGACTCATGAGCACATAACTTGTGATTGACATCCATCAGGGTTTCCACGGGTTTGCACCCTGAGTAGAGCATGCATCTCGAAGGAGGTCAAGACAGTACTTTCGTTGTGAAAGAACAAAACCATCAGGTCGTCTTGCAACCTCAAGTCCAAGAAAGTACCGGAGAACCTCAAGTACAAGGAAGTACCTGAGAACCTCAAGTCCAAGAAAGTACCGGAGAGTCCCCAGATATTTTGTTTGGAAAACAGAATTTAAGTGTTGTTTGACTTATTGTACCCCGGTAGAGTCATCTCCAGTAATAAAAATATCATCCACATAAACCAAAAGAATGACAGTTTTGGTTGATTGATGGCGAGTGAAAAGAGAGAAGTCAGTCGAGCTCCTCTTAAATCCAACTTTGCGAACGGGCTTACTAAATTTGTCAAACCAAACTCTGGGATATCCAACTGATGGAGGGGCCAGTTGCGATGAAAAGCTAAGGAGATCAGGACCCGAACAGAGTTTAACTTGGCGACAGGGGAAAAAGTTTCATCATAATCAAGACCTTGTTGTTGAGTGAGAGACGAGATCCCTGGTCTGGTTGAACCAAAGTTTCATCATAATCAAGACCTTGTTGTTGAGTTTAACAGCTTTGAGACGTTCAAGTGTTCAACTGTCCCGTCCGGAACATGTTTGACTGCAAAGACCCACTTATAGCTGACACAAGATTGTCCCGAAGGAAGAGGGACGAGATCCCGGGTCTGGTTGAACCAAAGGGCTGTCATTTCCTCTTCCATAGCTGCACGCCACCCTGGGTGAAGAAGAACCACCTGCACTGAGTTAGGTAAAGAGATGGAAGATAGAGAGAGTGTAAACTTGAGGAGAGGTGGAGATAGGCGATGCAGAGATACATGATTTGTCAGGGGATGAGCGGTAGATGTTGATGCTGGATCGTCAGACCGCGAGATAGAACTGGTAGAAGGCAGCTGTTGTAAGGCTCCAGAGGGCAGAGTACGACGAGTGTATACACAAAGAGGTGGTTAAGATGGAACTGGTGCCGGGAGTGGAGTGAGAAGGAGAGACGGTAGAGAAGACGTGACGGGAATGATAGGACGAGGGATGGGAGGAGAGAGAAAGGGAGTTGAAGGTGAAGCATGAAATGGTTGGTCTTCAAGAAAGGTGACATCGACAGAGATTACCACTTTGTCAGTGGTGGGAGAATAACACACATACCCTTTTTGAGTCCGAGAGTAGCCCGCAAACATACACTTGTTGGCACGAGGGGGAAACTTATATGTGGATGGACTCAGATTGTGGACGTAACAAGTACATCCAAACACACAAGGTGTGAGGATAAACGGGAATTGGAAGGAAACAGAAGACTGAACGGAGTGGCAAAATCGAGCATGGAGGAGGGCATGTGATTGATGAAGTGATATGCTGCGGACGCAGCGAAGTTCCAGTATAGGGTGGGTACCTGCATTTGAATCATGAGTAACCAAACAACATCAAGAAGATGACGATTCTTTCGCTTGGCCACCCCATTCTGTTGAGGCGTATACACACACAATGTTTGATGTATAATGTCAAACTCAGTGCATAGATTAGAGAATGTCCGGCTAGTGTATTCGCGAGCATTATCAATACGAATGATTTTTAAGAGTGAGAAGAATTGAGTACGAGTTTCTGCAATAAATGCTCGAAATGTAGAAGTCAGTTCAACACGATCGCAAAGTAAGTGCAACCAGGTCAACCGAGAATAATCATGAATAAAAGTGACAAAGTAACGATAACCAAACATACTAGGGGTTTTATATGGTCCCCAAATATCAGAATGCACTAAAGATAGGGGAGTATCACTCCAAGTACAAGTAGGATGAAAAGAAGTACGATGATGTTTGTCAAAGATACAAGATTCACAAGTAAACTCATCCAGGGAGACATCCGGAAGAGCTTTCTTGAGAATCTGAAGGGTGTCATGTCCAAGACGACGATGCCAATTGACAGAGGAGACGACGGAGAGAGCAAGAGGTGGAATATCTAGGAGGTAGAGCCCGTTAAACAGCCGACCCTTACCAATGATATTCTGCGTTTTCCGATCTTGCACAACAAAGGTAGAGGGTGAGAATGTAACACAGCAATTAAGATCCTGCGACTGACAGAGAGCAAATTAAATGGTGATTCTGGAACATGAAGGGTCGAAGACAGAGAGAGAGTGGGTGTGAGAGAGATATCAGCAGCGTCGGACACTGGGGTGGTATCACCATTGGCCACGATGATGAACTTGGGATGGGCAGTCAACAAGTATTGAAGAGGTCGCTACGAAGTAATATGGTGTGTGGCTCCTAAATCCACAATCTGGTGAGATCCCTGTGAGAGACGGGATATACCTTCATTGGAAAATGACGCAACTGATCCAGATGAGCGAGTAATCACCACTTGGAGATGTTGTAGCTGGGTGCGTAGAGCATTGATGTCTTCACGAGTGGAAGAGGCAGAATCCATTGCGGGAGAAGTAGGAGGCTCAGCTTTAGCAGAGGCAGCAAGTTGTGGAGGCAGACCATGTTTGTGTGATAGCAAGTAATCTCAAGGTGACCATCCCATCTACAATACATACATTTAAAGGAAGACCGTCCAGTACGTCCTCGTCCTCGAGACGTGTTGCGAACCCTACGGGTCGAGGAACCTCGAGCTGTTGGAACAAGTGTAGGTTGCTGTAGAAGAGCTGGAGAGAGAGGCACAGGAGCATCCGGGGGTGGTGAAACCTTCAGGAGCATAAAGCAAACATCTGACAGAGAGGGAGTTATAGAGGAAGAGAGAATCTGAGCCCGAACGCTGTGCAAATGAGAAGGAACACGGGTCATCATCATAGCAACCCCGACTGCTTCTTTTTGGGCCCGCTGGGTAACCAAATCTATGGTAGGAGGCTGATGTTGTATTCAAGCCTCAACAAGGGTCTTGACCATGGCAACAAAGGAGATCATATCGTCCAGTACCCGGAATCAAGAGTTTGAAGATCCGAGATGATGTAGAATAAGTGTTGAAGACTGTTCTGCCCAGAATTGAGGGAGTGGAGCTCCTCCCACATTGCCTTTGTCGTTTCATGATACATAGACATCATGTATGGTTCGGTGTCCATTGAGTTCAGAAGCCATGACTGGACCCGACCATCATCACGAATCCACTCATCGGTGGGAGCAGTAGGAGTAGCACATGTCAGATGATGAAGAAGGTCTTCCGTCTGTAGCACCCAACGAACAGAGTGCACCCATTCCACAAAATTTCGTTTCCTGCTAAGGGAGATGGTGGTAATCCGGAGTTCAAGTGTGGGAGTAGCAGCACGAGCTGGTAGGGTGGAAGCATTAACGGGATCCATGGGAAAGAGGACTGGGCGGATAGAACAGGCAGATAAAGGTTGCGAACTGAAGAGAGGAGCTGCGGCTAGGAGAGCACAGAGCTAAACAAGGTCTCAGCGGTTAGAAAATACCGCAGAGAAATAGGAGACCGCAGCGACAAGAAAAGATTGCAGCGGTTAAGGCAAGACCGCTGCGACTAGATTAGATCACAGCGCCAAGAGGCACAGCGAACAAGAGAAGATCACAACGACTAGATGAGAGTGCATCGGTTAAGGCGAGACCACTGCGACTAGAATAGATCGCAGCGACAAGAGGCACAGTGGACAAGAGAAGATCACGGCAGTTAAGGTTAGACCGCAGCGATTAGATGAGAGTGCAACGGGTAGAGGCACAACGGGTTAACTGTTAAGGCGAGACCGATGCGAGGAGCAATCCGCTAGGAGAGCGGTTAGAAGACAATTGCAGCGAGAAGAACAGCGGGGAGAACAGAGAAGACCACAACTGATCAAACTGGAACAGAAGTCGCAGCGACAAGCAAGCAGATCGCAACGAAGAAGAGAGAGAGACCGTTGCGACAAACAAGAGGATTGTGAGCAGACCGCGGCAAGAGGACAACCAACCTGGCAAGCTCGCTAGCAGATAGCAGAGCCGACAGCCGACCAGACCGCGAGCAGAGGGCGGTTAGAAGAATCCTAACCGCAAGCCCGACGGGAGAGCGGGGAGTATAAAGGGGGGCGGACAGAGCAGGAAGGGGAAAGAAGGTGGAGGCCACGAGATTTTTAGGAGGCAGTTAGAAGAGGCCTAACCGCGCCCTATGCGAGAAGGGAAGGCAAATCCAGGTCGGCGGTTAGAAAACTCTTAACCGCAAGGTGAGATCGTTGAGCTCTGATACCATGTAGAGAAATGGTGCAAACCTTGTATATACTTCTTAATTTCCAAAATACAAGTATGAGTACAAATATATAGGAGAGAAGGAAGAGAAAGAATCATATACAAAGGATGTGAGATTAAACAAGAGAGCCAAGTGGGCTTACAAATGGGCCACATTAATGGGCTTTTAGGTTTTTTTCCATAATATTATCTAACAACCATGAAACACAAAATGCAACAAGAGTGAAAATCTATATCAAGCTTTTGAGATGCCGTATGAAGGAAATCACATCATTACCTCACACCACCTTCATTTTGACCAGGCTTATTGGTGTTACAAATATTACACTTCAAGCGCTTAGCCCAATTGATATTTCCACACCTGTAGTAACAATTTGCTAAGTGATAAATAAGTTAAGCATGATAATAATAATAAATAAGTTTATTCATGTTTATTGGCAAGCTGGTCAATGGCAAGAAAACAACGGATTTAAGACAACACCCTATCCATGTCTATGAATCAATAGTGAATTGATACAATATATATATATATATATGTAAATAAGAAAAAAAAATGAAAATTCACTCCTATACATGAAATAAAATATCCCCAATATGTGAAGAGTTCAGTTAAAAATGCATGAAAATACTGATATGAGAAATTATAAATAGAACTTCACAGAAGATGAAAGCATTCAAGAAACTTTAATCAAGTAAACTGAATAAGAATTGAAGTTAGTAGAAACTTAGCTAAAAATAAAGACATAAAAAAGAATTATTGCTATTTGAAAAATAATTAAATTAGGCTTTGTGAGGAGAAATTCTTGTCTAACAGCATTAGTGCATTACGAACAAACAAGTGGTATATTACTGATTGATAAAAAAAACTGAGGTAAAGTTAGCTGTGAGAAGATATGTAAAGGTAAAATTATAGACCTGTATGAGGTACAATGGAGATTGACCCAGATGAGATATATGGGAGACACTACAATGATTTATTTAACAAATTGTATCCAACAAGCTGAATTTTTCATCTCTGATCAAGCTCTTTAAGATCTTGATTGACAATATGTTTTCACACATGCACTACCGAAGATCCTCTTTTTGATCTCAACAGACTTTATTTTTGCATCGAAAGGTTGTTGATGGTAAGGAGAAAGGAGGGAGAGAGGATTCAGAAGAGGGGGTGTTTTTTTTACTTTTAAGTTTAGGACTTGCGTTGTACGACCTCCATCAGAACAACCAAGTCTTTAAATATCTAGGAATATTTGCAAAAAAAGGAATTGAAGACCCTAAACTAACTCCTCGTAAAAATGAATAATTAAGAGTCATCCAAACTACAAATTCAAACATAATAACAAGTCAAAATAAAAAATATTTTTATTAAAGTGGATAGTGGCAATAGATTTCTCTGGGCTACCCAGTCACCTAATGGCAATTGTATCCAACAACCTGAATTCTTCATCTCCGATCAAGTTCCATAAGATCTTGATTGACATTATGTTTTCATACATGGACTTCTGATGATCCTCTTTTCGATCTCAGCATAATGATCTAGGAAATCTAGGAATAGATGCTACTGGCAATTGTCATCCGGATATCAAAAATCAATATATTTTCAACTTTTTTCACAATAAAAAAGATAAGATAATTGAAAAGAAATTAAGATATATAATTAATGGCAAAAATCAGTATTTATGGGTAAATAAAATTAGTGGCCAATATATCAGAAGGAAAATGGTTAACCAAAATTAATATCATCATCATCCTCAAAAATCTTATCCCAGCTATTTGGACTTAGTTGTGTGAATTCTCATATCCCATCCATCTGTGACAAGCTATACTCAAGAAAATAAAAATTAGTCTGCGCACAAAATTACTTTAACGACCTTCATTCAATTTACCATGGATCAATCATTTCTCCAATTGAATCTTTTCATACTACTCTATCTACTTGGTCAAATAGGTGCATTTTCTAACCATTATGATACATTACCAAATAACATAAATTTATTTTCAATAATTTTATCTTCGATAAATATCACTCTCATTATATATTTAATATCACCATTCATTAATTTATTTTTCTAATTTGTTCACATATTCATTTTAGTATTCTAATATCACTCTCATTATATATTTAATATCACCATTCATTAATTTATTTTTCTAATTTGTTCACACATTCATTTTAGTATTCTCCAATTGAATCTTTTCATACTACTCTATCTACTTGGTCAAATAGGTGCATTTTCTAACCATTATGATACATTACCAAATAACATAAATTTATTTTCAATAATTTTATCTTCGATAAATATCACTCTCATTATATATTTAATATCACCATTCATTAATTTATTTTTCTAATTTGTTCACACATTCATTTTAGTATTCTAATCTCAACCACACTAAGCATAGATATCAATGAGTCTAATAGCAGTTTTACAAAAAACATATTTTAATCTAGAGGTCATATCCCGAGGTACCTCTTCATTTCAAATACAAAGTCTTAACTCTAGAGGTCATATCCTCATATACATCAACATTCTACTGAATAATTGAACCAGGGTACTTAAATGTACCAAGCATATATCATATTGAAGTGCGCTATCTTCTAAATAATATAACCATTGCTCTAATCTTTCTCAATATTCAATCAATGTCTCGCAAATTAGAACTATATTGTTAGTGAAACAGCATACACTAAAACACCAAGTTCTGAATATTTGTTGTAAGCATCAAAAAATAAGGGCACGCATATTGTTGATCATGGATGTAAATATACCTGTGATTGAAAATATTTTGATCACTTTGTCATTATTTTTTAACATTAACTACTATTGCATCATATATATATTTGGATCAAACATATTTTTAATAGATAGAACATACTTTTGACAAATACATCCTAAAGCACAGTAAATCAATTTTCAAGAAATTCGATCATATATTTGTTATGCCAACAAAATCATATGAAGACTTTTTCTCCGGTCTATAATCTTTATATTTTTTCAACAATTTTTTAAACCCAAAAAATGAAGAGGAGCCTTGGAGCAACAGTTGAGGTGTTGCCGTGTGACTTGAGGTCACGGGTTCGAGTCCTGAAAGCAACCTCTAGCAAAAATGCATAATAAGGTTTGACTACATTTCACACTTGTGGTGTGATCCTTCCCCGGACCCTCACTATGCGGGGATGCCTTTGTGCACCGGGCTGCCCTTTTTTTTTAAAACCCCAAAAATCACTTTCATAGTTTATCTTCCTAGCATGAAACAAAATTGAGTCTTTATAATTAATGCATTTTTTATGTCTATGCTCAATAACTATCTTCCCTAACCTACTATTTGACTTACAGATTTGATTTCACTCATCTTCTTCATTCTTAAATATTGGCACTAAGATATTTCATCTCAAGTCATTTGGAACCTCTTAGTCTTCCAAATTCCACTGGGAAATTTTGCCAAACACTCTTGTTATATCCTAAGACATTACTAGATGGAGATAGGCACTGGATTACGGGTCACCAGTCGGCGGGGCCCACATTCGCATATTCGCGTAGGAGGCGTTGATCGGATTGGCGATCCGAGACCGCGAGCGCGTCCGGATCGTCGTTTTATCATGTATGCGTATATTTTTTGGGAAATGTATTTAGTGTTTTAGGACAACAGGCGTAAAGGTCAATCATAACCGTTCACGGCTTCACGCCCAATGCCCAATCGCCTCCTCATGTTATAAATAGGGGCGGATGCTTCATTTATTTTTTGTTGTTGAATTTGTGAGTGATTCCAGATCCGGCAATCATTCGCGGCGTGACGCTGCGAAACCCGGAGTGCGATGTTCCGGTCTTATTTTTCTAAACTTATCATTTTCATTCCTACACCCTCTTTCTCCCCAATCGCACATGCCAGAAACTCCCTCCTTCGATTCCGCTACAGATCGATTCCCCTTACCTGCACGAGAAGCTCGACCCAACATTAGTTTTTGTCGTTCAGCCTCAACAATAAAATGTCGCCCCTACACAAAGCCATCTTCAACGCATCCGACCACCACCATAAGCCCTCAACTGCCTTTTCCCACATTTTCGGCTCCACGGCTACCCCCTCTGACACCCACCGGCCATTGTACACTCCCTGTCACAACCCCCTCTTCTTCCATGTCGTTGGAACCACCAAGCGCCCCTCGGCCATCCAATTCTCGCACACCCGCCCACTTCCAATCCTTTTCCTCTTCATGATTCATCTTCCAGCACCGCTTTTCTTTCCGTACAACAAATTTGTTGCAATCAAGGCCAGTATTCATGCAATATAGTTAGTCCCAAAACAGCAGTCGTCTGCCATCATATGCCCATCGCTGGATTTCCATTGTTGTGTCACAATTATTGTATTGCGTTTATTTACTTCATTATTGAGTATTGGAAAACACCACATGTTTGTTTGAAAAAACGAATCGGTTGTGTAATTGCTTTCATTTTCCTATTATCCAATTAAACTTATTTGAGACGGTCCGTAGTTGAAAGTACCTCGTTCGTAATCAAACAAAACATTGTTTGCGCACTTGAAATTCAAAGTTCGCATTGCGGTTAATTTGGCAAACTTATATAAATATAACTGCTATGATTTTATTTTCGAGTTAAAGTGAAAATTGTCCATGCATTATTTTGGTTGAAATAGTTCAGTCCGTCGCATCTGTCACCTAGGATTGTAATAACACAGCCACATCCCCGTCCCACAAGCTACCATGTCGACGCACTCAGTCGACGTACTCCACGTCTCCACACATTGAGTGCTAGCGCGACTAGTTTTGATCATATGTCTAGTGATTACCCTACCTGCCCTGATTTTGGTGAGATCTATTCAGGGCTTTTAAGAGATTCTCCTGAGCCCACTGGGGGGTTTGATATTGTTGAGGGATACTTATATAGTGAGTCTCGTCTCTGCATCCTCGGGACATCCTTCTGGGACTTCTTGATTTGGGAAATGTGCGTTGGTGGCACAGCTGGCCACTTTGGCAGAGATAAGACGATTGTTTTAGTTGAGGATCACTTTTATTGGCCTGTCATCAAAAGGGATGTGGAGCGAAGGGTTCGAAACAAAATACTGGACTCTATACTCTTTCCATCCCGCGCCAGCCTTGGATCGATATCAGCATGGATTTTGAATTGGGCCTTCCTCACACTCTGAGGAAACACGATTCTATTTTTGTAGTAGGTAGACTGATTTTCAAAGATGGCTCAATTTATTGCCTGCCGCAAAACCGCTAATGTGGCTAGGCCTGTAAGCCAAAACCAACTGAACCGCAAAACCAAACCAAACCACGGTTTGGTTCAGTTTAGTAGGTCGCGGTTCGGTTACGGTTTTGATTTTAGAAAAGTCATACGGTTCGGTTCAGTTTATGGTTTTGTGTGGCAAACCGAACCGAGTCGAACCAAACCGAACCGTTGTATATAAAAACATTTAATTTATTAATTAAATTTCATTAAACCATACGGTTAATCATACAAGTATTTCTCTTATATTTTTTAAGTTTTTTGTTTTTTGTTTTGATTAAGCATTTAAGTTGCCGTTGATCTCTAGTTTAGATATTTCTCTAATCTAGATTTTTCTCCAAACAAACAATGTTGATGAATATTTCCTTTTTCATTCATTTGATTTTGGAGTCCTGGAATGGTTAAGTGATAGGAATTGTGTTCAGACAGCACTTTCATGTTGGGTGATTGAGCCTCATTCATTGCACCATCCCTGATCTCTATCTATAAATCTTTAGACTTTATCGCATTATTTAAACCACCAAAACCGAACCAAACCAAACCATTCGGTTCGGTTTCAATGTTTGAGCGGTTCGGTTCCAAATTTTTGGAACCACATTGGGATGGTCCGGTTTGCGGTTTTGCTTACAAACCGAACCAAACCGAACCGTTACAACCCTAAATGTGACGGCCTTTTTTATGAGGGTCATTTTTCGGTTAGATGGATTACCCAAATCCAGAGTGTTTGATCGTGACGTTCGATTTTGGAGTTATTTTTGGGGAACGTTATGGCATAAGACGGGGGCGACCGAGCGACTTTGAGGTAATATACCACTTATCACCCACAGACTGACAGTCATATTGAGATCATTAATAGGAATTTAGATAAATTTTGGCAGTGTCTAGTCTGTTTGGGATTCTATGTTACCTGCAGCTGAATTTGCATAAAATAGTTCCATCAATAGGCCTACTAGCATGAGTTCACTCCATATAATGTCAAATTATGAGCCTAGAAAACGTATTGACCATGACCATGTTCCCTTAGAGTCACGTCTTAGTGAGTCTGTCGAGTCCTTCATTCATCACATGCATGAATTGATCCGGAAGAAAATTGCTAACAGTAATGAATTATATAAAGTACGGGCATAAGAAAACAAGCGTGACCGGCATTTCCGGGCAAGCAAGAAAGTCATGATCCCACCTCGCATGGAGAAGCTCTCAAAAGGAGTCGCTAAGAAGCTACAATCGAAACGAATTGACCCTTATAGGATTATAAAGAAAATTGGAACAAATGTCAATGAGATCAACCTCACAACAGATATAGGTATTCATTCATCATGTATTTAATATTGAAAATTTAACAACGTAGTTTGAGCCTCTCAAGCGTAAGGATCCATACCTTTACCCACTTCTTATATCCACCCTGTTACAGCTTGACCCTTCCCAACAGATATAGGTATTCATTCATCATGTATTTAATACTGAAAATTTAACAACGTACTTTGAGCCTCTCAAGCATAAGGATCCATACCTTTACCCACTTCTTATATCCACACTGTTAAAGCTTGACCCTTCCCCTGACCACCATGGACATGCACCTACGGACTTGCCTGTACCACCTATGATACCACTGCTTCTTCTGGACCCACTACCAAGAGAGGTGAAAGTTGAGCGCAATGATGATATTGTGGCACATGAGTGCATTTCCACTGCAGACGACCCTTCTTGTTGTTACTTGGTACACTGGAGTGGACGCCCCATATTTGATTATACTTATGGATAACCGCGACGGAGCTTGATAGATTTGACGCCGATTTTCAACGTCATTACGAATTTATGATAGGCATGAGTGCATTGGAGATGAATGTTTTTCAGTCAGGGGGAGTTGATGAAAATCGACACTGGATTACGGGTCACCAGTCGGCGGGGCCCAAAATTGTATATTTGCGCAGGAAGCACTGATCGGATCGGCGACCCGAAACCGCGAGCACGTCCGGTAGTTCAATTTGTCTCGCATTTGTCACCTAGGATTGTAGTAGCGTCGGCGCATCCCCGTCCCACAACCTACCCCACATTAATTACCTTACAATCATTGTACAAAGTTATCTTTTAAGCAAAAAGAAGTCTATTTGTGATCTTGTGATTCCACTTTTATATATAAGTATATAACTAAACGCTCTTCTTTGTGACCAAAACTGACATGGATGGCAATGTTAAAAATGATTTGCATGAACAAGTTTAACACCCCATTAGCAGTTCAACAAGAATGAGTGAAATATGGGGACTCATACAGCCAACCTTCAATAGTTGGAATAAAGGAAAATCATGATAATGTTCAATTCAAAAGCATATATAGAAATACTTTTATGAAGAATAAAAAGATGATATGATCATCTTTATATGGAAAAAATTTCTTGGATAATCTGAACATTGTGAAGTAAACGGTACTACAACTGCTAGAGAAGAATTCTATCAAAGCTAAAGATTGAACTATGAACTAAATAATGAAGAGAAAAGGAGTTGACAAATTTGGAGGCCTAATGAGTCGACTAAAATGTAAAACCTCTTCTTACAACATCAAGAATCAAACGGTGCGTAGACAAGGGTACATCGAACATGTTGAAATTTTCCCAAATTGCAATCCAGAATAGCACTGAACTAATTCTTGGCATGAGAGATATTAAGAGAAAACTGGAAATTCCTCACTCCATTGATCCAACCTTGAACCGTAGAAACTAGGATAAGAATTCAGGGATTTGGGAAAAGATGCTTAGTGAAATAGTCATGTGCACTGCATAATAATTAGAACAGTAATATTTGACAGACAAGTGATAAGAGCATAATGGATGGCCATAAAGCCGAAAGAATGCCCAGACACAGCATTTGTGCCAAAAAGATTGGGATAATCCTAATAATAATTTCCCAACTACATCAAAATATATTTCAGTAGTAAAGAAATTTGTTTTCAAAATCATGTATAGTCTTATCAACAAGAAATTATAAACAAAATAAGCTAATAAATTTTGTTCGCAGCTAGAAGTTTAGTGATACTACCAAGTAATTCCACCTCCAGATAGAAAATTTCGGAAAATCTTGTCGGGCATGGCCAATAATTGGGAGCAAAACCAATAAGACATTCCATCATGGGTTGCCAAAGATCACACAAATTAGGTTATACTTATTATTATTTTTACAGACTTCTTCCAATAAAAAAACAAATTTAAGGCCTGATTCACGCATGCACAATGCCTTATTTTCATAGGGAAACCATATATCAAATCATTTACATATCATCATTAACGGAGTATAACACCAAATAAGAGATCTCCCACCATGGGAATATATATAAGTCTCCATTCTCTTACAACAACAATATTTGCCTTATAAGTAACAACTAATTCCATGTTGATATAGACAAGTTCAGTAAGTCTTACATCGGGCATGACCAATCATTTGGACCAAATAATCCAGTAGGGCCAGCTGATGTTCGACCAAGTCCGCCCGTTTCACTACCGCCACGGCCCCTTCCTCCACCACGCCCAGCTCCAACACCACCAGCACCAGCAGGGCGAGCAGTCCCACAACGATTGCAGACACCACGGAAGGCAAAATTTACATTGGAGCAACTGCCAAAATAAGGATCATGAGGAGAGAAGGGTATTTCAATATCTAAATATTTTTGTAAATGTGAAAAGGAGAAAGAAAGAAAGAGCTGCTCACCAATGTCACAGCACAGACCTTGTATTTGGGCACAGCCAATCTCCATCTTGCTGCCAAGATTTCCCTAAAGCATCAATCTGCCCCCTGCCTCTGCCACCAGAACCATTTACTTCATCTTGCACTTCTAAATCCACAGAAATAGTTGGATCAGCCACAATGTTGAATTGATCAACGGATTCTTTTGCCTTCGACTCAGCCAAATACACCTCAATGGTGCTTCCATGAAAATCTTTGTTATTAAACCACTCCACAGCCGCCAAAGCTGCATGAGGATCTTCATATGTAATTGTTCCATCACCCTTTGGCTCATTAGTAACTTTGTCTCGATACAACCAAATCTTTGGCCGACCACTCCTCTTGTCCTTCTGACAAATCAATGCAGAAAAAAATTAGTAAGAGATTTATATGGCAAGTTAAGTATGCTTTCATGATCCTGGCGCAAACACCAAAAAAGTGGAGTTGTAGTGATGGTTTTTCATAATACCTTGTGAAACCCATACCTTTAGCAACCCTATGGTGCCAAAATATTCAGCCAGCATATTCTCATCAGTTCCAGGAGGCAATTTACAAACATAGACAGATCCATTAGAGGGACCTCCTCCCATGTAACTTGCCATTCCAATAGATGGGCACGGTCTACAGTAAGAAATTGAAATCAGGGTATTAAATACATGCAAGTCTAGTTTCAATAGCCCTATATGACAACTAAACTAGCTAAAGTTAATGAAAAAGTTCAAGGAGACCCATAGGCAGTTGATTACTTGATTCACTAAGCAAAAATATCCTAAAATATCAGTAATAATATGACATCAGCAACATATGTAGGGCACTGGCAAGCAACGGTAGTTACATAGTGCGTGATCAAGTACAATCATAACAAAAAAAAAATCTAAGTCTACAAAGACGGAGTAATCTAGTCATCCTTAGCCCCAATCATAATAAAAACACAATAGCTAAAAGTAGAAAAATCAGGTTGGATGGCTTTCAAATTTTCAATGCCTTTCGACTATTGCGACAGAAAGAAAAATGATAATACCTAACCCAGTTAAATGCAACAGAGAGGTTTTTTATTTAAACTATGGCTGCTATTAACTATAAAGACAAGATTACGAAGATGAGAATGCACGTCCATTTAACAAAGGGGATTCAAATGTGGTGTTCTAACTTAGGGCCCGTTCAACGAGGAGGCTCCGTGCCGGTCACGCGAACGGCATCACCCGGCCGACCACCCGGCCGACCACCCGGCGTTTGGCGGGGTCGCGGTTGGGCGGTGGGGATCCCCCCCCCCCCCCGCAATGTTAGTGCAGATCCGCGCGGATCTCATCTGTGCCGCTAGAAACACGGTCACAGTTGCGCGCCATGGATGAAATCCACACCTCCCCACCTCCGCGTCAAACAAGCCCTTAGAAGGCAAGGATCATTCATAAAGTAAATGACACCATTGATAGTTAGTAAGAGGGGGTTGGAGGCAAGGGAATGGAATACTAAAAATATTAGAAAGAACTCCAAGTGTGTATGATAAAAAAAGGGGAAGCCTCATGCACACAGCATCCCCACACAACGAGAGCATCACCACAAGGGTGAAATGTAAGCAAACCTTACCCTACATTTTTGCAAGGGGCTACTTCTAGGACTCGAACCCGTGACCTCAACGTCTCACGGCAACATCTCAACTGGTGTGCCATGACTCCAAATGGGTATGATGATTAAAAAAACAAACCATTGATGCAATGTGATCGTGAGTATGTGCTTTCAGTATATCTGATATATCATGCAATCGTCTCCATGTGTCTTTATACATTTATTAGTAGTTAAAATATCACATCATTTAGGAATAATAGGCCTTGTTATATTGTTCAAAAATGGATGTGTTTTTTAATAAGAACTACTTCTATAAATGGTAATCATAATGGTAGATTATTGCATTAAGAAATGAATTCTGTATTTGATTGAATGTCTTCCCTTCCAACAAGTATAATGCTTCTTCAGGCCTTCTTTACTACTTGTATCCTCAAGGCATTCATTCTTCTAATCTTTTATACTCCTCTTTAGCACTTTAATTACCTTCAATATCGATTATTCTTTTCCTAATAAACCAAACATTAGGTGTCCATCGCAACAACCACAAGTTATTGCCTAAGTTATCAAGGCGCGCGCCTAGGCGCGCTCGGCGCACGGACAAGCGCCTGATCATGGGCGAGGCGGGCGAATTGGCCCGGGCGCGCCCCAGGCTCTATTTTACAGTGAACTGGGCTGCCCAGGTCACTGATACAGTGAACTGGGCTGCCCAGTTCACTTTTTTACAGTGAACTGGGAAACAGTGAACTGGGCAGCTCCAGTTCACTGTAAAAGGTGAACTGGGCTGCCAAGTTCACTGTTTTACAGTGAACTGAACGCTACAGTTTTCACTAATTATCTTGTTCTATGTAATAATTTTTTTGTAAAATGCTTTAATAGCTGGAAATGGACGCGAGTGGATCTGGTTCATCCAGTGTCCAATCTAGAATTGATCCTGGTTGGAAGTATGTGCGGCAGACATCTGTCACTAATAAAAATGATTTAATTTGCATTTTCTGTGAGAAAGTCACAAAGGGTGGAATTTATCGTGCGAAACAACATCTAGTGGGGGGATTTAGAAATACTAAAGTCTGTCCCAAATGCCCACAACATGTAAGGACAAAAATTCAAGATTATATGCAAAAGAAAATGACTGTAAGCATTACAGAAAAACAAGCATTCCAAGACTTTGCAGATGTAGATATCTTTGGAAGCAATGAGGATATGGATGACGTCGGTGCGAAGAATCATAGATGTGGTCCAAGCGGTGCGCCTAAAAAGTCTAGGACTAAAGGACCGATGGATGTTTTTTTTGCATCTAATATTGAGAAAAAAAATGAAACAAAAAGGCCAACATCAGCAAATGAAGCAAACTTCAATCAACGAAGCATGTAAGAAGGAACTTGGAGGGAGGGCTTGCAAGCATATAGCTCAATGGATGTATGATGCAGCTATTCCTTTTAATGCGGTTACCTACCGTAGTTTTGCAGTGATGATAGAATCCATTGGCCAGTTTGGGGTTGGATTGAAACCACCCAGTTATCATGAAGTTTGTGTGCCTTTGTTGAATAATGAAGTAACTGAAGTCGAGAAGATGATGAACTATGAGGATGAGTGGAGGTTGTTTGGATGTTCTATCATGGCAGACGGATGGACAGATAAGAAACAGAGAACACTTATACATTTTTTGGTAAATTCAACAAAAGGTACATTCTTCCTGGAATTTGTTGATGCATCTAATTACGCAAAGACTGGAGAGAGGATGCTTGAATTACTTGATAGAGTAGTGGAACGTGTTGGAGAGGCTAATGTTGTTCAAGTTGCTACTGATAGTGCAAACAATAATGTACTAGCAGTAAATATATCGTTAATCATCCTCTTTTAATATTTATTTAATTTTAATGTCATATTGAAATTAAATAAATGTGTTTATTATGAAATAGGAAAATTATTGGAAGCAAAACGGTCACATTTATATTGGACACCGTGTGCCGCTCATTGCATCGATTTAATGCTGGAGGATATTGGAAAGATGTGAAGCATTAGTAGAACAATTAAAAGAGCAATGAGCGTCAACAGTTATATTTATGTTCGGTCTGGACTAGTCAAAATGCTAAGGAGCTTAACAGGACAAGTGGAGCTTGTTAGACCTGTTGTTACTAGGTTTGCGATTTCATTTCTTGCTCTTTAGCGCATTCATAAGCAGAGGATAAATCTAAGGAAGCTGTTCACTTCACCTGACTGGACATCAAGTGAGTAGGCAAAGGAAACAGGAGGTAAGCAAGTACAGAGCATTATATACATGTAGAGCTGTCACTTAAAACCGAAAACCGCAAACCGAATCGGAACCGAACCGGAACCGAACCGGAACCGCAAAGAACTAGACCGAACCGTTCGCAAATTATTCGGATTCCGGTTTGAATTTTGGAACCGTGCAACATTGGTCCGGGTGTGGTTCTTACATTTTATTATCCATACCGGAACCGGAACCGCAACATACAAGTCTCAGGCGGTTTCAAGATTTTTAGACCCGATCCGAACCGGAACGAAGTAGAAACGAACCGCAACCCGTTTATTATTATTATTATTATATTGTTATTATTTTATAATTTATCCATAATATTTATACTTACTATCACGAGTGAAGCTGGTGCAGTTTGAACCCAAATCGCAATTGCACTAAAAGAGATCGATTTTGGACCGATCAAAACTTCACCGCATAAAAACTGTGTGGTATGGTTTGACATTGGTGCGGTTTGGAGTCAATTTTTGCAGTGCACTTTTGATTTTTTATACAGTTATATAATATATTTTCAATTTTACCCCTATATCTTTTTGAAATATTTTATTTAAAAAATTTAGAAGATATACAACTACTATTTATTAGTAATCATGAAAGACAACTAATTGTAGTCGGTTGTTACGGTTGAGCATGCCGACGAGACATGCGAAAGCCAACTAGAAGTCGTGACAAGTCTAAACGCGTAGGATGACGATTGATACTATCCCACCGATTGTTGAAAAGACAGTTGAGAAGTGCGCAACATAATTATTTCTATTTTGAAGTTGTTTTGAGTTTTACTGTTTGCAGTCCGCTTTTATTTCATTTCGCCAAGTTTGATTTTGATTTTAGTTGGAACCGATTGGAACCGGACCGAACCGCATGGAACCGGACGAAACCGTTAGTGACCGGTTTGGTTTTGGTTCTTGTTGAACCGGAACCGGAACCGTTGACACGACGGTTCCAAAAATTAAGCTGGAACCGGAACCAGAACCGGAACCGATCAAACCAAATAAGGTTTTGGTTCTAATTTGAAGAACTGTTACCTTAGTGGTTTGGTTCATGATTTTAGTATAACCGGAACCGTGACAGCTCTATATACATGGTCTCTTTCTGGAGTACTATTGTGTACATTTTGAAGATTTTCGGACCTTTAGTTCGGGTACTAAGATTGGTAGATGGGGAGAATAGACCGGATATGGGTTATATCTATGAGGCTATGGGTAGAGCAAAAGAGACAATCATGAACTCTTTCAAGGGGAAAGAGGGAAAATATAAAGAAGTCTTTGCGGTTGTTGACAAGAGATGGGAAAATCAGCTTCATCGATCATTGTATGCGGCGGCTCATTATTTAAATCCAGAATTCTTCTATTCAAACCCTGAAATGGCATTAGATGGAGAAGTCATGAGGGGTTTATATCAAACAATGCAAATGCTCATTCCAAGTCCTGAAATTCAAGATATAATTATGGACCAACTAAGTTTATATAGAAATGCTGAAGGTTTATTTGGAATGCAATTTGCAATTTGTCATAGAAAAACAAAGTCCCCAGGTTAATTAATTAAATATTATTTCAAGTTTCAAACAAATAATTTATTTAATAAGAATGATTCATTAATTTTTTGATATTTATTTTTTGGGGCAGCTGAATGGTGGCAATCATATGGAGCTGATACTCCTGATCTGACTAAATTTGCAGTAAAGGTTTTAAGTCTCACTTGCAGTTCATCCGGATGTGAGCGCAACTGGAGTTTTTTTGAGCATGTATGAATTTTTTTGAACAAGTATGTAAATATTAATTTATATTATTATATGATTAATTATTTATTTGTTATGTTGCAGGTCCATAGCAAAAAAAGAAATCGACTGGCACAACAACGCCTAAATGATTTAGTATTTGTAAAATACAATGGTGTCTTGCGTCAGCGATATGATTCACGTGATCGTATTGATCCGATCTCACTGAAAGATAATGACGATAGCAATGAATGACTGATGGGAAGAATAGAGGAAGATGAGGAGGTTGAGCATGATGACGATATAGTTTTTGATGACGATATAGTTTTTGATGACGAATTATTGACCTAGGAGGCAGCAGCAAGGGCCAGCGGAATAGAAGAAAACATCTACTCCACGCGCTTATCTAAAGGGAAGATGGTAGCTGACAAGGGGAGCACATCTAAGAAGAAGGCACCTACTCCAACAAGGCGTACAGATGATGCCGAGGATGAAGAAGAAGCTGAGTTCAATGAAGAAGAAGAAAATTTTAGTAAAGAAAATGAAACCTTTATTGATTCAGACGATGAGTGATGGCGTGATCGCCGAGATGTTATGTTATTTTCTTGCACATTAGTTTAGAGTTTATGATTGCTGACTTGGTAGCTTAGGTTTGTTTTTTGGTGCGAAAAATTGCAATGTTGATTTGGTAGATTATGATTGCTGACTTGGTTGATTTATTTATGTTATTATTTTTATTATGTTGCCTTCAAAAAATGATCTCATTTTATTATGCTTGAATGTTTGATTCTAATACGTCATTTGTGTTTTATGGAGGGATTTGGTCATTCATTAGCTGAGTGGAAGTCATGCTATATTGTTAATTCAAGAGGAGTTGATCATGGGTGTTCAAAAGGTATAAAAAATTTTACCCTAAATTTATTTATCTCCGTCAACTTTATATTACATGTTGTAGTTTTTTATTTGATTTCTAGTTGCACTTTGTATGCATCAATTATGACTATCATGTACTTATATCACTTCTCACGTGTTTAGATAGAATATTGAAAAATATGAGCTCTTATACTAACTTGATAGAAGAAAACTAACCCAATTCCAAAAGGGCTCTTATACTAACTTGATAGAAGAGAACTAACCTAATTCCAGCAAATTGGGCGCCCAATTCGCTCAATTTCAGCAAATTGGGCGCCCAATTCGCTCAATTCAGCGAATTGGGCTCCCAATTCGTTCAATTTCCTTTTTCCCCAATTTTTGCGCCTCACGTGCCTCAGGCGCGCGCCTGCACCTTGCGCTTTGCGCATAGGCTTTAGGGGCCCTTTGCGCCTTGGTGCGCCTTGCGCCTTTGATAACTTAGGTTATTGCCACAGAATATATCGTCCACTTCTTTTGCAACTGCAACATGAGTCACATGTGAGTAATGTATTAATGTATCTTGAGTAACTGCATAATCAAAAATCTTGTATCATCACGTGCATCCTTCACCCAACACGATGTGCTCACCTAGTCACTCGTATTGACCTCCCATAGTCCGGCCATATAAACATTTGCACACACATATCACACAAGGTAATCGCAAAACACACTCTACATGTGTAGATGAGTGGGGCACTCCTATCATGACATCTTATTTCCCAAAATATCGCCTTTCAATCAATTAACATGTTCTCACTCTAAGCAAAATCGTGTTCGCCCATAATCTAGTAGGTGTTGATAGGAAAGATTTCTATAAAGCTCTCGCAAAATTTGAATCAATTCAGAATAGAATCAAGTGAAATCTAGAAACATAAAATAAGCTTGACCTCTTATTGAATAAAGTCAAGGAAAGATCGGTGATTTCCAAGAAGGACTTTATATATAAATAGTACTCTAAATATAGATAAAGAAAGTAAAAAAATGACGTCTACGGCATTCTATCTCTCGGTCAATCATCCTCCCTTCCCATAACTATTGTTGGAAGAGAGAAAAAGATAATACTTGGTGCATATTATTCATCCACAAAAAGGAAATATATAGAAGTTACAACAGACTCTTAAACAAGACTCACGATATCAGACTAAACCCACGCATACTAAAAGACTATAAATAATACTAAAATATCAATATCTTCAACACTCTCCCTCAAACTAGAAGAGAAACCTTCAGCTTTGACACATCATAAAAAGAGAGGTAATGGTGGTTGACAATGTGGGACAAAAAAGGAGCCACCGAGACCCAACCGAGTGTCACTGGGGATAATCCAATTTGGTATAAGTTGCACGTCGTTGGTCCATAAACCGACCATGATCATGGTGGATGTTCTCGGAGCTACAACCAGGTCAACCAACAAAGGTCAAACCACCCCTACCCAACAACGAAGAAAATTTAGAGGAGACACAAACAACAAATGAAATATGTCTGGAGGTCGTGTGTGAATACGACAGTAGTCGGGAAAGAAAGTCATCAGAGCGGGGAGAGACCGTCGAAGGCGAGACAACATTGGAGGCGGGATTCATGGAGGCAGCAACAAGGGGAATCCATCGGGAGAAGAGGCACCATTGAAAATAGCAAAGAAGCATCCCCACGGGATCGGCAGAGGAGAAGATCCACAGAATCAACAGAGGAGAAGTTGCGGCAGAAGCGTCTATCAACAGGAACACGAGACATCGTCGACGAAGAGGGAAGCGGGATCTGCGATGTAAAGCGCAAGAGCGTCAACGGGATTGCGGGAAACAGGGGCTCGACTGGATCAGCAGGGAAAGAACTTCTCGCGCAGGGACAGGCGCGGCAGTGGAGTCCAACAGGATCGTCGATCGGAACCGTCAACGAGATCGCCAACAGCGACTGTGGACGGGAATGAAGCAGGATGAAGGCGACAACGAACAAAGAGGCAACACCGGGCCCGTCGATGGAAGCGACGACGGAAGCCATCGACATCAAGGGTATCAAATGTCGCTCCCGCCGACAGATCAGAAATTGAATCTGTCAACGGGAGCAAAGGCAGGGATCCAGACGTGATCGAAAGCTGGAGTTGATCACCAACATGAGAATGGGGCGGAATCTAGAGGGGAAAAAATACGACGGGAAGCTTAGGTCGACAATAAATTAGGACGTCCAAAAACTTCAAGGATTCGGTTCCTCCTCTGATACCATGTTGAAAGAAAGAAAGAGATAACACTCGGTGCATATTATTCATCCACAAAGAGTAAATATATAGGAGTTACAACAGACTCTTAAACAAGACTCACGATGTGTGACTAAATCCACACATACTAAAGACTTTAAATATAACTAAAATATCAATACCTTCAACAACTATAATGCTTATTCATACCTTCTTCTTTACCACTTGTCTCACTTTAAGGAATTCATTCTACTAATCTTGTGCATACTAGTGATATCTTTAGCTCCTTGGCTACTTGCAATTTTGAGCTTTCTCTTCCTAATAAAACAAATATGAAATGTCCATCACAACCACCATAAATGATGCAAACAATGGCCTCGAAATTCCTAAGTCAAGTAATAAACCTAACAGGGCACAAATTAAATTATAAAGAGCGTTTCCAACACACAAAAATTGAACAAACGGCGAGGCATGATTAGGGCGAGTGCATGCTACTCAAGGATGAAACAATCTTGCTGAAATTTATCATGATAAACGCTGGTAAAGAAGATTGAGGGGCGGGGAAAGGAGAGATCTCACTGAGGGCTTTTCCGCAATAGCTTTGTCGATCCTTCACGGTTCAGCCACAGCAGATAAACGGAGCAGTGGATGGAGGAGGCCTCGGATGGCTGGAGGTAGGTTGTTGGATGGAGGAGGGTTACCGGAAGGTGGCTGGAGGGTTGTCGGCGCGGCTGGCATAAGCGGGGAAGGTTGTTGGAATATTGACGATGCGGCTGGCGTAAGCGGGGAGCGGTGGTTTGGAGGAAGATGACTGGAGGCGTGGAAGGCGGTCGGCTAGAACGGGAGGGCTATGGGGGAAAACAACACAGGGGAGGTCGCCGGAGTGGTGGAGTGAGCGGGGTGCGGCTGGAGGGAGCTCAGGGAAGCTGGCGGGGAAAGGTCGGGGTTGTTGTGGACGATCGGCGCAGAGGAGACCGGCGCGGGCTCAACGATGCGGAAGAAGCTTGGCGGCGGGATTTCACCGAGAGAGAAATTTCTCAATCCCGATTTATCCTTCGCTCCCTAGGCCTTCACTCCAAAAGGATATTTATAACTCTCCCCCTTTCCCCTTTCTTAGACAAGAAAAAACATAAGAATTGATTTAATTTCAGCAAGATAGCAAAAAAAAATAACAATACGACCCGCCCGCACATTCCAAACCGGACCGATCCATTCAGGGTCACGTGAAGTGGTCAGTCTCACGCGCCGGGCACAATACACGAAATTTAACATAAGTGTCCATGACAGAAAATAAATAAACAACAATACAATAGCACAACTGCGACAAAACTGAAGTAAATAAAGACGAGACGGCACTAGCGGGCCGGCGACAGGATCACATCAGTTCCCCCGGGGTTGAGAGAACTCGACTCCGACGAGACTGAGCTGATGGCCGCAACGGAGAGGTCTGGGCGTCGACGCTGAAGCTCTCGGGCACTGATCCAACTGCTGTCCAAGATGTCCCTTCCCTTCCAAGTAACCAAGTAGCGCTGGTAAGCTCCTGCACGAGTCTGGAACCCCCGTACGTCAAGCACCTGGTCGATCTCCTCTGTGGTTGGCGTGAAGGCCGGCTGAAATCCCGTGGTCGCCCCGGGCTCCAAGGTAGGGGGAGGCACAGGCGTAGCGGGTGGGGATCCATGGAAAGGGCACAGGTCCGCCACATTGAAAATCGGTGATGTTCCGAATTCCAAGGGTAGATCAACAAGGTAGGCATTCTCACCCAACCGCTTCCTTATCTGAAAAGGGCCGAAACGACGTTGTCGGAGCTTGTGTTAAGTCCCACTGGGAAATCTTTCC
Source organism: Platanthera zijinensis (assembly GCA_039513925.1). Taxonomy (NCBI): domain Eukaryota; kingdom Viridiplantae; phylum Streptophyta; class Magnoliopsida; order Asparagales; family Orchidaceae; genus Platanthera; species Platanthera zijinensis. The sequence goes on along the minus strand of CM077080.1, from coordinate 3,625,705 downwards.
TTTCTAAAGTGTACCAGAACCCAATCTCCTTCCAAAAAAAACAAGTCGCGTCGGTGGTTATCGGCGCTAGCCTTGTATTTTTCGGATGTCACCTGCAGCTTATTATGAATAATATCATGCAAAGATTTTAAGTTCTCAACCCAAGTAGTAGCATCAAAAGAAATGCGCTCATAGGAAGGCAAGGAATGGCAGTCAAGGTAATGGGGAATAGGAAAACCATAAACAATCTCAAAAGAAGACTTGTCGGTGGAACGATTTACGGTGCTGTTGTATGCAAATTCTGCTTGGGCTAACGCTAAGTCACACTGTTTGGGTTGCTCTCCAGCTAGGCATCTTAATAAATTACCCAGACTTCAGTTAACCACCCCGGTCTGCCCATCAGACTGGGGATGGTACGCGCTACTAAAATTTAATTTTGTGCCCAGTTTTCGCCATAATGTTTTCCAAAAGTAGCCCATGAATCGCGTGTCCCTGTCGGAAGTGAAAGTGTGTGGTACCCCATGGAGTCGAACCACCTCTCGAAAGAAAAGATGGGCTACGTGTGCCGCATCGGAGGTTTTCCGGCATGGTATAAAATGAGTCATCTTGGAGAACCTATCAACAACTACGAATACGGAGTCAATTCCTCGCGCCGCAGTAGGAAAACCACTAACAAAATCCATGGAGACTTCGTCCCATGGACGCTCCGGAATCGGTAGGGGAGTGTACAGTCCAGTGTTCTGGGACTGTCCCTTATACAACTGGCACGTATGGCAGGTGCGAACGTGGTTGATAACGTACTGCCTCATGCGCGGCCAATAATAACGTGAGGTCGCTAGATCCAGCATCTTGGCCTGTCCGACATGCTCACCTAGTCCGGCCAAGTGCAACTCGGCGAGCAAGGCCTCACGTAAAGGTCCCTGGCAGATACATAATTTGGTGCCCCTAAACAGGAACCCCTCACTCATGCAGAAATGTCCTGTCGGGTCTGCCCCATGCGGCTGACACTCTGCCCACACAATACTGAAATCGGGGTCAGTGGTGTATAGCTCCTTTTGGGAATCTAAGTCTGTCAACCGAAGGTGTAGAGATCCTAAGAGATGCGCTCGTCGACTAAGGGCATCAGCGACTCTATTGGTGACTCCTGGTTTATGCCGGATGTGAAAGGTGTACTCCTGCAGGAAGGCGGCCCATTTGGCGTGACGTCGGACCTCCTTCTGGGAGTTCAGGTACTGCAACGCCTCATGATCCGTATTCAGCACGAACTCGCGCTGAATCAAGTAATGTCGCCAGTGACGGAGAGCCTGTACGATGGCGAAAAACTCAAGATCGTAGGTCGAATATCTCGTTTTCGCATCATTCAGCTTCTCACTATAAAATGCTACAGGTCGGCCCTCCTGACTCAGTACTGCCCCGATGCCCACATGTGAAGCGTCACAATCTACTTCGAAAACCTTTTCAAAATCGGGTAGGGCCAGAACAGGAGCACTAGACATTTTCTCCTTCATAAGGAGGAATGCCTGCTCCGCCTCAGCCATCCATACGAATTGCCCCTTGCGGAGGCAATCTGTGATTGGTGCGATGTGGGTGTTGAAGTTGCGTATAAAGCGACGATAGAACGAAGCGAGGCCATGAAACCCACGTGCCTCGGTGAAGTTCCTGGGGGTGGGCCAGGACTCAATCGCGTGGATCTTTTCCGGGTCCACCTTGATGCCCTCGGAAGAGACAATATATCCCAAAAAGGTGAGGCTACTAGTGAGAAAGGTGCACTTTTTTAAGTTGATGATTAAGCGGTGTTCTCTTAAGATCTGCAGGACCTGCCGAAGATGTGTAAGGTGCAGATCAGGGTCGAGGCTGTAGATAAGGATGTCGTCAAAGTAGACAACAACGCAAGTTCCCATCAGGGGTCTGAGGACTTGGGTGATCAATCTCATAAAGGTGCTCGGAGCGTTGGACAAGCCAAAAGGCATGACCAACCACTCATACAGTCCCTCCCTTGTTTTGAAAGCCGTCTTCCATTCATCCCCGGGTCGGATCCGGATCTGATGGTAGCCACTCCGGAAGTCAATCTTCAAAAAAACCTTCACCCCACTCAGCATGTCGAGCATGTCGTCTAATCGGGAATCGGTACTTGACTGTAATCTTGTTGATAGCGTGGTTGTCAACACACATACGCCAAGTTCCGTCCTTCTTGGGGACAAGAAGGGCAGGGACAGCGCAGGGACTAAGGCTTTCCCTTACGTGTCCCTTCTGGAGAAGCTCGGATACCTGTCTCCTGAGCTCCTCGTGCTCCCTCGGGCTCATACGATGGGGTAGGCTTGCTCCTAGGACTAAATAGATGCAGTGTTGAATATCCCTCAGCGGTGGGAGCTGGTCGGGTAACTCATCCGGGGTGAGGTCATCAAACTCGGAGATCCGGGGTCGTACGGCCGCCGGAATCTCCACAGAGGTAGTAGGGGACTCCAGGCTGACTAATACAGAGGCGACGGTCCCCTCTCGCATCTCATGACTAAACTGTCGCTCTGTCAACAGCATGCGGATGGACGGATACGCCATGGTGGTGAGCGTGGTCGTGGGGATAGGAGCCTCAGCTGGAACAGCCACCGGAGGGGTGAGTCGCTGCGGGACAAGACCGTTCTTCTGGGAAGAAGAACTGTCTTGCGACCGCGATGGTCGAAAGAATAAGAGTTCCTTTGACCGTCATGGACAGTGCTTTGGTCATATTGCCACGGACGCCCCAAGAGAATGTGGCACACATCGAGGGGTGCAACATCACACCACACTGAATCAGAATAGGAAGGTCCAATGGTGAACGCCACGAGGCATCGATGTGAGATGACCATCGTGGTGCCACTAGTCACCCGGGATAACTCATAAGGGCGCTCCAGTTTCTGAATCTGGAGGCTTAACTTCTCTACCATGCGTTGGGAGACGAAAATCTCCATGCTCCCACTGTCAACGATAATAGAACAGTAATGCTCTTGGAAGCGAGCAGTGGTGCGAAAGATATTGTGTCTCACCCAAGCGTCATCAGTGGCAGCTCTCGGGGCAAGCAAGCTATGCTGCAGAACACAAATCAACTGATCTGGCTGCTCGCCCTCTACCTCACACTCTCCCTCAAGGGGGTCCTCGGTGTCCTTGACTAAATAGCTCTCTCAGATTCCATACTCTGGATCTCGTCCATCGTCAACCTCAACAACCACGGTAAACTGGCGCCTTGGACATTCAGATGATTTATGTCCCGGCTCCATGCACTTATAGCATCGAAACACGAGCTTAGAGGTGACGGTCTCCTTCCCCTTCAAGGAAATCGAAGAGGGACCTACAGGGGATGGAGCTGGTAGCATATGTCTAACCGTAGAGGGTAGGCCCGGGGTAGGTGATGTACTCGTCCTAGTGGTCGATGTCGAAGACGAGGAATACTGCGTCTTGTCCGAAGATCTCTGGCTGGATGTCCTCTTCTGGAGGGCCTCCACTCGGCGTGCCCGACTAGAGATCTCTCCCAGGTCCCGGAAATCATGTAACTCTAACTGGTCTCGAATCGCGTACCGTAGCCCATTCAGATAACGGGCCACAACCATGTGGTCTTCCTTCTTTAGATCTAAACGTGACTGGAGGACCAGGAACTCGTTGGTGTACTCGTCAATGGTTTGTTTATCTTGTTGTAGGTTGTGATACCTACGGTACAAAGTCTGCAAAAAATCAGCGGGGACGTACCTCCTCTTGAGTTAAGTTTTGAACTCAACCCAGGTGGTGATAGGGGGTTGTCCCATCGTGAATCGCATCCGCTCGACGTGCCCCCACCATGTGAGTGCAGGGCCCTTCAGCTTCAAGGTAGCATACTCCACCTGCTGGTGGGCAGGTGTGCGCTTCCAGCTGAGGAATCGCTCAAGTCGTTCACACCAATCAAGACACACCTCAGGCTCGAGTGTGCCCTCAAAATCCCCAACATCTAGTTTAATACCAGCATCCCACCTAGGGGGATTCCTATTATCTTGATACGCTAGTTGGGGTTCTGGTGGTGGAGGTGTAGGAGGTCGTGCAGGAGGAGTAGGGGGCTGAGCAGCAGGGCCCCCGAAGTGATACTGGGCTTCTAAGTTATTAACCGTAGTACGCAATCCCATCATGACTTGGTTTGTGTCTCTCACGGAGAGAGTGAGTGTAGTGATAGCGGCCATAAGTTCTTCCATTCGTTTACCTATATCTCCCACATTACCCTCTAGGTGCTCCACTCGAGATTCCATGGACAAACTTGAAAAACTCGCAAACTTAGGAATTTCGGAAATGCAAACGCTCGGCTATCCCACAATAGAAGTGAGATATCCCAGCAGCCACACCAAATTGATGCAAACAATGGCCTCGAAATTCCTAAGTCAAGTAATAAACCTAACAGGGCACAAATTAAATTATAAAGAGCGTTTCCAACACAAAAAAATTGAACAAACGGCGAGGCATGATTAGGGCGAGCGCATGCTACTCAAGGATGAAACAATCTTGCTGAAATTTATCATAATAAATGCTGGTAAAGAAGATTGAGGGGAGGGGAAAGGAGAGATCTCACCGAGGGCTTTTCCACAATAGCTTTGTCGATCCTTCACGGTTCGGCCACAGCAGATAAACGGAGCAGTGGATGGAGGAGGCCTCGGATGGCTGGAGGTGGGTTGTTGGATGGAGGAGGGTTACCGAAAGGTGGCTGGAGGGTTGTCGGCGCGGCTGGCATAAGCGGGGAAGGTTGCTGGAGGATTGACGGCGCGGCTGGCGTAAGCGGGGAGCGGTGGTTTGGAGGAAGATGACTGGAGGCGTGGAAGGCGGTCGGCTAGAACGGGAGGGCTATGGGGGAAAACAACACAGGGGAGGTCGCCGGAGTGGTGGAGTGAGCGGGGTGCGGCTGGAGGGAGCTCGGGGAAGCTGGCGGGGAAAGGCCGGAGTTGCTGTGGACGATCGGCGCATAGGAGACCGGCGCGGGCTCAACGATGCGGAAGAAGCTTGGCGGCGGGATTTCACCGAGAGAGAAATTTCTCAAACCCGGTTTATCCTTTGCTCCCTAGGGCTTCACCCCAAAAGGATATTTATAACTCTCCCCCTTTTCCCCTTTCTTAGACAAGGAAAAACATAAGAATTGATTTAATTTCAGCAAGATAGCAAAAAAAATAACAATACGACCCGCCCGCACATTCCAAACCGGACCGATCCATTCAGGGTCACGTGAGGTGGTCAGTCTCACGCAACGGGCACAATACACGGAATTTAACATAAGTGTCGATGACAGAAAATAAATAAACAACAATACAATAGCAAAACTGCGACAAAACTGAAGTAAATAAAGACGAGACGACACTAGCGGGCCGGCGACAGGATCACATCAATAAATCATCGATGCAGAAATTGCCACCCACTTCTCCTTTGGGAACTGCTCAACCAGCAGCTCATGTCCCACCTTGTCATATCATGTTATCTTAAATTGCAGACGATTGTTGTTGTTATGGAGGGATCAAGCAGCGTGGTGCCTGAACAAGATTAGCGGTCTACTATTGACAAACAGAGATCACGAAAAACCCCATGAAGTGATGGTGTAACTTGCATATTTAATTTCATTATGTTCGGAGTGCTTATAATTTCATTGTGCTTAATGACCTAATTAGGTCTAGTGAATTGGGACTATAAATAATTTGTATGTATGTGTTAGTTTTACATGTTGGATTAAAAAATATATAATCCTTAGGTTGATTGTGAGTCTATGATAGACACCCCCAATCGCCCTCCTTGAGGCGAACACTCCCCTTCCCTCTCCTTTTGCTCAATTGATTAATTCAACAAGGCCATAAGACTGGACCAACCAGTCGTACCACCCTCCAAAGTCCAATCTCAATTGTCAAATTTCCAGTGTGCACCTTCCTGGGTCGCAACATTGTTTTGTTAGTCACTTCATGTGCCGCTCAATCCGTGATATGCATTGCTTCCCTTCAAATTTCTCACACACCCGCTTCACTGGCTCGGTCAATCTCCACAATGACGCCTACAATACATGTACTGCTCCCCAGTTCCAATCAACATTTCTGGAATTAGATCCAAAGTGCATGCTGAAATGAATAGATTGCACTATAATTGGAAAAAAAGATGATAGAAAAACCTGAGGTATGCTTGCATCAAACTCATGAGGGTTGATTTCCCCTAAGAGTACCCCCTCCAAGTGAGAGCTTACATGGATTCCACAAGAAACCCCAAAGACACATTTACTCTTTCTTATATAGGGAAGAACACTCCAATGCATAAATTACCAAAATGCCCCTTAAAGGGAAAATTACATAAAGACAATATATCAATTAAGGACAATATTAATATACAATAAATGGAGAGATGGATTTGAGTTTTCAGTAGACACGGGGAGGGTCGTAGTTTATGCATCACATCAATACTTCTCCAAAATCGAGATTACCCTCGAGGTCAAGTCTTGATGGGACCATCCTTGAGCTCGAGAGCCTCAAAGTCAATGATGATGATGTCTTCATCTGCAGCACCGAGTAGAAAGCAAAAATTTTTGTATGGACATTGGTGTGTTGGGGATTAAGGCTAATATTGATATCTGCTGCCTAAACAAGTACCCTGGCGTCGGAATAGAAAAGAACATTTACTCCAGTAAATTGATATAATAAAGATAGCAACTCTGTCATTTAAGCTACCAACAATATATTCATCAAATAGGTTTGCACCCTCAAACATAATATTCAAAGTACTATGATTGCTTTGGCGTTTAACATCAACAACAATAAAAACATGATGCATATGATAATTAGAAACCTAACTTTTAATCAATAAAAAATGAATTTCCACTCCAATTTTATGAGTGAAGGGATTGAATGCAGCTCAAGGATTGAATTTTCGCAAAATACACTGTAAGATGAGTTGGAATGGATGGTTAGCATTGATGTAGTTTAATTGGAGATAATTACAAGACAAGTTATCAGGACTCATGTTGCAGAAACTAATTGAAGTACAACATCATTCAAAATTTGATTGAGATTTGGCGTCAGTTGGAGTAGATTTTGGGTTTTGCCGATTCAGCAGAATTATGTTTGAATCAATTCAAAAACTAAATGCAAAACTTGAATATACATAACAAAAAAATTAAAATATATAAATTTATATGATAATAATGTATTTAAATGTCAATAAAGAAAAACCAATTCAACTGTTAAACATGTAATTATTTTCCGAGGCTGGTTGATTCAAAGGAGAGCAAGAATCAATATTTACAGCTCAAAATACCTCGAGAGGTGGTATTTTCCTTTAACATGAAATGCATATTTTTCTTAAACACAAAAAAAAAACTGAAGACAAGCAGCAAATAACTAGAACCTTTCATTAGAACATCCCTCTAGCATTTCTGTAGTTTTTAGGGAAAGGCTAAAACTGAATGCAGCTCAAACGCTGCTCCGTTTGGCACGGTGGTGGTGGTCATGAACATGGGGTTAAATTGTCATTTGATAACGCCCTGTTACGACTCCAAATTAGGCGTTTTGGTTTATTCAGGGGCTGTTTTGTCTTTTCATTATGCTTTGTCTTAAGTATTTAAGTTGTTGTTGTAGTAGGGTTTTGTGTGTGAAAAAGAACTGAAAGTATTGTGCTTGTGCTGTGTGGAGTTCGGTTGTGTCCCCTCCTGCGGTGGTTGACTATTCAGGGAGGATCTCCTTCCTTAGGTTTGGTTATCCCTTTCTTTGTTTGTTTGGAGTTAAATGTTGTAGCTTGTTGGATGTTTTGTTGATTTTGAAGTGAAGTGTGGGGATTTGCTGATCTATTGCTTGCATATTACTTTTTGCTTGCATCAAAGGTATCAGAGGGAGCACAATCCGCCCGGCACCATGCCCGTTGCCGACGCCACACGCTCGAAGGAATCGGCCGGCGATCTGGACGCTATCCGCCAACTCCAAGACACCCTCACCGCCTCGATACAGATCTTGAAGGAGCAACAGAGCCGCACCTCGGATGAGGTCCGCGAGATCCTGTCGGTCTTGAAGGCCGACCGCACCAACAGCGTCGGTGGACAGGGGATCTCGCCCGATGTTCGTGGCTCCCCGAGTCGGCCAACTTTCTCTACTAGATTTGCCCGCATAGACTTTCCGCGGTTCTTTGGGGACGGAGTTCTTGATTGGATCTACCGTTGCGATCAGTTTTTCGAAGTGGATGCTACCCCGGATGATATGAAGGTCCGCGTCGCCTCCATACACATGGAGGACAAAACCCTCTACTGGCATCAAGGCTTTATGAAGAATCGCCTCACTCGGCAATGGCCCACTTGGGAGGAGTATTGTAAGGCCCTTAATGCCCATTTTGGCTCCAAAATATTTGATGACCCCCTATGTGAAATGAAGAACTTACGTCAAAAGGGAACGGTCCAAAGTTACTTGGATGAGTTCGACGCCCTGTTGTACCGCGTCGCCATTCCGGAAGAGAGCGCCATTAGCCTTTGTTTAGGCGGATTGAAAGGGGAAATCGAGTACGTCGTGCGAATGTTCCAGCCCAAATCACTCCAAGATGTTTTCTCTCTCGCAAGGCTACAGGAGCAGTAATTATCATTTACCAAACGCACCACATTCTCTACATGGGATCGGCAAGCTCGGGAGGGTAAGCAACAGGCAACCTCGTCGTGGACCAGACCCGCCGGCTCAGGCATGGGTGGGCCGTCATCAGGGGGGGCTAAGCTCACGTCGACGGACATGGATGAGCGAAGGAGCAAGGGATTATGTTTTTGGTGCGACAGTAAGTTTACCCCGGGGCATAAATGTGTGGAATGCCGCAGATCGTACGCCTTGGAACTCATACTCGACAGTGCGGAGGAAGGGGAGGACTTGGCAGTTGAGCAAGGTGAAGAGGTATTGTTGCCCGAAGAACCAGGAGAAGACGCCCCACCACATGTTTTCGTCCACGCTTTGGAGGGAACACCCCACTTTCAAACCATGCGCGTTACTGCCTCCTATAATGGTGACCTTATTCATGTGTTAATCGATTCGGGCAGTACTCACAATTTCTCGGACCTCTTTACGGAACCAACTGGCTTACCACCACTTCGACAACACGAACACCGAATCCCACTGCAGGCGGCTACCGCACCGGTCACTCTTCGCCCGTATCGTTACCCTCCCGCACAGAAGGCAATAATTGAACGTATGGTGGGGGACCTACTTGACACGGGTATGATCCGTCACAGCCATAGTCCGTTTGCATCTCCGGTAGTCTTGGTCAAGAAGAGCGATGGCACTTGGCGACTGTGCGTCGACTATAGGCAGCTTAACAAGCACACTATCAAAGATAAATTTCCGATTCCGGATATTGAAGAGTTGATCGATGAGCTCCAAGGGGCGGTTTTCTTTTCCAAGCTAGACTTACGCGTGGGCTACCATCAAGTGCGTATGGCACCAAGCGACGTTTACAAGACGGCGTTTCGCACTCACCATGGGCATTACGAATTCCTCGTGATGTCGTTCGGGTTGTCCAACGCTCCCTCCACATTCCAAGGCTTGATGAACTCTCTCTTCCGGCAACACCTCCGACGATTCATTTTGGTATTTTTTTACGACATACTCGTCTTCAGTCGGACATGGGAAGCACACGTGGAGCACCTACACACCACCTTCACCATCTTGCGGCATCACCAGCTGGTTCTCAAAGGCAGCAAATGTCATTTCGCATTGCGGCAAATACACTACTTGGGTCACCTCATTTCCAATGAAGGGGTGGCGACGGACCCGAGCAAGGTTCAAGCCATGTTGGATTGGCCAACTCCTACAACCTTGAAGAAATTGCGGGGGGGGGGGGGCGGGTTAACCAGGTACTACCGCCGGTTTATTCAAGGCTACGGGGTGCTAGCACGTCCCTTGACCTCGCTACTCCACGACCAGAAGTTTACTTGGGAAGACCATGCCGAGAGGGCGTTTCAGGCATTGAAGGCAGCCGTGTCCCAACCGCCCGTATTATGGCTTCCAGACTTTCAGAAACCTTTTGTCGTGGAGACGGGCGCGGCGGATACCGGAGTCGGTGCGGTCCTATTACAAGAAGAACAACCGATTGCCTATTTTAGCAAGGCACTTGGTCCAAAAAATGCTCCACTCTCGACTTATGAGAAAGAACTCCTCGTCGTCGTTATGGCGATTAGCAAATGGCGGCATTATTTAATGGGCTCTCCTTTCATCATTCGAACGGACCATGAGAGCCTCAAATTCTTGCTTGAACAACGCATTGCGACGCCGGCTCAACAACGCTATCTCGCTAAATTGATGGGATACGATTTCCAAATCCAATACAAACGGGGTAAGGAGAATGTTTGCGCCGACGCGCTTTCTCGGCAATATGACAGACTCGAGACGGAGCTGAATGCTATGGTGGTGGTCCAATCGGAATTACTGCGGGCAGTACGACAATCTTGGGAGGAGGATGACAACATTCGACGTCTCATAGCGGCCAAGGAGGCTGACCCGACTAGCAAGCCCTGCTATCAATGGCGTCGGGGTGTCCTGCAGCGCAAGGGTCGGCTCGTAGTCGGACACAACGTGGGCCTCAAGCAGCGGATACTTCGGTTGTATAACGACAGTCCAATGGGAGGACATTCCAGCATAACGACAACGTACCATCGTTTGAAAGGCGTGTTCTATTGGAAAAAATGAAATCGGACGTCTACGACTACATCCAAACATGCCCTGTGTGGCAAGCTTGCAAGGTAGTTAATCAATTACCCTTGGGATCACTGCAGACCCTTCCGGTTCCGGAACGCATTTGGCAGGAAATCTCTATGGATTTCATTGAGGGCCTTCCCAAAAGCCAAGGCAAATCAGCAATACTCGTAGTGGTGGATCGGCTTAGCAAACAAGCCCACTTCATGGCTTTAGCTCATCCGTACACAACAGAAGAGGTGGCCCGGGTTTTCCTCAACTCCATTTTTCGGTTACATGGTCTTCCAAAAGCAATTGTAAGCGATCGCGACTCGATTTTTCTCAGCGATTTCTGGGTGGAGCTTTTCAAAATTTTGCAGGTGCAGCTACACCATTCCACGACATACCACCCACAAAGTGACGGACAAACCGAGGTGGTCAATCGCTGCGTCGAAGGATACTTACGCTGCATGTGCCACGAACGACCCCGGAGTTGGGCGGAGTGGTTGCCCCTAGCCGAATGGTGGTATAATTCTTCTTTCCACAGTGCCATCAAGATGAGCCCTTACGAGGTAGTGTACGGTCAAGAACCGCAACCTCCATCGCCCTACATCAAAGGCACAGCCACGTTGCCGGCGGTGGATCGTACCCTTGAAGCACGGGAAGTCGGGAACGGGTACTCTTAATCTTAAAGCAAAATTTATACCAGGCACAAAATCGGATGAAGACGTTGGCCGATAAAGGGCGTCGTGAACGGGAGTTCGATGTTGGTTCCTGGGTATACCTCCGGTTGCAGCCCTATCAACAAACGAGTCTACGCCCCCACGGATGCCTAAATCTCTCGCCCAAATACTTTGGACCTTTTCGAGTACTGGAACGAATCGGCAAGGTGGCCTACCGCTTGGACCTTCCGGCGGACAGCAAAATTCATGCAACATTTCATATTTCTCAACTGAAGGAGCACAAAGGCGCGCCGCCGCAACAGCCTATTACGCTACCTGCCTCGATATCGGCAGAAGGGAACCTGCTGCGGGAGCCCCGCCAATGTTTGGGGCGCCGGATTCTCAACCGCGACGGTCGTGTGGTCACTCAACTTTCTCGTGCAGTCGGACGATGATTCACGGGCAAATGCTACTTGGGAGGACCTCTGGTCGCTGCAAAAGACGTATCCTCAATTTGTTCCTTGGGGACAAGGAACACCTGATGGGGGGGCAAGTGTTACGACTCCAAATTAGGCGTTTTGGTTTATTCAGGGGTTGTTTTGTCTTTTCATTATGCTTTGTCTTACGTATTTAACTAATTTAAGTTGTTGTTGTAGTAGGGTTTTGTGTGTGAAAAAGAACTGAAAGTATTGTGCTTGTGCTGTGTGGAGTTTGGTTGTGTCCCCTCCTGCGGTGGTTGACTGTTCAGGGAGGATCTCCTTCCTTAGGTCTGGTTATCCCTTTCTTTGTTTGTCTGGAGTTAAATGTTGTAGCTTGCTGGATGTTTTGTTGATTTTGAAGTGAAGTGTGGTGATTTGTTGTTCTATTGCTTGCATATTACTTTTTGCTTGCATCACGCCCACCTAAGGAACTTCATCCACTTTTATGTTCAAACGTATGATGTTTGTTAGGTGATCATTAACGAATGAATGACGGTTTAACCCATGCACGACCGCCGCCACCATGCCAAAGGGAGCCTCAGTCCCTTATCTCAGTAAGAACATAAAACTGGATGCAGCTTTTAAATAAAAATAGCGAGCATTGCTTCAGGAATATAACAGGAGCAGAACAAAATGTATAGAACACAGGCGAATAAAACAACTATAAACAACAACAAAATGCATAAAATTCCGGCTAAAGAGAAACAGAAATCAAAAGATCTTTCAAGTCCGTCCAATCCTTAGTAAAATCAAATGACTAAATATCATGCTCGTGCCTTAATGGAAGCAAAGATCTGAAAAAAAAAGGAAACCATACATATGAAGGCGGAGGCGGCGCCGTCTGGTAGGTGCGGCGGGGGTACCTTTGTAGTTTCGGCAAACGGATTTGATAAGGTCTTTTGCTTGAGTCGGCGGTAGAGGAGTTGTGGCGAGAAGAGAGGAAGAGGTGTTCGCGGCCGGCGGTAGCTCTTCTTCTCTTCGAGCCGAAGAGGGTGTTCACGGGAAAAATTGCGACTTATTAGGGTTTCTATCTCACCTCAAAATTCCGCCTGCGTAAATAAAATTTTAATTAACAGAAAAATAAATAAATTTTAATCCCCATGATGAAAAATTTTGGGAGTTATTAAAGACAATGCAATTTTAATTATACGTGATTGTTAACCGCAATCCGTTATTGCCTAGTCGCAACTCAAAATCTGCTAATTTTTCACGTCTTTTTGAAATACGTCTTGTACATGCAATTTCAGGAAAAGTGTTCAACACGAAAGTTGTAGATCTCGACGAGATCTACAACTTTTGTGTTGAACACTTTTTCTGAAATTGCATGGACAAGACGTATTTCTAAAAGGCGTAAAATCTGAGCTTTTTTTACAAAGTACGTCTTGTACATGTATTTTTAGGAAAAGTGATCAACACAAAAGTTGAGATCTACAACTTTCTTGTTGAGCACTTTTCCTAAAATTGCATGTACAAGACGTATTTTGAAAAGGCGCGAAAAATTATGAGATTTTGGGGTGCCACTAACAAATAGCAGTGATGGGTTCCACCATCATTTATAGGAGAAAAAGAGCCCCCCCCATGATCTCCACCCAAGGAAAATCATGGGTGGGCCCCACCCCCCATAATCTCTCATAATGATAGGAGTTATGGGGGCGGGACCCGCTCCCTCCCCTCATGGGGGAAACCACCGCCGGGAGAACCGCCGCTGACGGACGGCTTAGCCACCGTCGACGGCCGGCCCCACCGGCCACCGTCGCGGCCGGTCCCGCCGTCGGGGCGGCCGCGGCAAGCCGCCAGCAAGGCCACGATCGGCCTAGCCGGGGGCGGCCGAGCCACGGCCGGCCCGGCCTTGCCGTGGTCGGCCGCGGCCGCCCCGGCCATGGCCAGTCGCGGCCTCCCTAGCCGCGGCCTCCCTAACCGCGGCCGGCCTCGGCCCGGCAAGGCCGTGGCCGGCCTTGCCACGGCAAGGTCGTGGCCGGCCACGGCCGCCCCGGCCATGGCCGGTCGCGGCCTCCCTAGTCGCGGCCGGCCTCAGCCCGGCAAGGTCGTGGCCGGCCTCGCCGTGGCCGGTCACGGCCGCTCTGGCCGCGACCGGACCGCCGGCAGGCCACCGTCATGGGCCGCCCGGCCGGCCGCTCCCACCGCCGGCCGCAAGGCCGCCGCCATCATTATGGCGGCTCGCCGCCATGAGAGGCCTCCCCGCCGTTCGATCAAGGGGAGGCTCCCCTCGCCGTCCGATCAAAGGGGTAACCACCCACTACCCCACCATTTTAGTGGTGGGGCCCGCCATGATTCTCCCCTGGAGGCTATAAAAGGACCCCCGGGGGTTCCTCATTTCTCACCTTTTTCTCCTTCCTGGTTTTTCTCCTTCTTCTTCAGGTGAGAGCTCTCCCGCCTCCTCCACCAAGTCGGCCTCTGCTCGCCATAAACCACCGCCAGTCCCCAACAGCCACTGGCGGCCACCAGCATCCACCAGCGGCTACAGGCACCCCACCAACGCATTGGCAGCAAAAGGACGTCCAAGACCTCGAGGAAATCGAAAGAACAGGATATTGAGAGCGAGCAAGTGCGTGCCGCCCCGAGCATGCGCGCCAGGAGCATTCCCCACATTACTTTGTCCAAGTCACTCCCGCGGTGCAGCCTGTTGCCCGCAAGAGACTACAGTCTCTCTCTCTCCCCCCAAGTTGTAACGGGAGCGGCTTATCCCCCCGATTCACCAAGCATACTGTAATCACCCAAAGCTAGTGGAATTTGACCGGCACAGACCCGGTCACGTGGTTTTTTATCCATTTCAGGGGTTTTTCCACGTCATCAAGACTTGTCTTCACTGTTCATTTTCATCGACTGTGTGCGCGCTCGACAGCTTCATGAGCTGAGATGGTACAAGATTATCCGGTCCGACCGGGACGTCGAGTTAGTCCACAACAAGCAGGTTTGCGGTTAACAATCACCTTATTATATACATGGCAATTTCTATTATTTTAATCAATGTTTTCAAAACCGGGAAGCGAAAGGTTCAAGGTTCAACCGGGGTCGAACCGTTATATATAAATATATATATTATTACAAGTATATTTTAAGTATTAATATGTATATTATATATTTTAAGAGTATATATAATTTTATACGGTATATATATTCATTATTACATATATTTTTAAATATATTTGAATGATATATATTATATATTTACTCATATATTTTAAATTTACAAATATATTTTAAATGCATCATAAAATTATTTTTTTAATTTTTTATAAAATTATAAATATATTTAAATTTATCATGATTTTTTTTAAATCATAATTTAATATAATAATGCTTAGAAATATTTAATTTTATATTAGTATAATAGTATGTATATTTATATAATATATTTCGAAAATGTTCATCAAAGATCAATTGCTCTAGTGATCTTTAACCTTATTTGAGCTAGAGGTGGTCTGGGTTCAAATCCCAACAAAATCATTTTTTACATGCATTAATTATTGGGCTTGTGGCCCGCCCGGTTCCACAAAACCATGCTCGGTTTCCGGTTAGCCGGTCCGCCCGCCCGATTTGCCGGTTCTTGGGCGGTCTGCTGCCATGGCGGGTTTTCACCCCTGACCGGACCGGTCGGTCTGGTCCGGGTTTTAAAAGCATGATTTTAATTTTAAAATTGCTCCGACAAAAAAATTTGGGTGTTGTTATTAGCAAATCCACTTTCGTTTCTAGCAAATCAGAAAAAAAAATATTCAGTCATTTTTTGCATTTTTTCTCTTCCCAAAAATTACTACTACCAAACCAATCTTATTTTTTGACAACTTTTGCATTTTTGAATTTCGAGCCCCAAATATTTCTCATTTGAAAAAATGATCAACATTCATGTTAATGTTGATCATTTTTTGATTTGAAGACGTTCATGTTCATGTTGATTTAGGCCTCCAATTTGGGCCCTAAAAAAAAAAATCACGAAACGTACAAATTTTCGGCGTTACTTTTTTCGGGTCCAAATCGGGAGCATAATCGGCTTCAAATCAAAAAGTGTTCAACATGAAAGTTGAACATCTCGACGAGATCTACAACTTTCATATTGAACACTTTTTGATTTGAAGCCGATTATGCCCCCGAAAAAAGTCACGGCGATCCCGGGCGTCCGTACATATGTACGATGTAACTTTTTTCAGGGGTCAAATCGGGGGTCTAAAGTGCTTCAAATCAAAAAGTATTCATGTTCATGTTCAAAAAGTGTTCATGTTCATGTCGATCCCGATGCTTTTTGATCAACATTCATGTTCATGTTGATTTAGGCCTCCAATTCGGCCCTAAAAAAGACATGCACGGAACGTACAGATTTTCGGCTTGACTTTTTTCGGGATCAAATCGGGGGCATATTCGGCTTCAAATCAAAAAGTGTTCAACATGAAAGTTGTATATCTCGACGAGATCTACAACTTTCATGTTGAACACTTTTTGATTTGAAACCGATTATGCCCCCGATTTGGCTCCCGAAAAAATTCATGTCGATCCCGGGCGTCCGTACTTATGTACGACGTAACTTTTTTTAGGGGTCAAATCGGGGGTCTAAAATGCTTCAAATTAAAAAGTGTTTAACATGAAAATTGTAGAACTCGTTGAGACCTACAACTTTCATGTTGAACACTTCTCATGAAATTGTACGTATAAGACGCAGTTCAAAAGAACGTATATATTCTTATATACACTTAACTCGTATATACATCACATCCTTATAGGAATTAGAAATCAAATATATTTCTAAACCGACTCATATTTTGTTTAAAGATTTTGGTGCAATTGGTGCAAATAATGATATTTTATTGAAAAAACAGTTTTGGACATACTGAACATTTGCGGCATTTTGACTCATCTATAATCCTAACATAAGTGGTTGAATGAATACATTTGAAATCATTTGTAATGTAATGTACAGCGGGTTATTTTGAAAGAATGAATGTTTTAGACAAAATTTAATTTTTTTTTAAAAAAATTATGTTGGTTTGCTAGTAACAAATTGATTTTCAAAAATGAGGGTTTGCTAATAGTAATGGTTTGTTAGAAATCAAACTTGGTTTGCTAGTAACAACACCCAAAAATTAATGGCATCATAGTAGCTTGAAAATTGAGTTTATTATGACAACCTCTGGCTTGTCGGATCAACCATTTCCCACTGGAGAAAGGGATTTAATATGTAGTGCTCGAGACCGATAAAGATGTTGGCGGCAAACTCGGCTCGAGGCTGACAAGTATAAAATTAATGACATTTTTGTTTTTGAAATTTTTTGCTTTTTTTGCTGAAATCTGAATGTAGTTTTATTATTTTTCTTTTAATATTCCTGTGGTCCAATTAAAAATGTCTTTAACAAAGCGACTTCACTAGTCAAAAATGTAATGTCTTTTAACAATTCTCAAAATTAGTGAGATCGCCGCATTTTTTTACAATTAATATTTACAAAGAGATTTTATTTTACGCCAAAATTTCTTGAATTTAATAATTAAATCGGGCTGATTATCATATGCCGATCTAGCTTATTATGGGCTTAATGGTTGGTTGTTATTGAGAAGTGGTTTAATTGTTTGGAATGTGATTATATGCTTGATTATCTTGTTGGCCAAAATGGTTCCGGATATTACATTTTTACTTACCGGTTTTGAGAGGCTTTTGGGTCTTTCATCTTCCTTAGGCCGCACAATTCATTTTCTCTCTTTCTTGATTAGGACTCTGTCGAAGCATCTCTCTCTCTCAATGAAAGTCTTCTCTTTTAGGTCTATGTCGATTCTTACTATCATATGGCCTACACGGCTTGGATACGTAGTGTACCGATCGTGACAAGCTACATGACCTAGTCAGGCCATGTACAAGAGTTGTGTATCTCAATGGAAGGGGATTTGTACACGGTTGTACTTCAGGAAGCGAAACACAATCATTTACATGACTGTGTGGTTGGCCGTGTATGAGGCTGAAATTGATTAAATCATTTTGTTTTGAGCAGTGGATCATGAGGATTCTCGATCAAACAATCCAAATTAGTTGTTAATGCCTCTTAGGTCAGATAAGCTGCGGAAAGGTCATTTCAATTTACTTTAGTTTGGATAAAGAGAGAGTAGAAGAGGAAATAGCAGTTAGGGTTTGGAGAAATCCATCTTTGAAGAGACCTTGGAGCTCCATTTAAAGAATCGAGGTTGGAAACACGAAAAGCTTCTCCATTCGATCATCCTCCACCCAACCGTTCAGGATTTCCATGACGCTGAAGAGGACTTCAACGGTAACGATATCTTCCTCCTGTCATATGACAGTTTGCTAGTTTATGTCCTTGTTTTTCTTACATTAGGAGAGTCTCCTCACACTAATTGATAGGGGCTGACCTCCTCTGGTTCGTTCGAACCCCGATGCATGGAATTGCGACTTCTACATGTTTTGCATTAGAGGCTCAATGTTTGAATTCGGATTAGTCATGGTGTTTGAAGCTTATTCGTGGTTGTAGGCCTGGATTAGTGTCGATATTGTGTTGTATGCATTTAGGAGCATCCTAGTTTGCGAGTCGCGGAATATTGTTTAATAAACGTCGTATTAGACGTGGGATTCGTTATTGTTGGACAATTTAGATATCCATTGGGTAATCTCATGTCGGTGGCCTTAGGACGACAAAATAAAGTTTCCATAATGCAAAATAGTTAAAATATAATTACCGTCCATCTCCCAAGGAGGTGTGTTTATACGTTATGTTTGAATTATAATTATAAGAATTAGAGGTCTATTGGGTTTATTACGTATTAAGGTGATTCAGAGGCAAGTCGTCCTTACAACCTCCCATCACAAGAACTCAGCGTGGAGACGGTTATACACATCTCGATACGATGAGCTTTCAGCGCGAAGATGGCCCTATATTTTCTGCTAGGATGAGATTTTGCGCAAAGTGATCTAGTGGGCCAATCCTTCCCTCATGACTCTATATAGTATGTGAAGAGAACCCTAAAGTTGGGTGTGACTTGCTTATGATATAGAGTGTGCATGTTCATGCTTTGAGGATTCAAATTGGGTGGTGATGAGTGCTCTCAATTCATGTGCGGACTTTATGACTGCTTTGCTAGACTCATACAATGTCGTGATAGGGAGGTTGTGGTGAATTTTGGGAGCACCTAATTATCTACAATGTACAATTAAACCTCCTTTTATTTACTACTCGACATAGAAATTATTTGATATCTGATTCCTTGTGTATACATCGTATTTATTATGTTTTATTACTTTGATATAGATGTTGCATGTTCCCGTGACGCGTACTTGCAGATGTGCGACGACTCGCCCCAGCGTCTGCCAGGACAACCGAGGGAAGTGGTCGTAGCATGGTTTATGTTTAGCTCATATTTTACCCTCGTTATTTCCTATATGTATTTGGTTGTGTGTAGTCTAATGTGGGGAGGAACATAGCGTGTCAAGCCCTGAGCTGAGCTAAAAAATTGCCTCTTAGCTTATTTATTGTGTTCCTTTCATTTCACGTATCAGGCCTGCGTGCTCCAAGCTTACTTTATTTTTTTAGTTTGGGTGTAAGAACATTTGTATGTTCATGTGCGATGTCTATACGACCATCTGCTATGTTTTTGTAGGCCTTAGATGTGGACATTCTCTTTAAATATATATTTCTTATTCTCTTTTGTGGCCGGTTTAACTTTGTATTTAGCAGAGTTTTTTATGTCTATTATCATTGCTTAATATTTAGCTTGTGAAATTTATATGTAGTATGGCCGGCTAGATCAATATTATATGACATTTACAAGTGAAATAGTACACTTCTCTTCCCTCCATCCCTCTTTCTTCTGGCTATAGTTGGTTTTATGAATTATATATTTTGAAATTTTAAGTCTGGTTCTGCTACTTCTGGATAAAATTAGGAATGAAAGTATCAAGGATAAGACAGGGGTAGCACCAATTGCAGAGAAGATGCGAGAAGCTCGTCTAAGATGGGTTGGACACGTACAAAGAAGATCATTAGAGGCACCTGTTAGGCGTTGTGAGAGTCTAGTCACTGAGCATGTTAAACGAGGCAGGGGTAGACCAATAAAGACTTGGAATGAAACTGTAAGGAAAGACATGATGTACTTAGGCATTAGAGAGATTATGACAAAAGATAGGGCACAATGGCGACAAATGATCCATATAGCCGACCCCACTATAGTGAGATAAAGGCTTGAGTGTTGTTATTGTTTTGGGTGTGGTTCTAATCCGAGGCGGTAAAAATCACCAGTAAGGAGTCAACCAGGGTAGGTTTCACTTTTTTTTTCTGCTGGCAAAGCAATCAACCACCCACCTTTTTCATTATTGTCGTTTGCTGGAGTCAAAGGCACAGGGATGTCATTGGGTAGGAATTTAATTTTTAAAAACAGCAAGGAGCAAGTCATTCAGTCCCCCCCCCCCTTTTTGTTGTTGGCTGGAGTTCGCAAGGAGTTGTAGAAGCCGCTTCTTCTTCGTTTCGCCGGAGCCGCTGAGTCCATATCAACCACTCCTCTCTTTCTTCGTACTTGTTGGAGCAGCTAGGTGCAACCGCCTCTTGCGATTTGTTGGAGCTGAAGCAAGGAGGCCGCCGCTCGTTCCTAGTTGCTGGAGCTCAAACCTCTGACCATCTTCTTCGTGTTTGTTGGAGTAAAAGAGGGCCGCCTTTTTTTTCCTGATTTTCTGGAACCGCAGAAGTCCGACCGCCCCCTTTCCTTGAGTGGAGGAGGTCCGCCATTTCTTGATCTGATTTTGGAAGGTGTTGTGCTCAGCCCTCTTCTTCGTGGATTTGGAGAACGTCGTCTTTGACGTTTGGGACGGATTGTTCAGTCCGTCCGGGTAACGACTTCTCTATCCCTTGTAATATTTTTTTCTTTCAAGTACTGTGCCTATGTGGTTGTTGGAAGAGGTTATTGTGGTGGTGTAGATCATTTGTGGATCATATTTATGGTGGAGTAGTGGAGATCCTTTGTGGATCTGTGGAGGGAAAGCCTGTAATCCGTGCGTGTGTTTATCACACACTTTTAGTGGAGGCTTTCCGGGTTGGACTCCGATCATCCCGTGGTTTTTCACCTAATTGGGTTTTCCACGTTAAAATTTCTGTGTGCTTTTGTCTTTTTTGCATTGTGTTATTTTTGTTTCGATTGCATACCGCTTAACGCGGTCGCACAGGTTGCTCGCTCAATTAAAAACAGGTGCTCTGGTCGGGATTGTTCGCTCGCATTCCCAACAAGTGGTATCAGAGGGAGGTTAGTGATCAAGCAGATTCAGTGACAGAGCAGTTACCGGGCTGACCTTTGGGGTTTCAGGACGAGTCGATCGGGATCTCGGGTGTGCAATTGGGAGTGGTAGTTTACGACCATTGGCCCGCTGGCTATCCTCTCCAATTGCATACTTTGAGATAGTCGACTCAAAGATCAGTGGTCGGTCTGGCCAGTTGGCAGAGCAGGATGGAGTCTACATCCGGTTCAGAGCAGATGATAAAGTTGAATGGTGCCAATTATCACCAGTGGTATCTACTGATGGAGGATTTGATATACGTGAAGGGTTGGCATGCTCCTATCTTTGAGGAGATGCCAAAGGACACAGATCCGGCAAAATGGAAGGTGGAACATCGGGAGCTGTGTGGGTTTATCAGACGGTTCATGGAGCCGAACGTCTACAACCATGTGGCTAGCATCAATGATGCAAAGGTTCTGTGGAAGACTCTCGAGACCTTGTATGCCAAAAGCACGGGCATCAACAAGTTGTATTTACTGAAGAAGCTTGGAGAGTTCAGATATTGGGAGGGCTCACCCATTTTGGATCATGTCAACGAGTTCTAGGGGATCATTGATCGTCTGACTGCTATGAAGGTGTCTTTCGAAGACGAGGTGAATGCATTGTGGCTACTCAAGTCACTTCCAGACTCTTGGGAGATGGTCAGAGTATCTCTGATCAATTCTTCCCCCCAGGGGATTGTTTTCATGGAGATCGCCAAGAGTGGGATCTTGAATGAGGAGGTGAGACGAAAGTCTTAGGGGACTTCAGGCTCTTCTTCACGAGCTGAGGTTTTCCATACTGATTCTAGGGGGAGAGGAAGGAGTAAGAGCCGAGGTAGGAAGGATGATAGGAGTCAGAGTAGGGGCAAGTCGAAGTCACGTTATCAGAACGTGGAATGCCACTACTGCCATAATAAGGGTCACATCAATAAATTCTGTTATTCGTGGAAGAACGATCAGAAGAAGAAGGGGATTGCCACTGAGGGCAAAGATGAGGGTCATACAACAGCTACCATTTTGACTGAGGAGGAGGACGTCATTATTGTTTACAACGACGTCACGACTGCACTCCCGTGTGACGATCGAGGCTGGATCGTTGATTCTGGAGCCTCTGCACATGTCTCCCATAACAGGGAGCTATTTGCCACTTACACCACTCATGACTGTGGGGTGTTAAGGATGGGCAATGGGGATACATCCAAGGTACTTGGGCGTGGATACATGCACTTGAAGATGAGCACTAGAGCCCTACTAGTTCTGAGGGATGTGCGACATGTACCAGACATCCGCTTCAATCTGATATCTGTTGGCAGACTTGGAGATGAAGGACACCTGAGTGTCTTTGGAGGAGATTTCTGGAAGCTGATCCGGGGATCACTTGTGATGTCCAGGGGTTATAGAGATCTGGCTTGTACTACATGGAGGGGAGGCCTGAAGCTGGTCAGGCCAACTCTGTCAGGGATGAGGCATCCACTTTCTTATGGCACAGGAGGCTGGCACACATTAGATAGAAGGGATTGGGATGCCTGGCAAAGAAGAAGCTGATCAGTGACATTTCTGATGTTCACTTGGAGAGGTGTGACCACTACATGGTTGGGAAGCAGAACAGAGTTTCATTCCACAACCACACGTCCACCAGGAGAACGGAGCCTTTGGAGCTAGTTCATACTGATGTTTGCGGACCTCTGAAGGTCCAGACTAGAGGAGGAGCTTTATACTTCGCTACTTTCATCGACGATTATTCGAGGAAGTTTTGGGTCTATGCTCTCAAGACCAAAGATCAGGTTCTCGATACCTTCAGGAGATTCCACGTTGAGGTGGAGAGACAGTCTAGGAAGAAGCAAAGATGCATCAGGTCCAAAAATGGGGGAGAGTACATTGGTCCGTTTGACGAGTACTGCAGGGACCATGACATCAGACATGAGAAGACTCCGCCGAAGACGCCGCAACTGAATGACGTAGCTGAGAGGATGAATCGGACACTGTTGGAGAGGATTCGGTGCATGCTATCTGAGTCGAAGCTGCTAGGGATGTTCTGGGGCGAGGCTCTTTTTACTGCAGCGCATGTCATCAATCTCTCTTCGAGTTCAACATTACAGGAGGATGTCCCAGATAGGGTCTGGTATGGGAAAGACCCCTCTTACAGTCACTTGTGGGTATTTGGCTGCAAAGCCTTTGTGCACGTCTCTAGGGACGAAAGATTGAAGTTGGATTCGAAGACCCGACAGTGTATTTTCTTGGGGTACGGCTACAGTGGAGAGTTTGGGTACAAGTTCTTTGATCCAGTTGAGAAGAAGCTTGTACGTAGCCATGATGTTATTTTCAGTGAGGATCAGACTGTTGGTGTAGACTTCGATGAGATCTTCTCACCTGTGGTGAAGATGTCATCTATTCATGTCGTCATTGGCCTCGCTGCGAGGCTAGATTTGGAGGTTCAACAGATGGACGTCAAGACCGCCTTTCTGCATGGCGATCTTGACGTGGAGCTTTACATGGAGCAACCTGAGGGCTTTAGTGTCAGGGGAAAGGAAGGTCTGGTGTGCCGCTTGCAGAAGAGTTTGTATGGCCTGAAGCAGGCCACACGACAATGGTATATGAAGTTTGACTCTTTCATGGGGGAGATTGACTTCAGGAGGACCACCCTTGACCACTGCGTGTTTGTGAAGCAGTATGCTCCAGAGGACTTTATCATTTTGCTACTGTACGTGGACGATATATTGATCGTCGGGAGGAACACTGCGCGCATTGCTGAGTTGAAGCGGCAGCTGAGTTCCACTTTTGAGATGAAGGATCTGGGTGCTGCGAAAACTATTTTGGGGATTCACATTCGCAGGGACAGGGGATCCAGATTACTTTGGTTGTCACAGGAGCGGTACATCCGAAAGGTGTTGCAGAGATTTGATATGGATCAGGCGAAGAAGTTGAGCGTGCCTCTTGCAGCTCACTTCAGGCTTACCACTGATCAGTGCCCCAACACACCCGAGGAGATCGAGGCTATGCAGAAGATTCCGCATGCATCTGCAGTTGGGAGCCTCATGTATGCGATGATGTGTACACGTCCAGACATTACGCATGTCGTTAGGACAGTCAGTAGATTTCTCTCCAATCCTGGGAGAGAGCATTGGAGCGCGGTGAAGTGGATTCTGAGATACCTGCAGGGGACTTGAGACTTGACGCTGAGATTTGGAGACAGTGAACCAGAGCTGTTGGGCTACACTGATGCGGACATGGCTGGAGATTTGGATTCCAGGAGATCGAAATCAGGGTATATAATTCTGTTTGCAGGGGGAGCTGTCTCGTGGGAGTCGAGACTGCAAAAGTGCATTGCACTGTCCACCGCGGAGGCTGAGTTCATTGCGGTTACTGAGGCTGGGAAGGAGTTGCTTTGGATGAAGAGATTCATCAAAGAACTTGGATTCACTCAGGACCGATATACACTCCTGTGCGACAGTCAGAGCGCTATTCACCTGGGGAAGAACTCAATGTTTCACTCGAGGTCGAAGCACA
Organism: Platanthera zijinensis; assembly: GCA_039513925.1. NCBI lineage: Eukaryota > Viridiplantae > Streptophyta > Magnoliopsida > Asparagales > Orchidaceae > Platanthera > Platanthera zijinensis. Next base: position 3,601,186 of record CM077080.1, on the reverse strand, counting down.
TCGACACGTGGTATCATTGGATACGCGATGTTCTGGAGCAGAAAGAGCTTGATCTTCTGAATGTGCACACTGATGATAATGGGGCAGACATGCTGACCAAGACGGTGCCAAGGGGGAAGTTTGAGCATTGCGTTAGAATCACCGGGATGGCGGTTTCTTCCGCCTCGATGTGAAGGGGGAGATTTGTTGGGTGTGGTTCCCATCCGAGGCGGTAAAAACCACCGGGCGCGCTAGTTGCGGCTCGTGATTTCATTCGCGTGTTCCCCGCATATATATATATATATATATATATATATATATATATATATATATATATATATATATATATATATATTTATAAACTACACAAAAAAAGGAGGCCATCAGTAAGGAGTCAATCGGGGTAGGTTTCACCTTTTTTTTATTTGCTTAGGCCAAAGCAATCAACCACCCACATTTTTCATTATTGCCGTTTGCTGGAGTCAAAGGCACAGGGAAGTCATTGGGTAGGAATTTAATTTCCAAAAATAGCAAGGAGCAAGCCATTCAGACCCCCCCCCCCCCCTTTTGCTGTTAGCTGGAGTTCACAAGGAGTTGTAGAAGCCACTTCTTCGTTTCGCCGGAGCCGCTGAGTCCAGATCAGCCACTCCTCTCTTTCTTCGTACTTGTTGGAGCAGCTAGGTGCAGCCGCCTCTTGCGATTTGCTGGAGCTGAAGCAAGGAGGCCGCCGCTCGTTCCTGGTTGCTGGAGCTCAAACCTCAGACCATCTTCTTCGTGTTTGCTGGAGTAAAAGAGGGCCGCCATTTTTTTTCCTATTTTTCTGGAACCGCAGAAGTCCGGCCGCCCCCTTTCCTTGAGTGGAGGAGGTCCGTCATTTCTTGATCTGATTTTGGAAGGTGTTGTGCTCAGCCGCCTTCTTCGTGGATTTGGAGAACGTCGTCTTTGACGTTTGGGACGGATTGTTCAGTCCGTCCGGGTAACGACTTCTCCATCCCTTGTCGTATTTTTCTCTTTCAAGTACTGTGTCTGTGTGGTTGTTGGAAGAGGTTATTGTGGTGGTGTAGATCCTTTGTGGATCGTATTTGTGGTGGAGGAGTGAAGATCCTTTGTGGATCGGTGGAGGGAAAGCCTGTAATCCGTGCGTGTGTTTATCATACACTTTTAGTGGAGGCTTTCCGGGTTGGACTCCGATCGTCCCGTGGTTTTTCACCCAATTGGGTTTTCCACGTTAATATTTCTGTGTGCTTTTGTCTTTTTTGCATTGTGTTATTTTTGTTTCGATTGCATACCGCTCAACGCGGTCACATAGGTTGCTCGCTCAATTAAAAACATGTGCTCTGATCGGGATTGTTCGCTCGCATTCCCAACATATTGTTCTGCTACTTCTTCTGTGTCTTCGTCATATAAATCCTGGACAATGACCTCTCTTTCTTAACTAATTTCACTAGTCACAGTTTGGGCTTTTAAATATTCTATGTTATTGAAAATTGGGGATTTCTTTCTGCTGGGTTGCAATTTAGTATTAAAATTTTATTATGCCTGGCTTATTTGATGCAGTTTCACTGGGATTATAAGTTAACTTGGGCGTTGGAGGGATTTGCATTCTAGCTTTCTAGTTAAATCAAGTTTGATTATTGTTTTGTGGACGGTTGTAGTTATATATGAATGGTTTATGGTGAAAGTTACTTAGCTAGGATTTTGTCATGACTCTTGTAAGATTTTATTGAATTGAATTAATGTAACTATCGGATTTTCATTTATTTATTTTGCCATTATTAGTGTTGATTTAATTATAATCATGCATATATATATATATGTGTGTGTGTGTGTATGTATAATTGTACAGGAAATTTTTAAAAGGCAGGGGGTGCAAATTTGGTCCGTTGTTTGGCCAGAGTCTGAGTTCAATTAGGCTTGGGCTAGGCCCAAGCCTAAGGGGGCTCATCGACACCCTTATATGGCCAGCGCACAACCTGGAGCCCGGGCTGGGCCCAATCCTGCTCAGAAACCAAACCAGTTTATTGCTGAGCAACACCCAATATGTAAAACTATGGTGGGCATGGCCGCCCAACATTACTTAATTTCAGTAAGTCATGCTGCCAAATGGTTGCAATTGTTGTTGTTTGACAAGAGCTAGCTAGTCTTTGGTAATTTGAGGGCTTGCTTAGGCCCGGTTTGAAAGGCTCAAGCAGCCCCCCTTATTTTGTGAGGTCGGGCGTGGCATGGGCCCGATTTGAACAAGGCGCCTAAGCCCAATTTGAGCAAGGCGTGACCTGGGCCCAATAACAAAAAAGCTTAAGAGCCTGAGAAGTCCTTTTTGCACATTAATATTCAAATAATTTTGAATTACCATGACAATAATCTTTTAGCGCATCTATGATGCCCATAATAATTAAGGCTCTGTTTGATATAGTAGTGGTTGTATAACCCATAATTCGTCAAGATCAGAGATGATCAAGGATGGTCTGGAGGACCTAGGATGAGGGCAAAAGAAATCCCCTCCCCCAGGGGGAGTTTAGACTCCCAGAGGCGAGTCCAGGCTCCCGGGGGCGAGTCCAGGCTCCCGGGGGCGAGTCCAGGCACCCAAGGGTGAGTTCAGGATCCCAGGGGCGAGTCCAGACACCGAGGGGGGGGGGGGGAGGGGAGTCCAGGCACCCAGGGCTAGTCCAGAATCCCAGGGGCGATTCCAGGCTCCCTGGGGCGAGTCTAGGGACTCGGGGGGAGTTCAGGCACCCAGGGCGAGTCCAGGCTCCCCGGGGCGAGTCCAGGCACCCAAGGGTGAGTTCAGGCTCCCAGGGGCGAGTCCAGACACCCAGGGGGAGTCCAGGCACCCGGGGCTAGTCCAGGCTCCCAGGGACGAGTCCAGGCTCCCAGGGGCGGGTACAGGAACCCGGGGGGGAGTTCAGGCACCCAGGGCAAGTCCAGGCTCTTAAGGGCAAGTCTTCACACCCAGGGGCGAGTCCAGGCTCCCAGGGCCGAGTCCAGGCACCCTGGGGCGAGTCCAAGCTCCTAGGGGCGAGTCTAGGCACCCTGGAGCGAGTCCAGGCTCCCAAGGGCGAGTTCAGGCTCCCAAGGGCGAGTTCAGGCACCTAGGGGCTAGTGCAGACACCCTGGGGGGAGTCCAAGCTTCTAGGGGCGAGTCCAGACACCCGGGGGCGAGTCCATGCTCCTAGGGGCGAGTCCAGGCTCCCAAGACACCTCTTTAGATCTGCTAATATTCTCTCCAAACAATAGAGTTTCGCTGTTAGCAGACCAATTTGAACTGCATATAGTAGAACCAAAAGACAGGATTCCACTATTTGCAGACCAGGTTTAGAAAACTATAAATAGACCCCAAGTGCACCTTTGTAGAAGATCTATCTTTTTGATTTCTTCCTCCTCTGGTCAGCTTTGGTTGACTTTCAATGCCCTCTAAGGTGCCCAACTCCAGCATTGGCTTAGGAGGGGAATCTCTTTTTCAATCTTTCTGGGTGTTTGGCGAGACCTCCTCGCTGCAACTATAAGTTTGTTCCGTAGTTCTTATCCACCAGTCAAGTGTTCTAGCTTAGGAGAAGTAGGTGTGAGCTACACCCCTTGAGTCCGAACTCTTCTCGAGACCAAGTTCCAGTTTCAACAGTGGTGGTCAAGAACATGAGGGTTAAATTATCATTCGTTAATGCCCACCTAAGGAAGTTCATCCACTTTATGCTAAAATAGACGATGTTTGTTAGACGATCCTTAACGAATGATAGTTTAATCCATGCATTTACGACCGCCACCACCGTGCCAGACGAAACCTAAATAATGTCATAACAAATGACATACAAAATTGATGACCGCGTAAACGAGAGAAAATTTTGTGTTTAGGTTTTGAACACAACTTTTGCGTCTTAGGCTATATTTTGCGAGGTAGATCTCATGGGATCACGCGGAATGCACTGCTTGGCTCATTTGGTGTGGCTATGGCCGGGCGGTGTGGATCGCCCCCCTTCGATTTCATTGTTTTTTTTTTTGCAAAAATGGGCCTGCACAGAGGCCACTCGTGAAACCAGCCCCTGGACTCTCACTTCGTGAAATCGGAATGATCTAAAGACTAAAGAGATCACTTAAATGATAAATTATTTTGATCACATTTATGGTCTGTTTGTTTTAGCTCTGGCGAATTGAAAAGCTGCTGTCCAGATAGAGCTGTTTTAAAATAGATCTCTGGGGAGCTGTTTTGAAAAGCTGCAGTCTGTTTGGTTGTTATTTGCAGAACTGCTCTTTGAAAAGCTGCAGACTGTTTGGATGCGCAAATTTTGGCTGTTTGGAGAAACAACTTTTGGAAGCTGTTTTTTTAAAAACTAAAAATTTCAAAATAACACATAACATTAGTCTTTTATTACATAGTTCTAGAAAGTAGGATAAATATTCTTCCAACATGCAGCGACTCTTGAGAGATTCCAATAAAGTGGGTGGTTGGTCGATTCCTTAAACCAATCTTCTTTATGCAGAGATCACAAAACAACATGACTTCAACTGACTCCCAACTCGCTACGATTCCTCCATCCTTTACCATTATGTTATACCCTAAACCGTAATTAAAATAACCAGTAAAAATGATGAGATTCCAATAAACAACACACACACACACATTCATACACACACATTCATACACACACATAACATACACACACACACATTCATACACACACACACATACATAAACACACACACAAACACACAATCATGCACACACACACACACACACACACACATTCATACACACTCTTTCACATAACACACACACACATTCATACACACACACAAACACACATTCATACACACACACACACATTCATACACACACACATTCATACATACACACACACACATACATAAACACACACACAAACACACATTCATAAACACAAGCACACATTCATACACACACACACACATTCATAAACACAAACACACACCACATACCCCCAAAAAAAATCACACACACACACACACATTCATACATACACACACACACATTCATAAACACATACACACACATATTCACAAACACATACACAAAAAAACACACACACACACACACACACATTCATACACACACACACACATTCATAAACACAAACACACACGACATACCCCCCCCCCCCCCCAAAAAAAAAAAATCACACATACACACACACACATTCATACACACACACACACACATTCATAAACACATATCTGCAGCTAGGGCAGAGGAATGTGGAGGAAATATACCTTGCAATGGAGAAGAAGATGCAGCTAGGGCAGATGAATGTGGAGGAGGAGATCAGGTAGAGAAGCACAGCACGCCAAATATCTGCTGCAGCCGGAGATCTGGAGGCAGATCGGGAGGAGCCGGAGATCTGGAGCTCTGCGGGAAGGATGGATGACGCCGGCGATCTGGAGGAGGCAAGGCGATCTGGAGCTCTGCCGGAAATGGCCGGGAAGGCAGGTGACGCCGGCGATCTGGAGCTCTGTGCCTGGACGACGCTGAGGATGTGGACCTCTGCGGGAAGGAGCGCCGGAAATCGCCTGGAGGAAGCGCGACGGGATCGGGAGGAAGGATTTGGGAGAATCGCGCGTGGGAGAGAATAGGCGGAAAGGAGCGCGATTTTTCGGACGCCAGACGCGGGGGGGGGGGGGGGGAGATAGCGCTGGAGAATAGGCGGAACGGAGCTGTTTATTGATCCGCGATTCGTAAAACGCAAAAGACCCAAACATGCTTAGGAGCGGCTGCGGATCAGAGAGCAGATTTCTGATCCGCAGCCGCTGTCCCAAACAGAGCCTTAGGCTATATTTGGTTCGGCGGTGGTGGGTGCATTCGGTGGTCCGAAACACCACTTTGGAACCGGAGGGGGAGAGGTGAGGGTCGAAACGGAGAGGATCGGAATCATTTCCTCCTTGCTACGGGTGCAAACGGAGCAAACGCTGCCGGCGGCCGTTTGCTAATTCGGCGGCCGACGGTGTTTGCTTCAAACGGCGGCGAAACGCCGAACCAAACGTAGCCTTAGGCTCCGTTTGAGGGAACTTATTTTCACCGGTCAAGCAGTTACGATCGCATGAACCGAACCCTATATTTATTTTCACCGATCATGGGTCCGGTTCATGCGGTCGTAATCTCTTGACCCGTAAAAATAAGTTCCCCCAAACCGAGCCTTAAATGATCTCTCGTGATCAACAAGATCACTTGAGTGATCTCACGAGATCATTCTGATATCGCAATCGGATGGTCATTTTGAGCTACGACCGGGACCCCAAAATTTTGCGAATCCGAGCTACTCTCGTCGGAAAATGATATCCCTTGGTGTCGCCACCGCCGTTCTCCCGGCTCCGGTTTCTCAATCGTCACCGCCATCAACCTCGACGAAACACTCGCCGGTGACGTCGAGTAACCTTACGAGAGAATTATACTCTCCTGAAGAAAAGAGTGCGACTCTAAACCGCCACTTGGCTCGCTCCATCGGATGCTGCCCGTGCGGAAGAAGGCATCTTCTCGGGGCGTCAGCGGCGGCGGTTCTACTTCCCATTCCTCCATGGAAAGAGGCGAATAGCTTAGCCTTCGTGTCGGATGTGAGCGCTAGTTCTACTGCCAATTTAGCCCTTCTCCCTCCTTTCGCAGTTCCACTGAACTCTGGTCAATGATTCCTCCAAATTACGGTTTCGTGCAGAAGTTTCGTCCTGCGAGGACAGATTGGTACGATGAATTATTTGCCAGGGCCATGGAGGAAGGCATGCGATCTTACGAAGCTGAGGTCAGATCCACGATTTTCCTTCTTCCCGTTTGTTTTCTGCTGCCATAACAGATGATAGAAAATGAGAAGTAAGCCACAGTACACATATCGTTTGAACGCTAGAACAAGATATTGTGCTGGGAGAATAATTGTGCGAAAATACAGTAGCACTTGTCTTTAAGAGAAAAATTCAGTTTGATCTGCAGTGCTCACTAAATACATTATTCAGCATTTGGATGAACTGAAGACACCATTTGAATGAGCCAAGTATAGTGTGATAAACTTTTAGAAATGGTATTCTGTTTAGATTTGTAGAGATAAATTTCTAAAGTGAAGAAGTTCATGAACCGGTAATCCTAGCGAGATTGATTGTGGGAGATTGATTTTGGGGATTGTTAACCGCAGACCAAATATGGTTATTCGCAGACCAAAAAACGCTCTTTTAAAAGGCGTTAAATATTTCCCTTGCTTTCTGAAAGCCTTTATTCACAAACCAACCCTAATTACTTTTCCCTTCCCAGCAACCAGCCTGATCCTTTCCTCCGCATCTTCCCCTCTCTCCCTCTCCCAACCCTCGATCTCACGCCTGCGTCGCCCCCCTGCTCGCAATCGCACTCCGCATCTTCCCAGCCACCAGCCCGATGTTGCCCGCCTGCTTGCCGAAGTCGCTTGTCTGCTTGCCGACGTCACTCGCTCGCCGACGAAGACCGCCTGCTCGCTGACGTCGCCCGCCTGCAAAGGTGGTGCCCTCTAGGTCACCGTTCGCTCCGCCTCCCCTGCTGTGAGTACATTGACCTTCTTCACTTTGTTTGAAGGAGCCAACCTAGTGAGTACAAAAAATGCCTGCTCGCAGGAATGCGCTGTGAGTACATGTGTTTACCTGGTGAGGACTTTCTGATTTTAATGTGGCTTTCCTTCTTGATTTTGCCCTAATTCTTTGCTTTTTTGTCCTATTAATGTGGATTTTTGGTTGTTCTGTTGTCCTTCCCTATCATTATATTAATGATGTGGATGTTTGCTGATATGTTGGTTTTGAGGTAAATGTCATTTTTAATATACAGTTGTGCTTAGCATTGTGCTAACTTTTGTGCCAAATTTTGTTCCAAATTTTGCAGCATACAATGTTACTTAAATACCAAAGTAATCCAAGTATCCAATATCATTTTGCAATACATTATGTCAATGATGCGTCTTTGTGAGAGTATGATGACTGATTTGTGATGAATGCTGATATTGTTGTTGAGATGCTCTGACATTTTATCTTTTTGAATAGAATCATGGTCCATGGATTGAAGATTGCCAGATAGGGCTAGATGTTCGTTTTATCACGTCGATTGAGCATAATTTTGGTGGTAATGAACTATGCCCTTGCTGGTGTAATTTTTGATATTTTTTTTCCACTTTTAATGTTGGTCTGCGAATAACAATAATTTCTGTGAATAACAATTTTGAGTATCTTTGGATCTGCGAATAGCCATATTTGGTCTGCGGTTAACAATCCCCTTGATTTTTAGTGAGACAATTCTCATAGTTTTTTCTTATAGGAACTTGGATGGAAATTTTTTCAGTGAAAAAAATCCTTTCACGCAGAACCCTTGAGACAAAATGCTAATGAAATTGGTTGAGATTTTTTTTTGTAAAGCCCAATCTCTAGAAAGTGGAAAATGTGAATTCATAAAACTGACTTCAAATTGTTGGGATATGGCTACTAATAAATTTTAGTTTAATTTGGTTTATTTGTTTTACTCCCACAATTTTTTCACAGTTGCTCTAAGGCAATTCCATCCTAGCATGCATCTAACTTGGCATTGGAGGTAGTGATATCCTATTGGAATGTTGTAGTAGGAAAGTTTCCATAGGCAATGACTGTTGAATACCCTGTAACTGGCATGTCTTCTATCTTATGTTGCAGCTTGTATTACATGAACTCTAAAATTGAGGCGCATTTTTCCACTTTGGTGAAGGTTGCAGGTTATAAAGCAGACCTCTTTAGTCAATTTACAGAAACTACTAAGAAAATATTGGAGCTTGGTGTAGGCACAGGTCCTAACTTCAAATACTATCCACGAGCCACTGATTTTGTTGTTGTTGGCATCGACCCAAATAAACAAATGGAGAAATATGCTCGCAGGGCAGCATCAGTGTCTGGGCCGCCACAAATGAAGTTTACCTTTATGCAAGGGGTATGTTTAATTTTCATACTCATTTTTCAATTGTTCATGTTGAATGCTACTGAATATGTTTAATCTATTTTTTGTAAATTGTTTTGTCAGTATGCCTTAGGTTTAATACCTTTCTAATCTTTGGACACTAGTTTTTCAGCTCATCTAATGGGCCATTTCTGAATTCCTATATGGAAAAAACTGCCTTTTGAATAACATCAGGGGTCTTTAATCTACTGTAGACTAAACTTGTTGAATCTGATGTCCTAAATGAACTTCATTATGATCCATTCGTTCATAAAGCATAAATATGCACACAAAATAAATAGACGAACAATATTCTGTTAATAATAGCAGATTACATGACCGGCTTACCAGTTAGAAAGGTAGATTTGGTATGTTCTTATTTTCAGTTTTTGTCAATTTTCTTCAAATTAGTAGAACAATCAGTTTTCTTTCCATCTTTGATATTTTTTTTTTATTACGGAACAATTTTATGAAACACAAACCATTTTGTACATGCTCTAAAATATGTGTCCTATCGAAATAATCCAATCCTTTTATAGGCCTTGCACTGAATACGTATCTTAGAAGCAAAGGTGTAGGAGGTAATTGTTCATCAGACTCTATTTTCGTTCAAAATTTTATTTGTTTTTCCAAAAAGGTTCAAACCTGTTAATTTATGTTTTTGTTGCAATGAAAATATCATCATAGCTTCAAGCTATTTCAATGAATCTAGTTCGTCTTTCTTGTAGATTGGAGAATATTTACCTGTAGAAGATGGTTCCTTTGATGCTGTTATTGGCACGCTTGTATTATGTTCTGTTAAGGATGTTAGTAGGACATTGCAAGGTACCAGAGTTACCTTTCTTGGATTTTTAATAATTCATATTAGAATTTGGTTCTTTGCACATTTATTTTTAGTGGATATCCTGTTTAAAAATGGGGAAAACTAATCATCATCAAAAAAATGTTTTACTAAGTGATGATTCCCACTGAAAGATCTTTGGGAAGTATTACACCTTATAATGCATGACCTCCGTTGAAGTTTTGGTCTTCTGGACATCGTTATCATGCAATTGGTAGAAAACGTTAAGCATTTATGTTTGTTGTTGTTGTTTTTAAGATTTTCTAAATTATAATCTCTACTCCAATTTATTGTTAAATACACAGCAATAACTAGAATTTCATACCATTCTTCATAAGCACACACACAGCATTATGATTCTCACTCAAAATTCATTTTCACACATCACTTCAGTTACAGTAGTAATATATATATCAGTCTCACAGATTAGATTTTGACTATTCTACTACCGCTTAAGAGTTTATTATTATTTTTATTACAGTGGGCTTTTGGGCTATTGATACATAGGCCCATAAATACCTTTCATACAGTCCATACTTTATAAGCTTCTATACTTGATCTTGCAGAGTGAAACATGGATGCATGACCATAAATATTCGAATCGCCCTTGTGGTAGAGGTTATGTCATGAGATCAACTAATTGATCTTCAGATCTGCAGTATTTCAATGAAATATCATTAGATTCCACAAATTGTCGGATAAAATGATATTTGGGATCGATGTGTTTGGTTCTTTGATGTTGCACTGGATTTGCTGCTATAGATATGGCATATTGATTATCACAGTGCAAACAAATGAGTTCTTTTTTCCTTTTGTGATTTTTCTGCTATCTCCTCTTCTTTCGTTTTCTTCATACTACATTCTTCTTTATTTCCTGAATACTGTTTATGAACTCTTAGTTCTTGAAGCATTCGTTGAATCCACATGGTTTCCGATGCTTCATGAGCTATAGCGACATATTCAACTTCAGCGGAAGACAATGCTACTGATTTTTGTTGCTTTGTTCTCCATGCTATTAGCTTTGAACCATGGAAGAAGAGGTAACCACTTGTACTGGTGCGATCATCTAGGCTTCCACCCCAATCACTATAACCTTTAATTTCATTTCTTTTTTCTCTGAAATAACATAGTCCCAACTCGGTAGTCCCTTTTAAATACCGGAAAATTCGTTTAACAGCAGTCATATGCATTTGTGAGGGACTACTAACAAATCAAGATACTATGTTGACAACATTGTGAGTATCTGGACGAGTGACAGTTAAATACATCAAACTGCCAACCATTTTGCGATATAAAGTGGCATCAGTAGATTGAGAAACATCTCTTTTCATATGTAACCATAGGTGTTTTCACTGGTTTGGCTTCATTCATGTGAAAACGTGTTAGCAGGTCAACTGTATATTTCTCTTGATTTAGAAATGTATAAGTTGGCTTTTGCACAACTTGTAATTCTAAAAAATACTCCATCATCCCTAAGTCTGTCATCTCATACTTATGCATCATATTATCTTTAAATTTATGAACCATTACCTTATTTGTGCCGACATAAATTATATCCACATAGATGGCCAAGAATAGGAAATGTCCAACTTCAGTTCTTTGACAATACAGAGCAAGTTCTGATGGACATTTGAGAAAGCCTATCTGTTGTAGATAAGTATCTAAATGTTCATTCCAGGCTCTTGGAGCTCGTTTCAAGCCGTATAAGGCCTTTTTAATCTACATACCTTCATTTCTTCATGCGGTTTTACAAAGCCTTCATGTTGAGTGACATACACTTCTTCAACAATCTTTCCATTTAAGAATGCTGACTTGATGTCAAGCTGGTAAACTGGAAGCTGATATTGAAGAGCAAGTGCAAGAAATAACCATATAGTCTCCATTCTGGTTACAGGTGCATACGTTTCTGTATAGTCTCTCCCAGGTACTTGAGCATACACCTTTGCAACTATGCGAGCTTTATACTTTGCTATTTCACCGGCTTCATTATATTTGATTTTAAATAGACACTTTAAGCTAATTATTTCGTTATCAATTGGCTTATCCACTAGTTCCCAAGTTTTATGTTTTTTTATCACATTCAATTCTTGTTTCATGGCTTCCATCCAAAGAGGGTTATCTTTGGCTTCTTCAAAAGAATGTGGTTCAACAGCCATACATGCCATGAAGGGTTGTGTTAGAAAAGCCTACTTTAGGGCCCATCTAGGGGCTCATTCTTTTCTCTTCTCTCTCTATTTGTATTAGTCCCACATCTTGGTTTGAGATTTCTCTCTTTCTTCTTCTCCTAGATAAATGTATTCATACTTGTAATTATCAATTCAAGAAGTATATACAAGGTTTGGAGCTTTCTCTACATGGTATCAGAGGGACCGGTTCGACGCCTGCGGTTTCCCCTTTTCTGACCGCCCAACCCGCCCTCCCTCCTGTCCGCAGCTTGCTCTGCGGTCTCCCTCCTACCCGCCTACCCGCCTGTCTCCGCGGGCTCCTCTTGTACGGACTGCGGGTCTGTCCGCTCTTCCCTTATCCGCGCGGCTTTTGCGGCCTGCACTTTCTGCATCCGCTTCTCCTCTCCCTCTCCGTGGTTCCACCCTCCTCAGGCTTCTTATAGCCATCTTCTGCTCTGACCCGTGGGGCCCACCTCTCTTATCCGCCGCAGACTCTCCTCTTGTCCGCTGCGGTCTCCTTGCTGCTTGAGTTCTTCAACCTCGCGGTCTCCTCTTCTCCGCTGCGAGCTCCTCTCCTTATCCGCTGCGGACTCTCCTTTTAACCGCGCAGTCTCTTCTTCTGTCCGCTCGAGCTTCTCTACTCGCGGACTTCTCCTTCCCCACAGCGGGCTCTTCTCTTGTCCGCCGCGAGTTCCTCTCCTCTCGCCTGCTCGCGTGGTTGTTTCTGGACTCTAGCCGCGACCTGCCTCCTCTTCTCGTGGCCTCGACTCGTCGCTTACTCTACCCGCGCGGACCACCTTTCTGTCTACCCGCCGCGGTGTCTCTTCCTGTCCGCTGCGGGCCCTTCCTCTTACTGCTTTGAGTTGTTTTTACTCGCGGTCTCGTCTCCTGACCGCTCGAGTTCCTAGCTCGCAGTATCTTGCTTCCCGCTGTGACCTTTCCTTACCGGTGCGAGTTCTCCTCTCTATCTCTATCCGCGACTGTCCACCTGACCGTGCGGATTTCCCTTTCCGCATTTTGGTCGCGATCTGCCTAATTGCTGGTGTGCCCGCGCGGACTGATCCTCTTCTCGCTGCGGCCTCCAGCTCTGCCTTTTCTTGGTGCGACCTGCTTCTCGCTGTCGACTGCTCCTTCTCGCTGCGGTCTGGTCCTTCACGCTGCGGCCTGGTTCTTGCTGTCGCCGACTTCTTCTTGCTGCGGCCTGGTCTTTCTCTATCCGCCCGGTCTGGTTCCTTATTCGCCAGGTGTTTGTTTCTATTGCGGTCTTCTCCTAACTGCGCAGCCTGCTTGTTTCTAGCCGCTGCGGACTCTGTTCTTACCGCGCTGGTCGTGGCCGTTTCTTGCCGCTGGTGCGTTGTCACCGTGACCGTTGCGGACTATTCCTTGCAAAATGATCAGCTGTCCTCCGGGCTCCGTGTGTCTGTTTCCGATGGTGGTACCTTCTGCCTTGCTCACAGCTCATCCTGGATTTTGGATTCCGGGGCCTCTCACCACATTACATCACGGAAACCACCACAATATTTGAACTACATGCATCCCCAGTTCATTACTGTTGCTAGTGGGGACACACTTCCCGTCTCTGGTGCGGCAGATATTAACCTCACTCCCTCCATTACTCTTCGCTCTGCTCTTCATGTTCCGGGCTCTCCGTTCAACCTTCTCTCTATTGGTCGACTCACTGCTGACCTCGATTGTGCTGTTATTTTTTCTTCTAACTCGTGTGTTGTGCAGGATCGCAAGACGCAAACCATCATTGGAAAATGGCATCTGTCAAATGGTCTCTATATCCTTAATCCGTCTCCCCCAACGGTGTTGTCGTCTATTAGCTCAGTTAACTGGCATCGACGTCCGGGTCATGCTCCTCTAAACATCCTCAAAAAATCTCTCCCAGACGTGTCCTTCCACGAGTTCACGTGTGAGTCCTGTATCTATGAGAAACATCATCGCTCTACGTTCTCACCACATCCTTCTCGGCGTCCTGCTCCCTTTGATCTTGTTCACTCCGATATTTGGGGCCCATACAAAATTACAAGTGTTTTTGGATACCGTTACTTTGTCACATTTGTCGATGACTACTCTCAGGTGACTTGGCTGTATCTCCTTCGCGACTGCTCTGAATTGCCCGGTATATTCCGTACCTTTTTCATTGAAACTCGCAACCAGTTCTCCACAACCATTAAAATCCTCCGCACCGATAATGCCCGTGAATACCCTAGTCATACCTTCTCTCACCTTTGTGCGAAGTTTGGGATCATCCATCAGACCTCCTGTGTCTATACCCCCCAACAAAATGGCGTTGCTGAACGCAAGAATCGACACCTGCTCGAGGTCACCCGCTCCCTTATGATTCAGATGAATGTTCCAAAACAATATTGGAATTTTGCGGTTTCAACCGCTTGCACTCTTATTAACCGCATGCCTTCATCTATCCTCAATTTCGCGGTTCCCTCCAATCTCTTTTTTCCCTCCCAACCTCCATTCTCCATCACCCCACGCGTGTTTGGTTGCGTATGTTTTGTTCATCATATTGGCCCGTCCACTAACAAACTTGCCCCCCGTGCCACTAAATATATGTTTGTGGGCTATTCTCGAACTCAGAAGGGCTACGTTTGTTTTTCTCTCACGGCTCGCAAGGTGATTACTTCTGCTGATGTCACCTTCCTCGAAGATCAGTCGTATTACTCTCAACCTATTGACCCTTCTCTTCCGCCACCTCTCCCGCGACCTGTTATTCCCGTAAATTCCACCATTCCACCTCTACTTCCCCCACCCATCCCACCTAAACCACCTACACCACCAGTCATTCGTGTGTACACTCGACGTCCTCCCTCGTCTACTACCCTACGAGAGCTGTCCCGCTCTAATGATGCTTTGCAACCTGCGGATCCGACAACTGTTTCCACTGCCCACTCGATGGCCAACTTTGTCTCTCTTCACCGCCTCTCTCCGGAACTCCGTCAGAGTGCTCTCTCTTTATCCTCTATCTCCACCCCTAATTCTGTGCAAGAGGCTCTTCACCACCCCGGATGGCGGACGGCCATGGAAGATGAAATGCGGGCTCTCTGGGCTAACCGAAATTGGGATCTGGTTCCTCTTTCTGCAGGTCAATCCTGTGTTAGCTGCAAGTGGATCTTTGTTATTAAACATGTGGCGGATGGCACCGTTGAGCGTCTAAAGGCCCGCCTCGTGGCCCGGGGTTTTACTCAGCAACATGGCCTTGATGATGAGGAAACCTTTTCTCCGGTGGCAAAATTGAATACGGTCCGCGTTCTTCTCTCATATTAAGAACGCGTTTCTCAACGGAGATCTGCAGGAGACTGTTTGCATGCACCAACCTCCCGGGTTTGAGATCACGGGGGAGTCTCGGGTCTGTCATCTTCGGAAATCTATTTATGGTCTCAAACAGTCCCCGCGCGCTTGGTTTGAAAAATTCAGCAAGGTTGTCTGTGATAGTGGCTTTATTCGGAGCTCGGCTGATTTTTCTCTCTTCACCCGACACCGGTCAACCGGAACTGTGATCCTACTTGTCTATGTTGACGATATCCTCATTACTGGCGACGATATTACAGGGATACAACATATCAAGAAGCAGTTAAACTCCACTTTTCAGACCAAAGATCTTGGCAACCTTTGGTATTTCCTTGGGCTTGAGGTTGCACGACGCCCTGATGGTCTTGTGTTAACCCAACAGAAGTATTGTATGGACCTCCTTCATGATGTCGGTTATTCTGGATGCAAACCTGCGGATACTCCTATGGATGCAAATCACAAACTCTCAGCCCACAGCTCTGACTCCGACAAGCTCCTTACAAATCCAGAATACTATAGACGCTTGGTTGGGAAGCTGATATACCTTACGGTCACTCGACCAGATATCTCTTTTGCTGTGGGAGTCGTAAGTCGTTTTATGCATGCTCCTCGGACATCTCACCTTCAAGCTGTCGAGCGCATTCTTCGATATCTCAAGATCGCTCCAGGACAAGGGCTTGTGTACAAGCCATCCACATCTTTATCCCTTGTCGCGTACTCTGACGTTGACTATGCCGGGTCCATTGATGATAGACGTTCCACAACAGGTTTTTGTACCTACTTCGGTGGACATCTCATAACCTGGCGTAGCAAGAAACAGAATGTGATTGCTCGCTCTTCTACTGAAGCTGAGTACCGTGCTATGGCTGCTGTTGTTTCCGAGTTAACTTGGCTTGAGAGCCTTCTGAGAGACTTGGGTGTTCGTCTCTCATCATCAGCGATCCTATTTTGTGACAGTCAAGCGACAATCCATATTGCCAAGAATCCAGTTTTTCACGAACGCACAAAGCATATTGAAGTTGACTGTCACTTTATCCGAGAAAAGGTACAGGCAAAGAAGATAGATTTGGAGCATGTTCCTGCTGCAAGCCAAGTTGCTGACATCCTGACTAAAGCTCTCTCCCGGCCACTATACTACCAGTTTTTATCCAAGCTTGGTGCCTACGACTTGTACGCTTCAGCTTGCGGGGGAGTGTTAGAAAAGCCTACTTTAGGGCCCATCTAGGGGCCCATTCTTCTCTCTTCTCTCTCTATTTGTATTAGTCCTACATCTTGGTTTGGGATTTCTCTCTTTCTTCTTCTCCTATATAAATGTATTCATACTTGTAATTATCAATTCAAGAAGTATATACAAGATTTGGAGCTTTCTCTACAGGTTGATTGTAAAGATCTTCTACCTTTCTGTACTTTTTTGGGGGAGGTGATGAGTCCAAAGAATCAGCTAGTCTTTGTGAGCTAGGAGCAGATACACTTGAAGGTGAACCATTACTGGATGGTGGAGGATGTTATTCATCTTCATTTGAGTGGAACTCATCCTCTACAACTGTGGGTAACAGGAGCGGACCTACATGAAGGCACACCTGGGCACGTGCCCGGGTCATTTTTTTGGTATTTTTTCTTTGTATTTGAAGAGCCTGTCTTTTCTTGTCACTGTTGGGAGTGCAGCCACATGCTTTTAGGCTGAAAATACTATTTTTTCTGTCCCAACTTTATAACTTTATAGAAAGCTCTGCTTGCATCATCAAATCCTTCAATGCCTGTTTGACCTCCTCGATAATCTCCTTTATTCATTCTTTTCTCTCCCCTCTTCATTCTCCTCCTCATTATCTTTTCTTTTAGAACTCTGTCTCTCTCTAAAACTCACCTTCTTGCGATCTATTCATGGCGTGGTCTATTCATTGCGCAAGTTGCAGGACAAGGCCAAGTAAGGAGGATTTTTGTCTTGACAATGGCCGATTAATCTTATGCTCTAGTAAATTCATCAAAGGTCATTATTATGTTTCTGATTTTTGTATGGGATAATTTATTGATTATTTTACCCAAATGTCAAAGGCTTGGCACCAAATAAATTTTCATACCCCCACTCTCAAAATTTAATGCCATTGTGCATCCCAAGCTCTCCCTTTATGACTGGCATTTTTTGTGTGCGTGTTCACACCTATTAATAAGTGCGATACATGCAGATCCGGCCGTAGAATATGCTTCTTAGCTGGATTTCAACGACTGAGATATGGTCGTATCTGATTCGCCGGTACATCCGGTTGTATATCCAACAGATACGACCGAAATCCGGCCATTGAAATCAAGATCCTATGGCCGGATCTGCTCCTGCACCTCTCATAGGTGCGTATACGTACCAAATTATTTTTCTTATGACCATGTCCTCTGTAAGAAAGACATCAATCATATTCAAAACTAGATCTCATCAATTTCCTCACTTTGTTTACTATTAGTAAACATAGTGCAAAAAAATGAGTTCTCATCTTTTAATTACTTGAATGGATCTAAAAGCTGGATTGTTAGTGATAATGGAGGGTCTTGAAAGTTGAATAAAGTTTAATCGTATGTCCAAACAAATCATTACTAATGAAAAATATCTATCTGGCATGTAGTTAATTTTTTGTTATTTTCTTTTGTTTTTTATCACTTGCAATAATTTTTTTTAGTTTTTGAATTAAAAAATGATCCAAAATCTAAATTGTTTACTTGGTGCCTGGGTCAGACATAAATCCTAGGTCCGCCACTGGTGGGTAACCTTGAGGAAGATATACTCTGATTCCCTTTGGAATTCCAATCCCAAGCTGTCTTCAAAATCTTCTAGCTTTCTCTTCCCAGTAAGAGATGCATGTTTCATGTCTTCTACATCAATTTCCTTCAATTCGGAAGAAGATTTGCCCAGGTCAGTAACTCTTTCCTCTAATTTGATATCCGACTTTATGACATCAATTTTACTAGTAAGATCCTCTGTTTTGATATCAGGTTCCATATGCTTGCTATCCAACATATCCTCCTCCATTGATTCATCACCAGAACTCCTATCAAGATTCAGTTTTTCTGGAGAACCAGATTCAACACAATCTTCTTTCTTGGGAACTTCAAAACTAGAAGTATTTTGCATGTCATTATCATCCAAAGATGGATGATCCTCCACCATTGATTCAACATGTTCATTGGTTGCATAACCGATATTTGTCTCTTCTTTGTCTGATAAGAGGTTCTGAACAACCTCTTGACCAACAAAGACTTGGTGTTCAAAACCCACTTGCTCGTCAGTGGCATGATCCTTAGCCGCCTCTTGCTCATCAACAACCATGTAGGAATGGCCATCGCCAACAGGGCAGCTGCTGGATGATGGCTGCACCACCTCCTGCTTAACTACTAGTTCTAAAGGGAAATTATCAGCAGTTAAGTTATCCTTTATATTATTCTTTTCAATAATTGACACAGAATCAGTACAATTTGACTTATATTTTACTTGAAACCCTAAATCTTGGCTGACCTCAGATACCTGATTGTGTTGCTCTGACTGGATGACTGTGAATTCCATATTGACAGGCTTGGACTCCTCAAACTTCTCCCTAGGTAAGCATCCTCATCTGTGGTGCTAGACAGGGCAGTATTCTGGTTGAAAGGTGCACTGCCCTTGGGAGTCTTCGACTCCTCGAAGATCTCTTTAAGCTCGGCATCAACAACTTGTGTATCAGATTGGACAGTAATATTCTGGTTGACTAGAGCACTTGCCTCCAAATCACGTGTGGTAGCTTCCTTCTCATCTGTCCCAACTATGGGAGTCTTTGACTCCTCAAGCATATCTTTAAGGTTGGCATCAATACATTGTGTGTCAGATTGGACAGTGATATTCTGGTTGACTAGAGCACTTCCCTCCAAATCACATGTGGCTTCCATCTCATTAGTGGCAACTATGGGAGTCTTTGAATCCTCAAACATCTCCTTGACCTTCAATTTTCAATGTGTTACCATTACCAATCATAACATCTGATTTATAATCTGTACTTATATATTGGAAGATATCTTGATTATTGCTCATATGGTTTGAGCAACCACTATCAAGTAACCACATGTCATTTGATTGACTTCCTTTTTCCTCATGATCAATGTAGAACATTTGCTCTGGAGGAGGTAGTTCTGTAATATTGGATTCTGAAGTTTGAGCTGCTTTATTTTTATACCAACAGTCCTTATCAAGATGATTGACTCGTTTACATGTTTTGCATTTATAAAAACATGTTTTCATGTCATGATTGGTTCTTTTACACAATACACAGTAAAACTTCTTATTCTCAGACGCTAATCCTCATTCTCTACACTCTTTTCCTTCTTTATTTTCTCTTCCCCTGCCTGTACTCCTTCCTCTAAATGCTCCTCTGCTGAACCTCTGTGATGGCTATGGTTTCTCATATTTATTAGCTAAAGAAGTTTCCTTTTTAGGTATCCATTTTGATTGCAGGGCTTGTTTTGAGGATGTGCTGTCAGCACTATTGAATCTTTCTTCATAAGCTAACAGTGTACCTCTTATGCTTCGTTTGGGGGGACTTATTTTCGTCGGTCAAGCGGTCACGACCGCATGAACCGGACCTTAATTAAGGCCTGGTTCATGCGGTCGTGACCGCTTGACCGGTGAAAATAAGTCCTCCCAAACGGAGCCTTAGTTCTACTATGGAGTAGTGCCTGAGATCTTTTGATTCTTCTATGATAGTTACTATATGATTATATTTGTGTGGTAATCAATGCAAGACCTTGGTAACTATTTTTTGTTCTTCAATAACATCACCAAAGGATTGTATGTCATTTTGTTATGCTACTAGAAGAGGAGATATGAGGTAGAGAGAAGAAATTAGGGTTAGAGTGAGAAGGAGAGAGAAAATACCTGGATATAATTCTTTATAATGCTCCAAGAGGGGTTCCGGGTATATATATACCTTGAACCACGGGGGCCGGCCGACCCCCAAATGGGTTGAACCGTGTGGTTCAGCCCCGCCGGTCCGAGGATTAGTGAATGAGGGCTGAACCGGCTGCTTCAGCCCCGTTGCTCCCTGCCGCCTCCTTAGGTCGTCGAGCATATTTGTGCCCCTTGAACCGTAGCACGTTCGGGGGCATAACATTCCCCTCCCCATCAAGCACCAACTTGTCCCCAAGGTGGAAGTCGGGGAACGAGTCGCGGAATTCCAGCAGATCGACCCAGATATTGTGTCCATATGTCAAAAATTTCCATTTAACTAGTATCTCGGACCGATATTCGGAACCATGTTACTTCCACTTGATCATCAATATTTCTTCCGGTAACGGACGCAGCTCCCCCGCTATGGTAGCCTCGTGTAAAAGAGGGCTTGTCTGGACGACTTCGCCCAACTTCTTGAGTTGGGACACATGAAAGGTCGGGTGTATACGAGAGCCTTCCGGAAGCGCTAATGTGTATGCCACCGGTCCCACCCGCTGAGTAATTCGGAACGGCCCATAGTATCGTGGTGCTAACTTTTGATTCGCCCGACGCGAGACGGAAAGCTGTCGGTAAGGTTGGAGTTTGAGGAATACCTCGTCTCCCACTGCGAATTCCCTCTCGGTCCGATGTTTGTCTGCCTGCACCTTCATCTTGTCCTGAGCTGCCCGGAGATTGTCACGCAGGAGAGCTGGGTGCGATCACGATCGCACAATTGTCGGTCGACCGGCAGAAGAGTTGTGCTGTCGGGCTCATATGAGCCCAAAGAAGGCGGAGGGTGGCCGTATACAACCTCGAATGGAGTAAGCTTGCTGGCCGTATGATACGAGGTATTGTAACAGTACTCGGCCCAGTGTAACCATCGGGTCCTTGTACGGGGCTCGTCCATCACGAAGCAGCGTAAGTATGTTTCCACCCCGCGATTAAGAACCTCAGTCTGACCGTCCGACTGAGGATGATAGGCCGTGCTCAGGCGTAGTCGTGTTCCTTGTAGCCGAAAAAGCTCCTTCCAGAAGTTGCTCACGAACACTGGGTCACGATCCGAGATGATAGACCGAGGCACATCGTGAAGGCGTACGATTTCACGAGCAAAAAGATCAGCCACGATCTCTCCCGTGTAGGGCTGGCTCAGAGCCAGAAAGTGTGCGTATTTGGAGAGTTTGTCGACCACAACCAAGATAACTGACTTGCCTTGAAATGGGTAACCCGTCAATGAAGTCCATGAAGATCGTTTCCCAAATATGGTGTGGAATTTCCAGTGGGGTAAGCAAACCGGCCGGAGAGATTGTTTCATATTTCTGTCGTTGGCACACCTCACACTGCTGCACAAACTGTTGAACGTCACGGCGTAAGCCTTTCTAGAAGACATTCGCCTTCAACCTTTGGAGGGTCCGGAGCACACCGGCGTGGCATCCTGTCGGCGATTATTGAACTCCTGCATCATAAATGTCCTCCGGGATGAGGAATGAGGGATGACAACTCGGCCATGATAATAAAGGTACCCCCCTTTGAGCTGGTACCCCGGTGTGGTAGGCTTCCCCTGTCGTAGTGCATCCACAATAAGCCTGAGTTCGGGATCCTGTTGCACCTCCGACTGGATGTCGTTGAGGGAATCGATCAAGGGACCCGAGATGTGGACGAGCGAGCTCTCCGGAAGGCGATAAAGGGCATCAACGACCACATTCTCCTTCCCTTGTTTGTAGATGATCTCGTAATCATAACACAAAAACTTGGTCACCCACTTCTGTTGAAGAGGGGAAGCTAGTCGTTGCTCTAGGAAATGTTTCAAACTTTGATGGTCTGCACGGACCTTGAAATGATGCCCCAGTAAGTACGGCCGCCACAGGGTCACTGCGTGTATGATGGCTAGCATTTCCTTCTCATAAGTGGACAATCCCAGAGTGCGGGGAGCGAGAGCCTTGCTAAAGTAGACTAACGGTCTCCCGTCCTGCATCAAAACCACACCGATGCCCACTCCGGACGCATCGGTCTCCAACACAAACTCCTTGTTAAAATCCGGTAGGGCGAGGACCGGTGTAGTTGTCATGGCCCGTTTCAGGGCCTGGAAAGCTGCCTCAACGTCGTCCTGCCATACGAATGCCTCCTTCTGTAAGAGCTGAGTGAGCGGCCATGCAATCGTGCCGTAGTCTTTTACGAATCTCCGGTAGTAGCCAGTGAGGCCAAGGAAGCCCCGTAAGGCCCGTAACGTCGTGGGGCGGGGCCATGTGACCATACTCTCGGTTTTGTGCGGGTCGGCCCGGACCCCTAGGGCCGAAACCAAATGGCCTAGATACTCGACCTCCGTCTGACCAAAATAGCACTTGGACTGCTTAGCGTACAACTGATTGTGGCGTAATATGGTGAGAACCTGCTGCACGTGCTGGAGATGCTCTGCCCAACTACCACTGTAAACCAAGATGTCATCAAAAAATATCAGCATGGAACGACGTAGATGTGGCCAAAAGAGTTCGTTCATCACTGCCTGAAAGGTGGAGGGGACATTGGTAAGCCCGAAGGGCATCACGAGGAACTCGTAATGTCCATCGTGGGTTCGAAAGACCGTCTTATGAATGTCCTCTTCCCACATCCGAATTTGATGGTAGCCGTAGCGCAGGTCCAGCTTGGTGAATAAACATGCTCTGTGTAGTTCGTCCAAAAGTTCCTCGATCATGGGAATGGGGAATTTATCCTTGATGGTTGAACTATTCAGGCTTCGGTAATCAACGCAGAATCGCCAAGAACCGTCTTTCTTCTTTACCAGAATAATGGGTGACGAGAAGGAACTGGTGGTGGGACGGATGATCCCGGTGGTGAGCATCTCCCGGATGCTACGCTCGATCTTCTCCTTCTGGATGTGCGGGTAGCGGTACAGTCAGATATTGATAGGTTTCGATCCCACCTTAAGCTGGATCGCGTGATCCCGGAATCTCTGCGGAGGCGGGGTGTGCGGCTCCTGAAAGACGTCCTCATACTGAGCCTACAAGGGTCGCATCGGCTCTGGTACTTCTGATGAGATAGGAGGAGAGGATGCCAGACCCATAATCATCGCTATCGAGCTGCCCTCTTCGGATAGACGTTTCTAAACTTCGAACCGAGATCTCCTTCAGCGGGGATGATTTAAGGCCGTGGATGCAGTGTTCCTGTTCGAGCTGTGTGAACACCATGGTCATCTGGTCCCAGTCGAAAGTGACTCTCCGCAACTGTCGCAGCCACTGAACTTCCAATACCATATCAGATCCCCGGATGGGCAGCAGACAGACATCGGTGCGGCAAGTGTACCCCTGTATTCGCAGGCCGACTCCCCTCATCACCCCTCACACCTCAGTTTGCTCCCATCCGCTACCATGACGTGGAACGCGGCGCCATGATCTACCTGGTGCCCCACCTTTCGTGCCACAGTGGGGTTGATGAAATTGTGGGTATTCCCACTATCAATCAGTATGGTGACCCGCTCCTCGGCGACCTTCCCGGCTATGCGCATAGTGAGGGGGGTTGTGCACCCCTCCATCGCCTGGATGGAGACCCCGCCGAACTTGGTCAGGGTCAAATCTCCCTCTAGGTCCAGCTCGGTGGTATCCTCCTCATCTTCCTCTCTCAGCATGAAAACCTGGATATTCTGACACTTATGCCCTGGAGCATACTTCTCATCGCAGTTGAAACACAACCCCTTTTCCTTTTGCGCCCGCAGTTCAGGCCATGTTAGTCGTGTCACCGTCGGTCTCCCGATCGCTGGTTGGTCCCGCCCAGCAATTGTGGGGGTCGTGACAGCTTTCCCTGTGGTGCGGGTCCGTTGTCTGTTGAAGCGTTCCTCCCGTATCCTCGCCAGGCTGATAGCATGACTCAGGCTGCGGGGCATGTAAGCATGAACCTCGTCCCGTAGGTGATCCTTTAGACCCGAGACAAAATAGCTCAGCAAGGTTCTCTCCTCCCAACGGACCCTGTTGGCCAATATCTCAAACTCGGTGCGATATTCCATCATGGTTCCCCGCTGTTGTAGCTTATGTAGCATGGCCTCGACGTCTTCATACTCCAAAGGGCCAAACTGAGCTGAGAATTCCCCTACGAACTCGGTCCATGGTGCAAAATCTCTTCCCCTCGAGAACCACTGCGTCCACTGGTAAGCGTCATCCTCCAGGTGGAAAGCCGCTAGCTGCACTCATTACTCCTCGAGGATTTCCTGATAATGAAAAAACAATTCTGCCTTTTGTACCCACTCGAGTGCATCCCCTCCCCTGAACTTCAAAAAATTCATGCGTGCCCTCTTGGGTGGCATGTGGGGCCGCTGGTGCGCTTGTCCAAACCCACCCATCTCATGTCCGTACCCCGCTGCCCTCTGCTGCTCCACAGGGGGTATGGTCCCTGAGGTCTGGGGAAGTGCATTCCTCCTGGGGCTGCAGCTGGAAAAAAACGTTCCCTTGGTCGCCACCGGGGTGTTGTCCATCTCTGTAAATCCTCGCCGGTGGTGGCCGCATATGCCATTGATCGTCAATTCCGTAGTCTGTAGGGTGTCCGACACTCCGAGGAAGGGGTAATAACCCAGCGTCTCCTCTAATGGAATCACCCGGGGCCACCGAAGGCCGAATCTGCCCTGCTGCCTGCTCCGGAAGCCGCCCAAAGGGCGTGCGGCCTGTGCCGAACTTGCCCCAGCCCGCGGATGAGCCGCCCAGGCCGGGCGCTCCCGCCGCCTGTTCCGGTGGTCGCCAGGACCCCGCGCGCCCCCTACAACCTCGATTCCTGCCAGATGGCCTCCGCCCATGCCGAAAATTGGGTGCGGGTTGTCGTCGGGGCCGGCCTGCGCGAAACCGCTCGAACCCGAGAGCGGAAACTGTTGCAGAACGGGATCGGGCATCCATTCGTTCCTCCATTTGTTGGGTTGAAACCTTCATCCTTTCCTCCATGGCCGCTACCGTATCCGTCAACCCGATGTAGTTCTCCTCTAACTAAGCTAGTCCGCCGGCATCTTCACTCGAACGGGTGTTAACCATGGTTGGAGGAAGGAACCTCTGATACCAAATGTTATGCTACTAGAAGAGGAAATATGAGGTAGAGAGAAGAAATTAGGGTTAGGGTGAGAAGGTGAGGGAGAATACCTGGATATAATTCTTCATATGCTCCAAGAGGGGTTCCGGGTATATATATACCCGGAACCAAGGGGGCCGGCCGGCCCCCAAATGGGCTGAATCGTGTGGTTCACCCCCGCCGGTCCGAGGATTAGTGAATGGGGGCTGAACCGGCTGGTTCTGCCCCGTTGCTCCCTGCCGCCTCCTTAGGTCATCGAGCATATTTGTGCCCCTTGAACCGTAGCACGTTCGGGGGCATAACACATTTACCATTACATTTATACATGAGAAGTAAGCTGAAATACTTTCACCTTGCTACATATGCATATTTTCAATTCAGTCCATGCTGCCTGTAATTTGTGAAACATGATTTTTCATTACCTTTGTATTTTGTTTGAAGAATTTGCCAGGCCTGTTGTGCTGTTTCAGCTGCTATCATTTGAGGAAATATCACTTTACTTACTCCTTTTTGAATATTAAGGAGTGCTTTGGAATCCTTTTTCAGATTTTCAGTGTATTCCTTTACAGCTGTAGCATCCCAAGTGATTAACAAATGTTTATCTGTGGGTTTTGAATAACCATCTATTACTAGATTCCATAAACCCTGTGATTGGAAAAGGGTTTCATTTGGACTTGCCAAAGTCTATAGTCATCTCCATCAAAGATAGGCACCCCAGTTTGGGAGCACACAAATTGAGATGAAGAAGTAGATGATGCCATATGAAGAGAAATTACACAACTATCTTACACTTTGGTGCAGATTTCAAGCTGTTCAGACTTGCTGTCTGCTTGAGTGATCGTTTCTCTGATGGCTAATACCTTCAACCGCTTCTCCAAACCTTTTCTCCTCTGATACCAATGTTAAATACACAGCAATAACTAGAATTTCATACCATTCTTCATAAGCACACACAACATTATGATTCTCACTCAAAGTTCATTTTCATACATCACTTCAGTTACAGTAGTAATATATATATCAGTCTTACAGATTAGATTTTGACTATTCTACTACCGCTTAAGAGTTTATTATTATTTTTATTACAGTGGGCTTTTGGGCTATTGATACTGTAGAAATCTTGTATATACTTCTTTAATATACAAAATCAAGTATGAATACATTTATATAGGGAGAGAAGAGAGAAATCCTAATTTCAAGATGTGGGATTATTACAAGTAGAGGAAGGTGTTAGGATTTTGCCTCCATTAACTCCCCAACATCGTACCAAACCTCCGGGCGCGCAAGGAAATTTTTCCGGGGCGAATTTCTGCATTTTTCAAAATCTGGCAGGAAAGTCGCAACCTCAGAAAAGGAGGTTGCAACCTTGCTTTTACTGCCTTCTTCCAGGATTTCCTGAACCGGAATTTTTTTGGTTTTTATTATTTGGTTTAATTATTAAAACCTATATATAAAACCTTCCCTGCAGCCCTAAAAAAAAAAAAGCCCGACTCTTCTTCCCCCCTCTTCCGCCGTTTTCTCTCCCTCTCTCTCTCTAGTTTTTCCGGCTCTCTCTCTCTCTATCGTTGCCTCTCGCTGGAGGCAGACCGCCGCCGCCGCCGCTGCTCTGACCGCCGTCGCCGCCGCTGCCTTGTTGGGCCGCTGCCGGTACTTTGGAGAGCCGCCGCCGCCGTTGCTTTGGAGGAGAGCGCCGCCGCTGTGTGAGGGGAGGTTTGCCGGCGCCGCCACCGCTGCGCCGGGTTTGAGAAAGGCTACTGCTTGCTGCAGTTTTGGGGAGACGCCGTCGTCGTAGAGACGCCGTCGGAGTTTGGGTTGCCGCCGTGCTTGGCCGTGAGGATCTTCCTCTTTCTTTGGCCGTTTTGCCGCAAGGTATCCGGGAGTCACCTTTTTATCTCATTTTGTATAGGGGTAATTTATCCCCAATTGTAACACTGTGTATTTTGTGTTGAATGAGATTGTGACTGCCATTCCCGCCCGTGGACGTACCCATTCTTGGGGAACCACGTTATTTCTGGTGTCCTTTTGTGCTTTTGTGTTTTCTGTTATTTTTACTTGTGCCAGCATCAGGTATTCTGCACGACAGCACCGCTTCGAATCCCAACAAGTGGTATCAGAGCCAGGTTGTGGGCTGACACTTTTGTTTAAAGGATGAGTTGTTTCCGATCTCGAGTGTACACTTGGGTGCGGTAGTTTACGACCGTTGGTCCGCTGGTTATCCCCTTAGTTGTGCATTGCTGAGGTCGCCAACTCAAGTTTTGTGTTCCGTGCAGTTTCTGCGTTCCGTTCTCGATGGCTTCGTCTATTCCTGGTGCTGTGGCCAAGTTTGACGGGAAACAAAACTTTGGTCTTTGGCAGGTCAAAGTTCGTGCACTTCTTATAAAAGAAGGCTTACACCGTGCCCTACTGGGCAAGGCCAGTAAGGATGTTGAGGTTTCTGATCGTATGTGGGAGGACATGGATCTCAAAGCGTTGTCCACCATACAGCTTTGCTTACATGATGACGTGCTATATGAAGTTCTTTCAGAGACGACTGCCTCTGGCATTTGGGCAAAGTTGGAGAGTACCTACATGACAAAGTCTCTCCCCAACCGGATCTACCTCAAGCAGCAGTTGTACAAGTTTAGCATGAAGGAGGGATCCTCTATTCATGACCACCTGAACAGTTTCAACAGACTGTTATCGGAGTGTCTCAGCATGGATATTCAGGTGGATGAAGAGGACAAAGCAGTGATCCTTTTGAACTCTCTTCCAAAGCTCTATGAGAGCATGGTTACCACCCTTACCTACAGTAAGGACATCTTGGACTTGGAAGAGGTGACTGCGGCCCTACTCTCAGATGACATCCGGAAGCGGTCTTCAGGTTCTCATGTTACTGAAGACTCCGTTCTATACTCTCAGGGTCATTCTGGTTCTGATAGAGGGGGCAAGTCAAAGTCAAAGGGCATCTCAGATTTATACTGCAAATACTGCAAGAAGAAGGGTCATGTGATCAAGGACTGCTGGAAGCTTCAGAACAAAGATAAAGGGAAGAGCACTGGTGATGAAAAGGGGAAGTCTGACATATCCTTGTGTTTTGAGGATGTGGGGGATAACCTCATCTAGGTCATCCTTTCTCTGCTCTTCTACTTTCCGTTTATATGTTCGTGCTTCCTGTTCCGTTTGTTCCATATATTACTTGCTTTCCTTTCCCTCATTATGTTCATGTTATTCCTGTTATCTTTCTTATAGCCTGTCTTTGGGTTATTTATTCCGTCACTACTCCGTTGTATGAATGTTTTTGTTTCACCCTAGTACCTAAGCTCTTTCATTGTTACTCCTTCGTCACATGAGCTTAGTGTGTGTGTCTAATCAACATTTCCTGATTAGCTCGTATAGGGGTTCTCTTTATCCATGTTGAGATCAGTTTTGTCTGCATTCAATTGTTGATGTGTTTGCATTTATCATTTCTCTCCCCGCGCACATCATTTCTGGAGTCTGTGATATTTTCTTTTGCTTTGGGAGACCACCGCTGGAGGTGGAGCAGTTAAACCTTTGCTTCAGGTGGAGCATTTCTGGAGTAGTCACGTCAGTCCAGTTTGTGTACTACTCAGATTGAAGGAGTTCACTTTATCTGCCCTTGGCGGGAGCAGATTCAGTTGATGCGATTTGCATCGTTCTTGGTGGCAACTTGGTTGGTTGGAGTTATCTCGGCAGGTGGAGTTTGTTAGGATTTTGCCTCCATTAACTCCCCAACATCGTACCAAACCTCCGGGCGCGCAAGGAAATTTTTCCGGGGCGAATTTCTGCATTTTTCAAAATCTGGCAGGAAAGTCGCAACCTCAGAAAAGGAGGTTGCAACCTTGCTTTTACTGCCTTCTTCCAGGATTTCCTGAACCGGAATTTTTTTGGTTTTTATTATTTGATTTAATTATTAAAACCTATATATAAAACCTTCCCTGCAGCCCTAAAAAAAAAAAAAGCCCGACTCTTCTTCCCCCTCTTCCGCCGTTTTCTCTCCCTCTCTCTCTCTAGTTTTTCCGGCTCTCTCTCTCTCTATCGTTGCCTCTCGCTGGAGGCAGACCGCCGCCGCCGCCGCTGCTCTGACCGCCGTCGCCGCCGCTGCCTTGTTGGGCCGCTGCCGGTACTTTGGAGAGCCGCCGCCGCCGTTGCTTTGGAGGAGAGCGCCGCCGCTGTGTGAGGGGAGGTTTGCCGGCGCCGCCACCGCTGCGCCGGGTTTGAGAAAGGCTACTGCTTGCTGCAGTTTTGGGGAGACGCCGTCGTCGTAGAGACGCCGTCGGAGTTTGGGTTGCCGCCGTGCTTGGCCGTGAGGATCTTCCTCTTTCTTTGGCCGTTTTGCCGCAAGGTATCCGGGAGTCACCTTTTTATCTCATTTTGTATAGGGGTAATTTATCCCCAATTGTAACACTGTGTATTTTGTGTTGAATGAGATTGTGACTGCCATTCCCGCCCGTGGACGTACCCATTCTTGGGGAACCACGTTATTTCTGGTGTCCTTTTGTGCTTTTGTGTTTTCTGTTATTTTTACTTGTGCCAGCATCAGGTATTCTGCACGACAGCACCGCTTCGAATCCCAACAGAAGGCCTATAATGGGCTCCACTCTGGGCCTTTACATCATTATTTTCTAACACTCCCCCACAAGCTGGAGCGAACAAGTCGTAGGCACCCAGTTTGGACAAGAACTGATAAAACAGGGTACTCTGTAGCGCCTTAGTGAGGGTATCAACAACTTGATCTGTATCTGAAACATGTTTCAATTCCAGCTTATGCATTTGAACTTTTCCCGGAAATGATAGTCAACTTCAATGTGTTTTGTCCTTTCATGGAAGACAAGATTCTTTGCTATGTGTATAATAGCTTAACTGTCACAGAGTAAGGTAGCTGGAGAGATAATTTTTACTCTCATATTTTGTAGAAGACCTTCAAGCCATGTGAGCTCGGATACAGTTGATGCCATTGAACGGTACTCAGCTTCGGCTGAAGATCGAGCCACCACAAACTGTTTTTTACTGCGCCATGTAACAAGGTAACCTCCGAAGTATGTATAGAATCCGCTGGTGGATCGCAGATCATCAATGGAGCCAGCATAATCAGCATCCGAATATGCAACTAATGTAGGAGTAGAATATGAAGAAGTTTTGTATACCGACCCTTGACCATGGGCTATTTTTAGGTATCTCAAAATTCGTTCGACAACTTGTAGATGAGACATCCGAGGAGAATGCATAAACCGGCTGATAACCCCAACAACAAAAGATATATCTGGTTTGGTGACTATTAGATAAATAAGTTTTCCAACCAGACGTCGATAGTATTTCAGATTTGGAAGGAGGAGATCTTCGTCAAAGGCATGAGCACAAAGCTTGTGATTTGCATCCATAGGAGTATTAACCGGTTTGCATCCAGAGTAGCCAGCATCATGAAGAAGGTCAATGCAATACTTCCGTTGGGATAAGACAAAGTCATCAGACCGTCTTGCAATCTCAAGGCCTAGAAAGTATCAAAGGTTCCCCATATCTTTTGTTTGAAATACAGAATAAAGATGCTGTTTGACCGCTTGTATTCCCTTTTCATCATCACCTGTGATTAGGATGTCATCAACATAAACTAGAAGGAGAACCGTTCCTGTTATCTTATGTCGAGTGAATAGGGAGAAATCCGCCAAGCTTCGAGTAAAGCCAACTTCCCGAACAGCCTTACTGAACTTATCTAACTATGCCCAAGGAGATTGTTTGAGACCATAAATTGATTTCTTGAGGTGACAAACTTGGGACTCCCCCGTGGTCTCAAACTTGGGAGGCTGTTGCATATAAACAGTCTCTTGCAGATCTCCATTTAAAAAGAAGTTTTTTTATATCCAGTTGATGTAGGGGCCATTGACGATGCACATTCACGGAGAGAAGCATACGAACCGTATTGTGCTTGGCCACCAGAGAGAACCTTTTCTCATAATCAAGACCCTGTTGTTGAGTAAAATCACGAGCCACCAGGTAGGCTTTAAGACGGTCAATTGTCCAATCAGCAATATGCTTGATGACAAAGACCCATTTACAGCTAACAGGAGTCTGTCCTGGAGGAAGAGAGACCAGATCCCACGTGTGATTAGCCCAAGACTGTCATTTCTTCGTCCATGAATGCCCGCCAACCCGGATGCTGAAGAGTCTCCTGCACATTGTTAGAGACAGAAATAGAGGATAATGTAGTGACAAGTTTCCGAAGCGCCAAGGACAGACGATGTAAGGATACGTAATTTGCCATGGGATGCGTTGTGGACGCAGGAGTTGGATCAACAGGTCGCAGAGTGCCAGAGGTGGAAGCCGACTATAGTGGGGCGGCAGAACGAGAAGGGCGACGAGTGTAGACATGAAGAAGTGGAGGTTGTTGGAGAATAGGAGGGTTGGTGGGAGGCGGTGGCGGCAAGGTGGATGTAACGGGGACGACATGCCGTGATAATGAGGTGGTGATGAAGTAGGGGAAACCGGTTGGTCCTCCAGAAAGGTGACATCTGCCGAAACAGTCACCTTGTGGGTAGTGGAGGAGTATCAAACATACCCTTTTTGAGTACGAGAATAACCAACAAACATCTGTTTGGCTGCCCGAGGATTTGTCAATAGAGGGCCCAAGATGATGAACATAGCAGGTACAACCAAATATGTGATGGGTGAGGGGGAATGGTGGGGTGGAAGGAAAGAGAACACTGAATGGGGTGACATGATTGAGGACGAAGGAGGGGAGACGGTTAATGAGAAAGCAGACCATCGAAAAGCAAAATGCCAATATGCTTTGGGAACATGCATCCGAATCATGAGACAGCGAGTAGCATCAAGAAGATGTTTATTCTTGTGCTCAGTCATACCATTTTGTTGAGGAGTATAAGCACACAAAGTCTGATGAATAATGCCAAATTCAGAGCAGAGATTATCGAATTCATGACTCGTGTATTCACGAGCATTATTCATTCATAGCGTTTTGATTTTATCGGCAAGTTGTGTGCGAGTCTCCAGAACGAAAGCACGGAATACATGAGAAAGCTCGGAGCGATCACGAAGTAAGTACAACCAGGTCATTCGAGAGTAATCATCAATAAACGTGATAAAATAACGATAGCCAGACACTTGATATTTTATACGGGCCCTAAACATCAGAATGAACTAACATAAACGGAGCAGAGCTCCGGGTTCAATGAGAAGAAAAAGAGGAACGATGTTGTTTCCTCAAAATACGGGAATCACATGTAAAAGCAGGAAGTGGAACATCAGGAAGCGCCTTCTGGAGAACTGGAAGAGGAGCATGTCCAAGACGCCGATGCCAATCAACCGAGGATACGAATGAAAGAATGGTAGGGGAGATATCAAGAAGGTAGAATCCGTTTTGCAGCCGTCCTTTACCAATGATACTCTGCGTCTTGCGATCCTGCATCAAAAAAGACGAAGAGGTGAATATGATAGAACAATCCAAATCAGTAGTGAGACGACTGACAAAGAGTAAATTGAAAGGAGAGCTCGAGACATGGAGAGCCGAGCGAAGAGAAATAGAGGGATTGAGAGGTATATCAGCCGAGCCGGAGACAGGAGCGGTATTGCCATTGGCTACGGTGATAAACTTGGGATGCAGAGAATCCAAGTATTGGGATGACTTCAGGGAGGTGATATGGTGAGTAGCACCTGAATCTACTATCCAGCTCGGACTAGTGGAGAGACAAGCGATACCTTCATTAGAGACAGAGGCAGGTGAGTTGTGGAGCAACCCTTGGAGTTGTTGGAGCTGGAGACGAACTTCATCAAGATCAGCATGTGCAGCAGAAGGGCTATGAGTAGCAGTAGTTGGACGAGGAGGAGGACCATGTTTACGTTAGCATGTTGCTTCAAGGTGGCCATCCTTGCCACAGAAAGAACACTTAGGCCGGGGTCGACCACCGTGACCCCTCCCTCGGGGCCCAGCACGTCCTCCACGGAAAGGGGAGGGTAGAGGCAGTAATGACGCAGAAGATTGCTGAAGAAGAGATGGTGAAGGAAGGCTGATAGTATCAGGAGGTGGTGAAACCTTTAGCAGCATGGATCACACATCAGAGAATGAAGCAATCGTGGTAGATGAGAGGATCTGAACCCGAACATTCTGAAGATGAGGCGGGACACGAGCCATCATCATAACAATACCAACTTCTTCCTTCTGAGCGCGCTAGGCAGTGAGATCCGTAGTCGGGGGCTGATGCTGAATTCAGGCTTCAACCAAAGTCTTGGACTGAGCAACAAAGGAGGTTAAGTCTGCAGTACCGCCGGTGTTAAGAGGCTGAAGATAGGTGATGATGTCATACAGGTGCTGGAGATTGTCCTTACCGGAGTAGAGGGAATGAAGTTCATCCCACATTGCCTTGACTGACTCGTGATACATAGCCATGCGGTAAGGTTCCCCATCAAGGGAGTTGAGGAGCCACGTCTGAACACGCCCATCATTACTAAGTCAATCATCAGTAGGTGAAACGGGAACATCCTGAGTTAAATGATGCAAAAATCCTTTTGACTGAAGAACCCGACAAACAGAATGCACCCACTCAACAAAGTTCTTCTTTCCTGTCAGAGAAATGGTAGTGATGCATAACTCGTCACGGAGTTCAGGAACAGGGGCTGCCTCCGCAGCAGGAGAGGAAGTAGCAGTAGACGTATCCATGACCAAGAGGGCAGTCAGTTACACAAGGCGGCTAACCAGCAGGGGAAGCAAACCGCAAGCACAACCGACGGGAAGGCACAGCAGGCGGGTAGGCGGCTAAGCAATGCGGCAAGAAGTCGACTGACAAAAAACAACGGATAAGGAGATCGGCAGTACGCACAGCAGAGGTAGAAACCGGCAAGAGAGCAAGCAGGAGACACCCGACGAACATAGAGTAGAGACCGCTCGGTAAGTTGAGAGGCTGGCAGCACGAGCAGGTTGCAGACAGAGAAGAAGACCAGCAGTCCGCGAAGGCAACCCCGTGCGAGCAATCAAGGCAGGCCGCAACTCGCAGTGGCAAGTCGGAAGGGACCTTAAGTAAGGAGACCGCGCTGAGCAAACAACGACTAAAGAGAGCAACCACAACAACACGAACAAGACCACACAAGCAGTGAGAAGACCGCCATGGATAAGGGAAATCACAGAAGGGCGAACAGGATGCAGATCGCAGCGGACAGAGTAAACAACAAACAAGAGAGGCTTGCAGATCGTAGATAGCAGCGGACATGTCGCAGATCGCAGCAGACAAAGAGTAAACAACGCTCAGGGGTAGGAGTCCGCGGCAGCCCGCAGTAGCGACAAACAGGAGAAGCTCGACGAGTAAAGACTTCTCGGCAAGAAAGGAAGTCGCTAGCGGCTAGACAGAACCAAGCCGCGGTGATCAATAGGAAGAGACCGCAGCGGAAAAAGGAAGACCGCAGCGTAAAAGAGGCTGTAGCGGGGAGAGGAAGACCGCAGCGGTTAGAAGAGGCAATCCACGCGATTCAAGGAGCACGAGAGGGCAAGAAGGTAAACCGCATCAGGCACAAGGCAGACCGCTGGAGGGCAGAGAGGTGGGTCCAATCAACGAAGGTTATAAAAGCACGGGAAAATACAAGAGAACCAGGAGGGGAGTAGCTCGCCGAGTACCGTGCAGACAAAAGAAAACTATCCGGCAAAAGGGGTTGCTCTCCGAACCCGCGGGAAGGAAGGAGACCGCCCAAGGGAAAGCGGTTAGAAATTCAGAGACTGCCCAAGGGGGACCGGAAGCTCTGATATCATGTAGAAACCTTGTATATACTTCTTCTTTATACAAAATCAAGTATGAATACATTTATATAGGGAGAGAAGAGAGAGAGAAACCCCAATTTCAAGATGTGGGATTATTACAAGTAGAGGAAGATGACCTATAATGAGCTCCACTATGGGCCTTTGCATCATTATTTTCTAACAGATACATAGGCCCATAAACTGTAACATCCGTAAAATTTTGACGCAAAAATTTATTTTAAATTGTAGGGTCGTGTCGCGACGATTTTTGGTCGAGGCAGCGCGTCGACCAGGTAAATGTTACTTTTCCTTTGGATAACGTCTTTTATTGGTGAAGTGAGTTAATCATAGTACGTAACGCATTTAATATTAGAAGTGTCGCGCACGCCGCAAAATTTGTTTAAATTTTTCTAAGGATTTGGAATGGGTGTGCCAATAGCATTTCCCCCCCCCATTTTCTCCTCTTGCGGTTACTAATAAGCCGCTAGCAGCCCCGATAATAAAGACCCGCACACCTATTCTATCGGAGAAATCGCAAACCGCAGCCCTCCGTTTCTCCCGTTTCCGCGCGACCGACGCTCGCCCGTCGACGCCCGATCGGCGGTCCCGCTGCCGTCCAGCGCCCGTTTCCTCTCCAGAAGTCCATTCCGACTTCTCCTCCCTCCTCTGAAGGTGCCAGTAAGCATTCCTCTTCATTCCTTGGCCTTGGAAGATCCGGGTTTAACCCTAACCAAAGTTTTTGGTGTTGTTTTGGTTCCGGTGAGTAGTTTCCTCCCTTACCTCGATTTCCTCTTGAAGATCCCTCGTTGTAGAGGAAGACTAAACAATAATTTTGTTCCTGTTGCCCTACTCTAGGTTTTGGTGGTCGTGATCCTCCGCGGGTTTTGTGTGGGACGCTTTGAGAGCCCCAATCTCTCCGCATATAGGTAATATGCACAGCTAGCACTTATATTCTTGCAACCTTAGATGATTTGGATTTTTCCACCGGAAACCCTTAGGGAAAATAATGAAATTAGGGTTGACCTATCTTGCAGGACTTCGGTGGGGTCGGGGCAGCACTTTTGAAGGTCCCCAGCAGTAGGTTTACCTTCGGAATAGAAGATGTCGCCGCGCCGAGTCTACGAGCGCCGTAGCACCACTGTAAGGAAACTTAAATTCCTTTTAGTTAGATATATCAAGTATTGTATTTTGTTATACACATAAATAGATTTATTTCAAGTATCATGTCCATGCATAGAAAGGTGTGGTGATAGGAAAACGGTTACGAAAAATGTGTAGGGTGACACGATTTTCCCTAAGACCCAAGTAGTCAGATCATGAACAGAAACATAGAGTACGAAAGCGGTAACCGTGTTCGTAGGTTTGGAAATTGTCCAACCAAGGGCGTGAATGTCCCTTCAAGTCGACCGCCAGAAAGTCATAGGTCGCTTAGTAGTACACCAGAAAAGATAGCCCTTGCAGAGTAGCGTCAGACCAATAAGGTCAGTGAGCACACAGAGTTCTCCCGTGCTTGGTAGAGGCGCACTACCGTTCTCGTAAGGCACATGGAACCTTATGAGCAGTACAGTTTTGGGAGTTTACTTCCCTTGAGCCAGTTAGTAGATTCGAGACCGTGTCCGCGTGACACTAGAACATTTGAGTTCGTCAGATGGTCTCGGGTCGTCAGTTTCAGTTGCGCGTTAGGAGCTACTCTGCTTAGAGCCTTCCTAGTAGATGAGCAGGTTAAAAGCCACCTAGAACTCAAGTATAGACCTGACGTGAGTCAGTACGCTAGTAGTGAACGCCAGGACTTGAGTTAGTAAAATAAAAGTCACGTGTTTGGTACGAGTAGATGTGTGACCAGAGAATAGTGCGAAGCCATGCATAGCACATAGCATAAAAGTTTTAAATGCATAAAATTATTTTTCAAAGACATACATGCATTCATATGTAAAACTGGATTTTAGTGTCACTAGGAGGGGTTATTTTTTCTTACTCTGACCCTTCGTGGGCACTGTTTTTCAGGTGACCCAGGTGGGAAGTTACGTCTAGGATGAGCATGTGGTGGCGTCATTTTGTATTATTTATCTTTTTCAGTTTACTCTATCTCAGCATGTACCTGTAGATGAGACATTGTATCAGATTAATGTTTTATCTAATTTATTTCAGACTATTTATGGTTAACCAGATTTTCAGTTAATTCAGTTTTACTTCCTGTTTAGTGGCTCTGTGAATCCAGATATCAGGTATGTGGTTACCTCTAGTTTACTTTATTCAAACTTCCGCTGTAAGATCTTAATTTGCTTAGTATAGATTTTATTACCTGCTGCTACTAGTTTTAATACTGTTTCCTAGTTTTCTTTATATCGCTGACCCGCCGGACGGCTGATTTCTGAAATACTGGGAAGGGGTGTTACAAATTGGTATCAGAGCCAGGTTTAGGATCCCTGAACCCTAGAAAGAATTCACAGAGCCATAGGATTGCGTAAGAGTAAACTCTGTTATAAAAGTACTTTAAGTGCGATTAAGCCATAATATTCGCTAGAGTACAAATAAGTTGCTAAGCCAGATTTCTTAGATGCTCGATAAATAATCAGTTTTCTTTTGTATATTCCATCAGGCACCACGAGTTAGTGAACCAGGTGAATCTTCACGCCAGAACCCGATTCCTAGTGCAACCATGGGAGACGCTGCCGTGCCACAGGTACCACCAGTTCCAGCAGCTCCAGAGGGCACTGACATAGCGTCTCAGATTGCCAAGGCGGTTACTGTTGCCTTGATGGAGTTTCAGAGAGGACTGGCTGCAGGGTTTCCAGCTCCAGTCCAAGTACCAGTCCCTGCGCCAGCTCCTGCAGCAGCACCTGTGGAGATGACCCTGGAGCGCTATTTGAGAAATTTTAGAGAACTTCAGCCTTCGAACTACAGTGGGGATGAAACCCCGATGGATACAGATGATTGGATAGCTAACACCAGAGACCTGCTGAATGTTTTAGAGTGCCCGGAGAATAAGAAAGTTCCTCTGGCAGCTTTCCTCCTCCGAGGAGAGGCAAAAGTCTGGTGGGACAAATACCGGACAGATGATCCTGCAGGTAAAGTGTTATGATCAATTCCTTTATTTTAGGAAGTAATGTGTTAATTTTAATATGGTATGATCGTATTTTTGTTTGGCCAGGCCGTACCCCAGACATGTTCACTTGGGGCGAGTTCTCTAGAGCTCTTGCTAGTTGGTTCGTGCCTCCTTCCGCACGACGAGGTCTCCAGGAGAAGTACCTTAGGCTTTTCCAGGGGGACAGAACAGTTATTGAGTACGAGAGAGAGCTGACTCATCTGGCTAGATATGCGGGCGTGATGCAGGGAGATCAGACTGAGAAGTGCAGTCGTTTCGTGGATGGCTTGCGTGACTCGTTGAGGCGAGCCGCTGATGACTATGGTCAACGCTGATTACAGGAGCTTAGTGGATACAGCTCGCAGGCTAGAGACTGATCAGCAGAGAGTTCAGAAGCGCAGTAATTTCCGTGCGAAGCGATCTCAGGATTCGCACCCTCCGCAGCAGGGCAGGAATGATCAAGGAAAGCACTGGAACAAGAAGCCGAAGCCCGATGGAAAGAAGAGTGGTCAATCTGGTGACCGGAGCAAGGACTATCCCGTGTGTCCCAAGTGTCAGCGCCGCCATACAGGAGAGTGTTTGGCCAGTGCAGGCGTATGTTACAAGTGCCGACAACCTGGACACATAGCTCGCTTCTGTCAGGAAGCTGGGATAAATCAGGTAATCAAGGTCCTTTTATTTTCATTACTTTTATGTAATTACGATAGATTGTTAATGAAATTTATTCCTGCAGTCGAAGTTCGAGATTGGTGGCTCTAGCAGGGTAGATAAGGGCAAAGCGTTGATGCTCACTGATGGGAGATCACAGCAGGGTCGAGATTTAGTGCAACCCAGAGCTTATGGGTGGGTCAGCAGGAGGCGAAGGATCAGGAGGATGTTGTGACAGGTAAGTGTTGTTTGATTAACAAGTTAGTTTTTAAATCCTCCGTAGTGACACATTAAAGTTTTCATCCTTCATAAATCATTCATGTAGGCATCCTTATGATTCGTAACTTACCCTCTAAGATTCTGTTTGATACGGGTGCCTCGCACTCGTTTATCGCGGAATCTCTAGTGCGTAAGTTGGATTTAGAAGTCTTCCCGGAGTCAGTACCGCTGGAAGTCATGATGCCGAATGGATCCCTTTTGCAGACCGGAGACAAGTGCAGGGTTCCAGTGCAGTTTAGTGATGTTGAGATTATCGTGGAAGCGTTGCTGCTACCTATAGCAGGATTTGACTTGATCTTTGGAATGGACTGGCTTTCAGCAGTCAACGCCAGGATTGACTGTAGGGCGAAGCAGATTCAGTTCGATGGCCCCAACCAGACATCTTTTTCTTTTCAGGGCTTGAGGGAGTAGTGAAGATGATCATATCTGCAGTCCAAGCGAGAAGGTGCATCAGTAAAGGTTGTGAAACCTTTGTAGTACTGATGAGCGCGGAGCCTAAGGCTGATTTGTCAGAGGAACCAGTGGTGCAGGAGTTTCCAGATGTTTTCCCGGAAGAGCTCCCTGGTGCCCCTCCAGATAGAGAGATTGAGTTCCCGATAGACTTGCAGCCTGGGGCTACACCGGTAGCCAAATCTCCCTATCGGATGGCTCCAAGGGAGCTAGCAGAGTTAAGAGTCAGTTGCAGGAGCTGCTTGATTTGGGTTTTATACGCCCCAGTACTTCGCCTTGGAGTGCTCCAGTGCTTTGTGAAGAAGAAAGATGGTAGTCTGAGATTGTGCATAGACTACCGCGAATTGAATAAGCTGACCGTAAAGAACAAGTACCCGATTCCCAGGATAGAGATTTGTTCGACCAATTGGTGGGATCGAACACTTTTTCCAAGTTAGATCTGAGGTCGGGATATCATCAACTGAGGATTCGTGACGAGGATATTCAGAAGACTGCTTTCAGCACCAGATATGGACATTTCGAGTTTGTGGTCATGCCGTTCGGGCTGACCAATGCCCCTTCGGTATTCATGGACCTGATGAACAGGGTATTTCGGGAATTTCTGGATCGTTTTGTCATCGTTTCATAGACGATATTTTGGTGTTCTCTAAAAGTGCAGAAGATCATGCAGCACACCTCAGAATGGTTTTGAGCACACTCAGGAAGAAACCAGTTGTTTGCTAAGTTTTCTAAGTGTGAGTTTTGGCTTTCAGAGATTGCTTTCTTAGGCCACATCATCAGTCAGAAAGGGGTTAGTGTTGATCCGAAGAAGATGAGACTATTAAGAGTTGGCCAAGACCGACGACAGTTTCAGAGATTCGCAGCTTTTTGGGTCTTGCTGGATACAACAGAAGATTCATCAGGATTTCTCGAAGATAACATTACCACTGACTTCCCTCACTAGGAAGGGAAAGAGCTTGGATTGGACAGTTGAGTGTGAGTTGGCTTTGAGGACCTCAAGGACAGATTGATGACCGCACCGATTTTGAGTTTACCTTCAGGGCCAGACGGATTTCAGATCTATAGTGATGCTTCAGGTCAGGGTTGGGTTGTGTCTCATGCAGCATGGAAAGATCGTAGCCTATGCCTCGAGACAGTTAAAGGTTCATGAGAGGAACTATCCCGTACATGACTTGGAGCTTGCAGCAGTCATTCATGCTCTGAAGATATGGAGACACACCTTTATGGAGTGCGTTGTGAGATCTTCACTGATCATAAGAGCCTCAAGTATATCTTTGATCAGCGAGAGCTCAATTTGAGCAGCGCAATGAGATGTGGAGTTTCTAGCAGACTACGATGTAGACATTCAGTACCACCCAGGAAAGGCGAACGGTAGCTGATGCTCTTAGCAGGAGAGGCTCGTGTTTCTATCTTCTCACTCAGCAGGAGGAGTTAGTACGAGAGCTGGAGAGACTGGACATTGTCGTTGTGCCCCGTTGCAGTTTTGGTTCAGCTTGGTTGAGTTGGATGGAGATTTCGTGCGATATTAGAGATAAGATCAGGACAGCTATACCGTTGGATCCAAAGATGACAGAGATTTGGATCTCAGTGCAGTCAGGTCAGAAAGAGAGGTTCTCTATTCAGGATGAGTTATTATTGCTTGATGACAGAGTGTGCATCCCAGATGTTAGTCACCTTCGGAGGACATTTTGTTCGAGGCACACAATTCTAGATATTCGATACATCCTGGTAGCACGAAGATGTATGCAGATCTTAAGAAGACAGTCTGGTGCCAGGTTGAAGAGTGATGTTGCAGATTATGTAGGGAAGTGTGAGACTTGCAAGTGGTTAAGGCCGAGTGTCAGAGGCTGGAGGCAAGTTGCAGCCACTTCCCATTCCCGAGTGGACATTTGAGGATATATCCATGGACTTCATTCATGGTCTGCCGAGATCGCAGAGTGGGAATGACTCAGTGTGGGTTATAGTAGATCCGGCTTTCTAAGGTCGCCCATTTCATTCCTCTTAGGAAGACAGATCAAGGTCCGAAGCTAGCCCAGTTATATTTAGATGAGATAGTTCGACTTCACGGTGTGCCCAAGACTATAGTTTCAGACCGAGATGGCAGATTTACCTCCAGGGAGTGGCGATACTTCAGGAGCGGTTAGGTACCAGGTTACATTTCAGCACCGCATTCCATCCCCAGACAGATGGACAGACTGAGCGCACAAATAGGACTTTGGAGGATCTGCTACGGATGTGCATACTAGATTTTGGAGGAAAGTGGGAGAAGTATGTTACTCTTGTGGAGTTCTCCTACAACAACAGTTTTCAGGCGAGTATTTGGATGACACCGTTCGAGGCCCTTTATGGTAGACGTTGTCGGACACCTTTATGTTGGGCAGAGAGTGAGGAAAGATCTTCTATCAGAGAGTCATGGATTGATAAGACACTGATAGGATCAAGCTTATTCAGGAGCGTATGAGGACAGCTCAGGATCGCCAGGCCAAGTATCATGATCAGAAGCACAGGTCAGTAGAGTTCAGTGTTGGAGACTACGTTTATTTGAAGGTCAGACCAGTCAGAGGAGTCTCTAGAATAAAGCGGATGAAGAGTTAGTTGAGCCCCAGATTCGTTGGTCCTTTTGAGGTACTGGAAAGAGTTGGTGAGGTTGCATACAGGTTGGCCTTACCTGAAGAAATGAGTGGTGTACATGATGTATTCCACGTCTCCTATCTGAGGAGAGCAGTCAGAGATTCCAGTCAGATCATCAGTACCAAGGAAGCGCCAGTTGAGGTAGATCTGAGTATTGGAGTTAGACCAGTCAAGATAGTGGACTCAAGGATTCAGAAGCTCAGAAATAGAGAGATTCGCATGGTCAAAGTTCTTTGGATGAACTGTGGCCGTCCAGAGTATACGTGGGAACGAGAGGTTGAGCTTAAGAGCAATGCAGACTATTCTTTTCTCTTCGATTCAGGTATGGTTTCAATTTTCGAGGACGAAATTTTTTGTTAGGAGGGGAGATTTGTAACATCCGTAAAATTTTGACGCAAAAATTTATTTTAAATTGTAGGGTCGTGTCGCGACGATTTTTGATCGAGGCAGCGCGTCGACCAGGTATAATGTTACTTTTCCTTTGGATAACGTCTTTTATTGGTGAAGTGAGTTAATCATAGTACGTAACGCATTTAATATTAGAAGTGTCGCGCACGCCGCAAAATTTGTTTAAATTTTTCTAAGGATTTGGAATGGGTGTGCCAATAGCATTTCCCCCCCTTTTCTCCTCTTGCGGTTACTAATAAGCCGCTAGCAGCCCCGATAATAAAGACCCGCACACCTATTCTATCGGGAGAAACCGCAAACCGCAGCCCTCCGTTTCTCCCGTTCCGCGCGACCGACGCTCGCCCGTCGACGCCCGATCGGCGGTCCCGCTGCCGTCCAGCGCCCGTTTCCTCTCCAGAAGTCCATTCCGACTTCTCCTCCCTCCTCTGAAGGTGCCAGTAAGCATTCCTCTTCATTCCTTGGCCTTGGAAGATCCGGGTTTAACCCTAACCAAAGTTTTTGGTGTTGTTTTGGTTCCGGTGAGTAGTTTCCTCACTTACCTCGATTTCCTCTTGAAGATCCCTCGTTGTAGAGGATAGACTAAACAATAATTTTGTTCCTGTTGCCCTACTCTAGGTTTTGGTGGTCGTGATCCTCCGCGGGTTTTGTGTGGGACGCTTTGAGAGCCCCAATCTCTCCGCATATAGGTAATATGCACAGCTAGCACTTATATTCTTGCAACCTTAGATGATTTGGATTTTTCCACCGGAAATCCTTAGGGGAAAATAATGAAATTAGGGTTGACCTATCTTGCAGGACTTCGGTGGGGTCGGGGCAGCACTTTGAAGGTCCCCAGCAGTAGGTTTACCTTCGGAATAGAAGATGTCGCCGCGCCGAGTCTACGAGCACCGTAGCACCACTGTAAGGAAACTTAAATTCCTTTTAGTTAGATATATCAAGTATTGTATTTTGTTATACACATAAATAGATTTATTTCAAGTATCATGTCCATGCATAGAAAGGTGTGGTGATAGGAAAACGATTACGAAAAATGTGTAGGGTGACACGATTTTCCCTAAGACCCAAGTAGTCAGATCATGAACAGAAACATAGAGTACGAAAGCGGTAACCGTGTTCGTAGGTTTGGAAATTGTCCAACCAAGGGCGTGAATGTCCCTTCAAGTCGACCGCCAGAAAGTCATAAGTCGCTTAGTAGTACACCAGAAAAGATAGCCCTTGCAGAGTAGCGTCAGACCAATAAGGTCAGTGAGCACACAGAGTTCTCCCGTGCTTGGTAGAGGCGCACTACCGTTCTCGTAAGGCACATGGAACCTTATGAGCAGTACAGTTTTGGGAGTTTACTTCCCTTGAGCCAGTTAGTAGATTCGAGACCGTGTCCGCGTGACACTAGAACATTTGAGTTCGTCAGATGGTCTCGGGTCGTCAGTTTCAGTTGCGCGTTAGGAGCTACTCTGCCTAGAGCCTTCCTAGTAGATGAGCAGGTTAGAAGCCACCTAGAACTCAAGTATAGACCTGACGTGAGTCAGTACGCTAGTAGTGAACGCCAGGACTTGAGTTAGTAAAATAAAAGTCACGTGCTTGGTACGAGTAGATGTGTGACCAGAGAATAGTGCGAAGCCATGCATAGCACATAGCATAAAAGTTTTAAATGCATAAAATTATTTTTCAAAGACATACATGCATTCATATGTAAAACTGGATTTTAGTGTCAGTAGGAGGGGTTATTTTTCCTTACTCTGACCCTTCGTGGGCACTGTTTTTCAGGTGACCCAGGTGGGAAGTTACGTCTAGGATGAGCATGTGGTGGCGTCAGTTTGTATTATTTATCTTTTTCAGTTTACTCTATCTCAGCATGTACCTGTAGATGAGAACATT
Organism: Platanthera zijinensis; assembly: GCA_039513925.1. Classification (NCBI taxonomy): domain Eukaryota; kingdom Viridiplantae; phylum Streptophyta; class Magnoliopsida; order Asparagales; family Orchidaceae; genus Platanthera; species Platanthera zijinensis. Next base: position 3,556,884 of record CM077080.1, on the reverse strand, counting down.
GTATCAGATTAATGTTTTATCTAATTTATTTTAGACTATTTATGGTTAACCAGATTTTCAGTTAATTCAGTTTTACTTCCTGTTTAGTGGCTCTGTGAATCCAGATATCAGGTATGTGGTTACCCCTAGTTTACTTTATTCAAACTTCCGCTGTAAGATCTTAATTTGCTTAGTATAGATTTTATTACCTGCTGCTACTAGTTTTAATACTGTTTCCTAGTTTTCTTTATATCGCTGACCCGGCCGGACGGCTGATTTCTGAAATACTGGGAAGGGGTGTTACATAAACACTGATCATACAATCCATACTTTGTAAGCTTTGATGCTTGATCTTGCAGACTGAACCCTGGATATTAGACATCTCTAACATTTATTTCATCACAACTATTGGACTATCAAACCTTTGTGTAATTCTCCCGAGTGATTAGATGCCACCACTTTCTTCATAATCAGTTGGCTCAGTGCTCAGAGTTTTGCTATATATTGGATCTAATGCAGCGGTAGGTTGACGATGTGTGCCCTTAGATGCTGCCCTATGTGGAATGTGGTGCGCTTACCGACCAATCCTAAATTGATGCAAATGCAATCAAGACAATCCGAATTAATTGGGCAACAAACAATTAATTTAAATTGGAAGTTCAAACATATGCACATTTGTTTACAATAAATTCTAATTGGAAGAGCAAGTGCCAATCCACAGACAATTGAGGCGCAAAATTAATTTAAGTACGCACTGAATACGTCCCGTAAATCAAGGAATTTTCATGGAAACAATACATATAAAACTGCATCCAACCAAATATAGTTCAAATATACAATAATAAAGGAGCAAAAACACCAGTCTAAGACTCGTACATGCATATGGCGACGGGATGGGGCACTGGAGATGTCTGAAGGCTGTTGGTCTCTTCCAGGAATTGGTGCTGCATAGTAGAAACCACGAAGGGACTGGGGTAAGGTAGGAGAAAGGCTGATCGGCTTCGGGATGAGGTGATTTGGGTTGTGAGGCTGTGAGGAAGTAGGGGAAGCTCTAGTTCTTGGTTTGTGAAGGTGGAATGGGGCTGGCTATTATGGAAACAGAGTGGGAAGTGGAAGATTTCGTCAGGCAAAGGTGCTGGGGAGGAGAAATGGAGATGCGAGGGGTAGAGGGGGTTCACGACTGTGATTGGGAGTATGTCTGCTGGTGGAATACAAAGGCTTTGCAGGTTCGAAAGGTGAAAGAAGAGGAATTGGGGGCTGTGGTTCCAGGAGGAGGCTGCGGGGATCGGCGTCAGTGTGGGGAAAGTTGGGGTTGCGGTTCCAGGAGGCGGCTGCAGGGATCGACGTCTATGTTGGGAAAATCGGGGCTGCAGTTCTAGGAGGCGACTACAGGGATCAGGCAGTTTGGTCGGTGGAAGTCAGCGGGGACAGTGGGCATGGAATCGACGGGAGGAGAGGAAGTGGCTCGATGGCCTGGATTCACACTATGGAGCCTCGCACATTGTCAAACTGAGGGAGAAGGGGGGACCGATGGTTCAAAGTAGAAACCTAAAACCTCCATACCCTCCAAACTGCTGCTTGCCTACCTATATACTAATAACTGAGATAGGGCGCCCGATCGGATGACTCATAATGTCTGCACCAATCATGTGTTAAATACAACTCAAAATATAAAAGTAAATACATGAAAATGACTCCAAACGGCCATCCGGACGTATCTGTGAACTTAGATCACCCGAACAGACAGCGTACCACCGCCTCCTATGAAATACGTGTACGTGGGCCGGCGATCTCCATCAGGATCTCTCTTCTTGATTTGAATATTCTATATTTAACCAATTCAAAATTCGTATCAACCGCTAGAATCAAATGCTATTTAGTACTGTCATTAATTTATATTGCCGAGCCTAATTTTTTTGCCTTGTAGATGATTTTTGCCAACACACTGTTTTTGTGTTTTGCACTTTTATTTAACGAAGGATGTTTTTGGTGTATCCAAAATGTGGAGGAAAAAATTGGTTTAAAATATCTCTAAGTTCAAAAGTCGTGAAAGTAACAATGTACTGCTCCAACTTGTTTATGTTGCTCAATTTATACTTCTTATTTCTCTATATTGTTTTAGTTTTACATTCAAGTCAATTGTTCAGTCTCCATGCATGTTCCAAATCCAGTGAATGATAAATGTGATTAGTCTATTGTAAAGCTGCATTTTCTTTTTCTTGCATAGTAAGTGGAAGATACATGTTAGATTTATAAATTATAAATGATGTTTTTTTTAACAATGCAGAAGTGAGGAGGGTGTTAAAGGCCGGTGGTTTATATTTCTTCATAGAGCATGTGGCTGCTCCTGGTACTTCTTTTAATCTTATCTTGAAGTGATTTATCATTCTATTTGTGATGATCTAGATAACATTTATTTATGCATTTGAATTAAAATTTATAAGGAACTAGGATCTTATATAGTTCCACTACACATTTTTGGTCTTTAGCAACACTTGGTTTTGCAATATTTTTTAAAATGTTGTCTAAACCTTAAATAGAGAACATTTTATAAGTGTTGTAATTAGTTAATATCTTTAGGTAACAATTTATATGCAACATTCAATAAATGTTCTCTAATAGTCTAATCCCTTATAGGGAACATTTTTGAAATGTTGCACTTGGCTGTTCACTTTAGGCAACAATTATGACATGTTGCCATTTTAAAAAAATATTTTGCAACACGTTAAAAGTATTGCTTAACCCTTTTCTACTCAGCCAAAATTACTATTCGCACACCTAAACTATTACTTAAAATTTAAATTTATAAAACTCATCACAAACTCTCGACACTTTCCCCTCGACACTTTCCTGACTCCCTTCGTCTTCCTCTTCATTCCTCCGGCTAGACCAGAGGCAAGTGTGCCATTCCCGTAGGACCTCTTCCATTCCTTGTCATTCGTCGCCATTCCCATAGAACCTCTTCCATTCCTTGTCATTCGTCGCCATTCCCATAGAACCTCTTCGACTCTTTCTCGCCATCACTCGCCATTCTTGCCAGTCCTTCTCCAGAGCAGCAGTGAACTTTGAGAGCTCTTCAAAGAGTTAATTTGGTGTTCTTACTCCATCCAAGTTTCTAAAATTGAGATCTCATCATATTTTTGTAAGGTCACCTTAAACCTTTTTTTATTTGCAATGTGAGGCTTTTGTATGGTTTTGTGTGTGTGTGTATCTGTGCTTGTGTTGATGTGTGTGAAGGTGTTGATGTGTGTGAAGGTGTGTATATGTATGTAATCTAAGTGGTAATTTTGAATTGTAGTTATCCTTCTAGTTTTAAAAACAGTTCCTTGTTCATTGCAAAAATGATGATAAGTGGTTCTATGAGATTACATCTTATGGATGTAACACCCCAACTTTATTTAAAATCAATTAACAGTTTGTCCGGAATCCGTGATAAGAAGTAAACTAAACAACGGTACTAAAACTGGTACATAACAGATATAAATGAAAATACTAATCAAACACTTACAACGGAAGTAAAAAACTACAACTAAGTAAAAAGGGGTACCTCAAGTTTTGATTCACAGAGTCAACTAGAAATGATAGAACTATAAATCTGAATTACTGAAATTTTAGGTAGTATCTATACCAAAAAACTTTAGATAATTTCCTAACATTTAGTCCATGAATAAGAGTACAACAACTGATATTAAAGACGACTGAAAGGAATGAAAACCAAATGTGGAGAACCTCCAAAGCTTATCCTAAGCGCAATTCCTCACCGATGACCCCTGCAAATAAATGCCCGAAGACTGGTCAGCCCAACTGGTGTGTAAGAAAGACTACTTCTCCCAGTAACACTAAAAAATACAAAATTAACTTTAATATAAAAATATGAGTTTTTGATTATTAATGCATACTTCTTAATAAATTGCCGGTAGATTTATAAATTTTTTTTTTGTATTGATGCATTATAGAGTCTGTCTTATTATCCAAGTTCTTGCTTGTACTGATTTTTGTGTCATGGATTCTTTCTAAATATTGGGTAATTCAATTTCATGTTTTATGATTTACTGAACTAATCTGATTAGGGAGCCCAAATAACGACTCGAAGGTGCCCTGAACTGTAGTGTTCCCTGAGTGGAACATGAACTCGCATATGAAAATTACAAATTTGGAGATGTGGCTAACGCCCACACGTCTGAGGCTCATATAGATTATTGGCCATATGAGAATGAGATTACTGATCTAAAACTTATTACATGTTCTGAGTTTTTGCGTTTAGCCTATCTGCACCAAACGTCTTTTATTAACTCCGGTCGTATATTAAGATGTTCATTCTTCTTGCTCTCAGTGAATGTCGAATGACTTAAGCTAATTGACATTTAATATTTGTGTATAGGCTATATGTATCATAATTTCATATATAACTTGTATTCGTTTATTATCTCTTAATATGTATTTAAACGATTTACACGTACTGCTTCATATTATATGAATTCTTGAGCGGATTAGGCAAAAAATTCATGACTGGTGATATGTCTAGACAATAAGAGTTAAATTTCTTACCTAGGTGTTCCGACGTTCGTAAACGTGGCGTGACGACATAATTTCTCTGGATTAAGCTGAATTTCACACAGTTAAATTCCTCCTCACTCCTAAGGTTATGATGAACATTTATTAATAAAAAAATGACGATGTGGATGATATTGAACACAGAAATAATAGACTCACTTACCCGTATCAAGCATGATTATTGTACGGCTAGAGTGAAATAAAGTTAGTGGGACTTCTCTGATTCATTTTACACGCCCTATTTACCACTGCTGGACTTGTACAAAAATAACCTGCTGAAATTAGAGGGATTAAGTGTTTCCTTACCCTAAGGTTAAAAAATGCTCAATATCATCATTTCCTATGTTGGGAGATGACAAATTGTTTTGCAAAAGAGAATGAGTTGCGGAAGGAATTTCCAAAAATTAACCAAGACGTATAAGATTAAGAGAAGAGGAAGGAAATACTTACCCCTTCATCAAGATGAACTCTAGAATAAAAGGAAGTTTGTTTTGATGCATCTAACTTTTGAAAGAAGCTTCAGATTCTACAAAAGGGGTTTTGGAATTTCTGTAAGTGGAGAAATCAAAAGCAATATTATCTGAGATTGCTCAAAGGAGGAAGGAGAAGTCATAGTATTTAGAGGCATAACCACTAGACTGAAAAAGGTTGGGTTTACCTTGTCAAAAATGGCGGAAGAGGAAGGAGGAGACTGCTCGAGTTTCTGGAACTGGACGGGATCTGCACTAGAGATGCTGACACTATGATCTGCTGGGAGGAGAGGTCAAAATTGTCTTGAGAGAAGGAAGAGGTCGGCGCCTGCTGTCGACGACGAAGCCACACGAAAAGCGGCGCTATGCCGCTGATTTGCTGGAAAGAGAAACGGCAAAGCCCTAATTTTCTCTAGTTCGAGTCGTGGGAGTGAAATGTGAGGGAACGACGGATACACGTCTCTCGGTTAACTATTTTAATGTGGAGAGGGAAGTTACAGTTGTGGGGGATTAAAGAAATTCCCCTAAATTACTAATTCCGCTACACACAATTAAGTTACCTAATTTACTGTGTTAAGCCCCTCCTAAAATCCAAAACGTGCTGAACTGAAAGTATACAACATTTTCCTATTACATGGCATTATTTAAATTATTCATAGTCTTGACCGTACGGGAATTTGTTACCATGATACTATGACAACACAAACAAAAAATCTGCTCGCGATTGGACCCTAAAATACAAAAATTGTTTTTTTTTATTACAAATAGGGATGTTACAATGGATGCTTGGGAATCCACTCTCCCACTCTTTTAGGATTTGTCACCTTACCTCGAGGATGTGTACATTCTCTCATATTTCCTTCTCAATTGTTATTTCACTATTCCGTTGCATATCTTGCATCATATGTCCATTTGAAATCTTCTTCTTGTATTGAGAAATCTGATTATGGCCTAGCAAATTTAATCCTTTTTGTTATTCTGTAGGTGGGTCCCTTCTCCATTTAGCACAAAGCATTCTCGATCCGCTCCAGCAGTTTCTTGCCGATGGATGCCATCTCACACGGGACACGGGAGGGCAGATTTCACACGCTGGTTTCTCAAGTTTGAACCTTAACATGGCATCTGTACCAACTGTCTCTATCATAAGCCCCCATATTTATGGAATAGCCTGTAAATAATTCCAATGCAGCTTACTATTGGATGAACTGTTAACATTATTATTCAATAAATTATTCTTCCATATGCTGTTTGTATGAAATTCCAAATTTATTTACCTTCCATGGATCCCTCTGAAACCATTTCTATGTGCATACAAAATGTAGACCTATATGTTGAAACATTACTTTGTTTGTTCAAACGCACACAATTTCTATATATATATATATATATATATATATACAGATTAATGCAAAAACGCGCAGCGCGTTTTGCTCTAAAAAACGCGCTCCCCGGAAATACGGAAAAAGCACCCCCTAAACAGCATTTTTAGAAAAAGTGATCAACATGAAAGTTGTAGATCTCGACGAGATCTACAACTTTCATGTTGACCACTTTTTCTAAAATGCTGTTTAGGGGGTCTATTTTCAAAAGGCGCGAAGGGGGTTCCGCCCGGTAAATATTACGAATTTTTTTTTGCGCGGACCTCCATTCGCGCCTTTTGAAAATAGACCCCCTAAACAGCATTTTTAGAAAAAGTGGTCAACATGAAAGTTGTAGATCTCGTCGAGATCTACAACTTTTATGTTGACCACTTTTTCTAAAAATGCTGTTTAGGGGGTGTTTTTTTCATTTTTCCAAGGAGCGCGTTTTTTTGTCCAAAAAGCGCTGCGCGGAAATTCAGTGCCCCCATATATATATATATATATATATATATATATATATATATATATATATATATATATAAGCACAGACGCATCAACTAAAATTGAACGATACTCGGCTTCAGCAGATGTGTGAGCTACCACAGACTGCTTCTTGCTGCACCAGGTAATAAGGTGTCCTCTGAAGTAAGTACAAAATCTACTTGTAGAACGTCGATCATCCACGGAGCCAGCATATCTGCATTAGAATAGGCAATCAGAGATAGGAAGGAAGAAGAGGGTTTTTATACAAGCCCTTGTCCAAGAGCAGTATTTAAATATTAGAGGATGCGCTTGACGGCCCGAAGTGAGAGATCCGTGGTGAATGCATGAATCGACTGGCAACTCCAATAGTAAATGAGATATCATGTCTTGTAACTATAAGATAAATCAGTTTTCCCACAAGACGATGATAATACTCTGGAATTGAAAGTAGTAGATCGGTGTCGGAGTTATGGACGCAAAACTTGTGGTTGACATCCATAGTAGTCAGCAGGATTGAACCCAGAGTAGCTAACATCATGAATATGGTCAAGACAATACTTTCGTTGAGATAAGACAAAACCATCAGGATGTTTCGCTACTTCAAGCCCAAGGAAGTACCGAAGATTTCCCAATTTTTTAGTTTGAAAAACTGAATTCAAGTGCTGCTTGATCATTTGTATTCCTTTGGAGTCATTATCCGCAATCAAAATATCATCGTCATAGACTAAGAGAATCACAGTGCCTGTCAGTCGATGACGAGTAAAGAGGGAGAAGTCATCCGAGCTCTGAGCGAATCCCACATCGCGGACAACCTTACTGAATTTTTTAAATCATGCGCGAGGAGACTGTTTGAGAGTATAAATTGATTTCTTGAGGTGACACAAGAGACTCCCCCGTGGTCTCAAACTCATGACGTTGGTGCATGCAAATAGTTTCGAGAAGGTAGCCGTTGAGAAAGACATTCTTGACATCCAATTGATGTAGGAGCCACCGTCGATAAACTACTAACAAAATCAGGACACAAATAATATTTTACTTAGCGATTGATGAGAAGTTCTCATCATAATCAAGGTCTTGCTGCCGAGCAAACCCTCGAGCCACAAGATGAGCCTCAAAGCATTCAACTGTCCCGTTTGGAGCATGTTTTATAGCAAAACCCACTTGCATCCCACACAAGTATGTCCTGAACGAAGAGAGACATTATCACAAGTCTGATTAGCCCAGAGAGCAGTCATTTCCTCATCCATGATCGCACACCATCCCAGATGTGCCGTGGATACATAAAGAAGTTCCTCATCCATGATCGCACACCATCCCAAATGTGCCGTGGATACATAAAGAAGTTCCTCATCCATGATCGCACACCATCCCAGATGTTGGAGAGTCTCCTGCAAAGAGTTAGGTATGAAAATGGAGGATAAAGAAGTTGCAAATTTTAGAAGTGACGGGGAGTGGCGATGCAATGATACATAATTAGCCAAGGGATGTGTCGTGGATATGGGTGCCGAATCTGCAAGCCGCGAGGTAGTACTGGTAGACGGTGACTGTTGTAGGTCATCAGAGTGAGGAGGAGGACAAGTGTATACACAAAGAAGGGGTAGTTTGTATGGTACGGGAAGCGGGGATGGAAGGAGTGGTGGAAGATGAGATGTAACTGAGACGGTAGGACGCGGTAATAACGGAGGTGCAAGAGGAGCTGGACGGATAGAGTGAAAAGGTTGGTCTTCGATGAAAGTCACATCTGCAGAAATGATAACCTTGCGAATGTCGAGAGAGTAACACTCATACCCTTTCTGAGTGCGAGAGTAACCGACAAACATATATTTTGTAGCACGGGGAGCAAACTTGTCAGTGGAAAGACCAAGATTATGGACATAACAGGTACAATCAAAGACCCGAGGTGGGATGGAAAAGGGAGGTGTGGAGGGAAATAGAAGACTAAATGAAGGGCAGACGATTGATGAGATAACATGTTGTAGACACCGCAAATTGCCAATAATACTTAGGAATTTTCATTTGAAAGATAAGTGAACGAGCGACATGAAGAAGATGACGATTCTTATACTTAGTCACACCATTCTGTTGAGGTGTATAAGCACATGAGGTGTGGTGGATGATCCCAAACTCGGTACAGAGATTGTTAAATGCATGACTGGTATATTCTCACGCATTATATGTTCGAACAATTTTAATTATTCTGGAAAATGTGTACGAGTCTCATTAAAGGCACGAAACACACGCGTTATATCCGACTGATCTTTCAGTAACTATAACCATGTCATGCTAGAATAATCATCAATAAAATATCAAATTTGTTATTTTCTTGTGTCTTAGGGGACGTTCGTTCAATTTTGTTGTCCTTTTACTCACTAGCAGAATGAGGTTGTTGATTATCATCATCGTCACATTCTTGACATCACTAAAATTCTTCCTTTTGAATTTTGTTCCCGTTCAATTTTGGGCAGAAGTTGTTGAAGTTGTTCTGACTAGTTTATTTCTAATCAATAAGATTATTGCCTTTGTTCTTGATGGTGTGCCCCCTCATCCAAAGATCTATAATTGTGTCCCTTATTACTATGACTTCAGGTTTTTGTTAGACTTATTTCGTTCTAGTTCTATTGCCTTTCTTTTCTTGATTATACTTTCCAGTTTCCAGCATAAGGGATATAAATAGGGTGGTGTTAAAGGCACACCATTTTCGGCTATGTGCACACGCATCATAAAAATAACCCTTAAATATTTTAGGTTTTCTAAACCCCACCCATAAACTAAAGCCGAAGCATTGAGCCCGCCTCCCCCTTCCTGATATTCGGCGCTCCTCTTCCCGATTGCATCCGGCGAAACCTCCCCCCCATTCCTCTTGTGAAACCCTTCTCCTCCGACGCAATCCTGATTCTCTCTTCCCCGCCATTAATGTTTTGGCATCTCCCTAACATCAAAAAAATGACCCTTAATATTTTGGGTAATGTCTCGTCCACTGATACCTCCCGATTCCTGCCATTAATGTCTCTTTCGGTTCTACAATTTTGACATATGTTCCTGCAAGGTGGACATTTGGTCTTTTGGAATTACTGTTTTGGAGCTTGCACATCTGGTCTCTCCTCCAATGGAGGCATTCCGATTGGACGAAATTTTTTTCAGATATTTGATGTTTTGGGGTCTTTTTGATTCCCCATTGATACATTTTGTTTTTTTTTTCCAGTGGATTCCCCCAACTAATGTTGATTTGGAGTGTTCTTCCTCAACCATACCGTGACTTGGTGTCTTCTTCGTCTACAACTTAGGTATTATTTTCAGAACTTTGTATTGCATGTTCGATTGTTTGCATCCATAGAGGTTGGGCGGTGTTTTATGTATCATTTTATTTTGTGTTTTTTTTATTTAGGGATTATTAGCTTGTGATAATAATGAGTTCGGATTTAGCAATAACTACAAATGACTCTTCCGAAAAGTTTGCGAAAGAAAAGACGAATATTGTAATTAAAAAATTGAAATGGTCTACTGGGTGCACATAACATTGATGTGCACATAAAATTCCAATGAGTGCACATAGTATTGGTGTGCACAAAGTCGAAGATGGTGTGCCTTTAACACCACCCTATAAATATTGTGATCATATTGTCAGAAGTCTTCATGTATCTTGTCATGTTTTTTTTTTCTAGAGAGCATATCTTATATTACTTACCTCCATCCATACCTAAAGAGGTTTTTTTTAAATCGACACACATGCCCTGCTTTCTTTATTTGCTCCTCATGCTTCCTTTGACCTATCTTCTCCACATGATTGCCTTATTCCTTGTGATCCTCTAACACCATTCTCTTACCTTTTTGTCATTCAACACTCTACTATGACTCTCAGTTTTCTCACCGCTACACCTCTACATTATTCTACTTGTCATCATCATCATCCCGCTCACTTAACCTTGTTCGCCACCTTGAATCCACTTCTGTCATTTATTGTCATTACCTTTAATCAATAAGAGCCGCAAATATACCAGAGTTGTTACCATATGTAAGTTGCTGACAAAAGTGTTGATTGACTTGGCGCATACTCACATATGAGATCCTGTACCCTTACCCTTCGACATATGTTCCATCAATTGCAAGTAGGTGTACAAGATCAAAACCTAGTTGATAACACCATTGATAGATATAAGGTCATATTAGTTGCTAGAGGATTTATTCAGCAGAGTGATGATGATTTCGATGGGACCTTTGCCCTGGCCGCCAAGGTGACTATTGTACGAAGTATGTTTGTTGTTGCCTCTATTTATTCGTCGCTTATTTGTTAGATGAATGCCAAAAATGCATTTGTCAATGGTGGGTTGTATGAGGATGTTTGCCTACCTCCTAGGTGACCTGATTTACGGGACATGTCTGCCATTTTCGTAAGACATTTTATGGCTTCAAGCGCGCTCCACGAGTATGGTTGTCTAGATTCACTATTACTATTCATGTCGTTGGTTCCTGTTAAAGAAAAACATGTAAAAAGGCCCAATGTTGAGGCCCAAATAGAAGCCCACTTATAATCTAGTTTAGTCCCACATCTTAGAATTGGGAATCCACTCCTCTCCCTATTCCTATATAAGTGTACTCATACATGTATTATTAAATTTTTGGACATTTTGAGAATTCAATAAAATATTTCTTGTTTGTCCCCCTCCTTTGCATTTTTCTACATAGTATTAGAGGCAATCAATACTCTATTCTCTTGCTACGTAAGCCTCCTGCGGCTTGGTTTTGTCTAACCGCAGTCATTGTGCGGTTACCTTGGGCGGCCTGTTTTTTTCTAACCGCAGGGGCTTGTGCGGTTTTATCGAGGGCTCCTCCCGTTCCTTGTCTTCCTCCCCCCTTCGCCTTTTATAGTTTTTTCCGCGGGTTCCACCTCTGTGATTCCTCCACATCTCTTGCGACCTCCGCGGCTTGTCTCCTGCGACTCATTTTCTGCCGCACCTCCGCGGCCTGTCTCCTGCGATCTCCTGCCAACCTCTCGTGGCCTGTCTTCTGCGACCTCTCTACCACATTCTCCTGTTGTCTGCCTTAATCGCAGCTCGTGCTTATCAGGCCGCAATCTTCCCGCCGCTATTGCCAGGCAGTCCGCCTTGGTGCTTAGTCGCGCGACTTCCTTGCTATTGACAGGCAGTCCGCTATTGCCAGGCAACCCGCCTTGCTTCTGCCTCTTGCCGCTGTGGCTTCCTTGTTATTGCCCGACAATCCGCTATTGCCCGGCAGTCCGCTATTGCCAGGCAGTCCACCTTGCTTCTACCTTATTGTTGTTTGCTAGCCACAATCCTTCCCACAGAGGCTGCTCCCTGCCGAGGCTCTTACCGCTGTTTGCTAGCCGCAATCCTTCCCTGTTTGTATAGGCCTCTGTGGCTCTGTCTATTTGCTCCTTGCCGCTGCTACTGCATGATTCGACAGCTGCTTCCTCTCTTCCTTCCCGTGTTGCTGCTCCTCTTCCTGAACTCCGTGATGAGCTTCAGATCACCACCATCTCTCTTAGTGGAAATCAAAATTTTGTTGAGTGAGTGCACTCGGTTCGTCGCTTTCTACAGACCAAAGGACTTCATCATCTGACAAGGGTCACTCCTACCGCACCCACCAAGGAATGGATCCGTGATGACGGTCGTGTCCAATCATGGATCCTCAATTCCATGGATACCAAGCCATGTCAGATGGTCATATATCATGAAACGAGCTATGTGGGAGGAACTTCACTCCCTCTATTCTGGCAAGGACAACCTCCATCATTTGTTCTACATCATCACTGACCTTCAAACACTTGAACTCGGGGCAACAAGTGACTTGACGTCCTTTGTTGCAAAAGCCAAGACTCTTGTTGAAGCGTGGATACAACATCAATCTCCCACGACTGATCTGGTTGCACAACAGACACAAAAAGAAGCAGTTGAGATTGCCATGATGATGACCAATATTCCACCCTATCTTCAGTGTTCGGGCTCAAATTCTTTTTTTATCTACAACTCCCTCTCTGTCGCATGTTTGCTCTATGCTCTTAAAGGTTACACCGCCACTGGATGCTCCTGGGAATATATCTCTGGCTCTCTTCCAGTAGCTCCTATTTGCTCCTCCTCCTTGGCCCGTGGTCCTTCGACTCGTGGAGGTCACACCACTTCTCGGGAATGAGGATGTAACACTTTCCCTACAATGACCATATAATATGGGTCCGGCCGGTGCCCCACAGCATATAGACATTATATACTTGGTATTATAAATTGATATAAGAACACTACCCATCTCATTACTCATGAATGAGTACCAAAAACAATAAACCAAGACAATAAGTTGTCCACAAAAGTACATTGGAGTCCAAATCACCTTATGACCTTATAAAGCCAAATGTTCAAGTCAACATTTGTCACATCATACAAATTAAAAGTACAATAATCCTATGCTAGCTCGACATGCAAGCCAGAAATAAAGTAAGAGAAACATAACAAGCTACCGAACATGAGGAGGTACGCTTCATGAGGCTTAGGATTTTTTAGGCGACGAGCTAGCTCCAGCTTGCGATCTTTGCCCTGTAAAAATTTTATGTAACGTGGGTCAACTAAGGTTGACCTCAACTATGTAACAAACACCCCTCCTCCCGGCCGTCCCTAGTGGACCCCGTGGCACTCCATTACCCTGCAGGTCAACACTTTATATATATGTAATAAAACATAAACAACATAGAAACAACAGGTAATGGTTTCACAAGCATCATTCATGTTTCTAAGTTGAACAAGTAAATAAAGGGGCTTACCAATGCAGCATGTATGCAAACTTGAGTTTCACTCAAGGCACTCTATAATGTGTATGATTCTAACATATAATCACACATCATCATGTCACAACAAAGCCCATGGGTACTTTTATTTCCCCAATGACATACACGCCTAAGGCCGAGAACTCTAACTGAGACTCCACCCACACATGAATCACAACACCTCGTGCTTGTCCATCAGCTCCACCGTTCTCACTAAATCACCAAGTCAAGCACAACCGATGCTAAGAACTCTCGCTAAGACTCACCCGCACATGGATCACAACATCATCGGGCTTATCCAAAAGTGTAGATGTCCTCGTCAGTTTTCACAAGAGGGGATTAGCCTTGCCGGGACACTCTCCACACGTGAATCACATCAACACGGGCTAGCCGGTCGACCACAAAGGCAAAGTCCCGCCCTCACATACAAACGGACATCACAATCCATTACTTACATTTCCCCGCCCTAGCCAACGTTCGTTCTCATACAAAAATATAAGGGCATCGTGACGGCGTCTTCGCCGCTATCGGATTTATTGCAAAAATTCCTAATATACACGTCAAACGACATCACCAAAACGGACCACCGATCACGACTTCAACTTCACCCACAATGTCTAATTCATCAACGAAGCGGATTTCTAATGCAAAGAAAATGCCGGCGACGAACACAATCGACCCGATGGTTTCTCTTGAACCAAGGTGACCCAAACCCCTCTCATTTGTGAAATCTATGGCCAAGAAATTGCAAGAAAACTAAGACATTGATAAAAGATGCTATGCACGCATTCTAAGACCGGGAGGAGAGATGTCGTTACCTTACGAAACCTCTTCCTTGCCATGGAAGCTTGAAATAACACAGAAGAACGTGTTCACCTTCGAGCCCTCTCCACAGATCCGGTCTCGGATCAACAAACGGAGCTCCATAGCTCCAACAATGACGGATCTAGGTCTTCGTCCTCTCCCGCTCTCTCTCATTCTCCCCACAAAGTCACGAATGACTTGAAGAATGAGAGGGGAGAACCCTTCTGCCCTAATTAGGGTTCACACGCACAAGATCTGGGCCATTGGATCAAGTCCCGAGAAGATCGGACGCCCAAAATCGCAAATTTATGAAACCGGTTCGCGAAACACCTCTTTGGTTCGCATCAAAACGATATTCCACTAGACACGACAATATCGTCGTGTCTACAACACATACAAAACGATATTCCACTAGAAACGACGATATCGTCATGTCCACAACACATACAAAATTATATTCCACTATACACGACGATATCGTCATGTTCACAACACATACAGAACAATATTTCTACCACCACGATATTTTGTCCTGAACACGGCTTGTGACACGCCCGTGTGCCAGGCTGTGTAGATCTACACGGCTCTGTACACAACCGTGTGTCAGACCGTGTACAACCTTAAAGGTTCCAAAAGGGCTCCAAAACCCCCCAAAACGTCCCCAATCTCCACGGGACATTTCTAAGGCTCTTATGGTACTCACGACGCTCTCGTATTCAGTTTTTGGGGTGTTACAGGGGACGTGTTGGAAGACCTCTTTTTAAATATACTCATTGCGGTCGGGATGGTCATCTTGAGGCCACCTGCTATCTCAAACATGGTCTCCCTCCACATCTCACTGCTTCCGCTACAACTGATCCTCACTTCTCCACTCGTAACGACGTCGATGCTTTGCGCACCCAGCCCCAACATCTCCAAGGGGTGATTAGTCGCTCATCTGGATCCATTTCGTCGATCACCGATGAAGTATATCTTGTCTCTCCTATAACTCCCACTGGATTTTGGACCTGGGTGTCATACACCATATTACTCCGCAGAAACCGCCGCGGTACTTGCAATCTGTTTATCCCAAGTTCATCACTATGACCAATGATGACACCACCCCGGTTTCTAACGCTGCTGATGTGACTCTCACTCCAACCATCTCTCTATCTTCGATCCTTCATGTTCCGAGATCACATTTTAATCTGCTTTCTGTTAACCGTCTGACTCAAGAACTTGATTGTTGTGTAACTTCTCGTTTTCCTCCTTTGTTATGTAAGATCGACAAACGCAGAATATCATTGATAAGGGGCGGATGTTTAATGGTCTCATCTCTTGGATGTTTCACCTAACTGTTCTCTCTGCAGTCACTTTTGTTGATTGACATCGACGTCTTGGGCATGCTCTCCTGCATCTTTTAGTCATACTTGTACTCAGAGTGATGCTCCTTTTTCTTTAGTTCATTCTTATATTTGGGGACCGTATAAAACCCTTAGTATTTATGGTTATCGTTACTTTGTTACATTTATTGATGATTACTCGTGCATATTTACTTCGCGATCGTGCTAAAATTACATCTATCCTTCGAGCCTTTATTATTGAGACTCGTACTCAGTTTTCCATTACCTTTAAAGTACTTCGCACTGAGAATTCGCGCGAATATATCAGCTGTACCTTCTCAAATCTACGTTATGAGTTTGGAATTATCCATCAAACTTCGTGCGCTTATACTCCACAACAAAATGGTATGACCAAGCGAAAAAGTCGTCACCTTCCTGATGTCGCCCGGTCACTCATGTTTCAAATGCAGGTACCCACACTATACTAGAACTTCGCTGTTTCTGTTGCCTGTCATCTCATAAATGCTATCTTCCATGCTTAACCTTGCAACTCCATTTAGTCTTCTTTTTCCTTCAAACCCTCCTTTTTCCCTTACGCATCGTGTTTTTGGATGTACATGTTATGTCCATAATCTTGGTCCGTCTACTAACATGTTTGCTCCTCGTGCTATCAAATTTATGTTTGTTGGATATTCTCGCACTCAGAAGGATTATGTTTGTTACTCTCTAGCCGATGACAAACTGGTTGTTTTGACTAATGTAACCTTTCTCGAGAACCAACCGTTTCACTCCTCTCCTTCAGCTCCTCTTTTACCTCCTCCACCCCGTCCTACCGTCCTTGTCACGTCTCCTCTTCCACCACTTCTTCCCACACCATCCCCGAAACCAGTACAACCTAGACTACCTCTTCGTGTATACGCTCTTCGTATTCCCAAATATGATGCCCTACAACAATTACCCTCTACTAGTGCTATCTCGCGGCCTGTCGATCTGACATCAACCTCTACGGCTCACCTCTTTGGCGAATTATGTATCCTTGCATTGACTCTCCCCACCTTTCCTCAAATTTGTGATATCTCTCTCCTCCACTTATATTCCTAACTCTTTGCAGGAGGCTCTCCAACACCCGGGGTGGCATGCGACCATGGATGAGGAAATGACTGCCATTTGGGCTAACCAGACTTGGGATCTTGTCCCCCTGCCTCCAGGTCAAACTTGTGTTGACTATAAGTGGGTCTTTGCAATCAAACATGCTCCAGACGGGACAGTTGAATGCCTAAAAGCTTGGCTTGTGGCTCGAGGATTCACTCAACAACAAGGTCTCGACTATGATGAAACTTTTTTCACCAGTTGCCAAGTTAAATACCGTTCGGGGTCTGATCTCCTTAGCTGTTCATCGACAATGACCCTCACATCAGTTGGATATCAAAAATGCTTTTCTCAATGGGGACATTCAAAACTGTTTACATGCACCAACCTTCCAGGTTTGAGACCACAGGGGAGTCTCATGTTTGTCATCTCAAAAAATCAATTTATGTTCTCAAACAGTCTCCTCGAGCTTGGTTTAACAAGTTTAGTAAGGTTGTTCGTGAAGTTGGATTCATGCGAAGCTCAACTGACCTTTCTCTCTTTACTCGTCATCAACCAACCGACACAGTTATTCTCCTAGTTTATGTTGATGATATTCTGATTACTTGTAATGACTCCGTGGGGATATAACTAATTAAGCAACACTTAAACTTTACTTTTCAAACTAAAGATCTGAGAAATTTTTGGTACTTCCTTGGCCTTGATGTAGCAAGACGACCTGATGACCTTGTTCTATCACAACAGAAGTATTATCTTGATCTTCCTTAGGATACTGGCTATTCGGGATGCAAACCTGCTGACACTCCTATGGATGTCAACTACAAACTTTGTGATCATGAATCTGACTCTGATCCACTATTTACAAATCCAGAATATTATCGACGTCTTGTAGGAAAACTGATATGTCTAACGGTTACAAAATCTGATATCTTGTTTGTTGTTGGAGTTGTCAGTCGGTTCATGCATACTCCACAGATCTCTCATCTTCATGCCATCAAGCGCATTCTCAGGCACTTGAAAACTGCTCCTGGATAAAGGCTTGTCTACAAATCATCCTCCTCTCTATCTCCGATTGCATATTCTGATGCTGACTATGCGGGTTTTCTTGATGATCGACGCTCCACTGCTGGTTTTTGTACATATTTTGGTGGAAACCTTATTACTTGACATAACAAGAAGCAATCTCTTGTTGCTCGCTCATCTGCTGAGGTCTAGTATCGTGCGATGGTAGCCGTTGTGTCTGAGCTCACCTGGCTAAAAAGTCTCCTTAGTGATTTGGGAGTCAAACTTTCCTCACCAGCAACTTTGTTTTGTGACAGTCAAGTTGCTATAAATATTGCCAAGAATCCCGTGTTTCATGAGCGAACCAAACACATTGAAGTTGACTGTCACTTCATTCGGGAGAATGTTCAATTAAAAAAGTTGGAATTAGATCATGTTCCTCCTACCGAGCAAGTTGCTGACATTCTCACCAAGGCCTTACTGCGACCGTTGTATCATCAGTTTTTGTCCAAACTTGGTGCTTACGATTTGTATGCTCCAGCTTGCGGGGGAGTGTTAAAGAAAAACCTGTAAAAATGCCCAATGTTGAGGCCCAGATAGAAGCCCACTTGTAATCTAGTTTAGTCCTGTTAAAATAGCCCATGTAAAGGGCCCATTATTGGGCCCATTTATTGTTTTATCTTCTCTCCTCATTTAGTCCCACACTCCCACATCTTGTATATGATTTTCTTCTCTCTTCTTCTTCCTATATATTTGTATTCTCTCCTTGTATTTAGATACACAAGTAATACATACAAGATTTGAGCTCTTTCAACATGGTATCAGAGGGAGCGGTCTCTCCGGTGCGGTCTCATTCTCTTTAACCACCCAACCCACCACCGCCCGCCCTCTCCGCTTCTCCTGCGGACTGTGAGCCTATCCGCTCCGATCTCCTATCCGCGGGCTCCTATCCGCAGGCTCCTATCCGCAGGCTCTGCGGTTTGCCTCTGCATTCCTCTTCTCCTCTCCCTCTCCGTGGTTCCACCCTCTTCAGGTCCTTTTATAGCCATCATTCTCTCTAGTTCGTGGGGTCCACTTCTTTTCTATCCGCTGCGGCTTCCCCTTTTATCCGCTGCGAGTTCCTCTCTTTCTTGCTTCGTGCACGGCCTGTCCGCGGGCTGTTCCTCTCCCTTCTATCCGCGGGCTTCTGTGTCCGCTGCGGCTTCGCCTTCTGTCCGCTGCGGCTTAGCCTTCTGTCCGCTGCGGCTTCGCCTTTTTGTCCGCTGCGGCTTCGCCTTCTCTCTGATTCCTTCTTCTCGCTTGCTTTCTCTCGCGGGTTCCTTCCGCGATCTGACCGCTGCTGGCTTCACCGAGACCGGGGCGGACTCTCTCTTTTGTTTCTTCCCTCTGGTCGCGAACTGACTACTCGCTGGTGTCCGGCTTGACCGTGCGGACTGCTGCCTATCCGCATTCTGGTCGTGGTCTTCCTCAGTCTTTCTCGCGGCGACCTCCTTGTCTTCTCGCAGGCGGTCTGTCCTCTTCTTGCCGCGGTCTTGCTCCCTTCTCGCAGCGGCCTCCTGCCCTTCTCGCAGCGACCTCAGCCGGCTGCCTCTGCGGTCTGCCCTTATGGGCTCTTCCGGTAACTCCTCTGGCTCGACGGACAGCCCGCCTGCTGACCGCCCGACCTGTCCGACTGACCGCCCGACTTGCACTACAGAAGTCCGTGACGAGCTGCGCATCACTACCATCTCTCTTTCTGGAAAGAAGAACTTCGTCCCTTGGGTTCATTCTGTTAGACGGGTTCTTCAGGCCAAGGGCCTTCTCCCTCACCTTACTCAGGCTCCTCCCACTCCTCCTACCGATGACTGGCTCCGCAATGATGGCCGAGTTCAGACCTGGATCTTGAATTCTTTAGATGGTGAGCCATATCAAATGGCTATGTATCATGAGACTGCCAAAGATATGTGGACTGAGCTACACTCCTTATATTCTGGACGGGACAGCCTCCAGCACCTCTACGACATCCTAACTGACCTCTTTGCTCTTGACGCTGGAGGGGCTTCAGATATGACCTCCTTTGTTGCTCGTGCGAAGACTCTTGCTGAAGCATGGATCCAGCATCAGCCCTTCACCAATGATGCTGCTGCTCAGCGCGCTCAGAAGGAAGCCGCCTGTACTGCCATCATCATGGCCTGTCTTCCCCCTCACCTTCAGAGCGTTCGTGCTCAGGTCCTGGCGTCCTCTACCACACCCTCCTTTTCTGATGTGTGCTTCATGATTCTCCGAGTATCACCTCCCCCAGATACTACGGCTCCTCCGACCCTTCTTCAGCAGGCACCTCCGCTTCTACCATTCCCTCCTCCTCCTTCTACTCGGGGGGGGGGGGGGGGGTCGTTCGGGATCTCGCGGCCGTGGTCGTGGTGGCCGGGGTCGGCCGAAGTGTTCCTTCTGCGGGAAAGATGGTCATCTCGAGGCAACCTGTTACAAGAAAGTTGGCTATCCTCCTCGCTCGGCGGCTTCTGTTGCTATTGATGCTGGTCCTCCTGATCTTGAGAGTGTCCGTCTTCAGCTCCAGCATCTCCAGGGATTGCCCCACCCACCATCTGCCTCCATTGCCTCCGTCTCTCACACAGGTACCGCTTGTCTCTCCACCGGCTTGGGCTGGATTGTGGACTCTGGCGCTACTCATCACATTACTCCACATCGACCTGCCCAGTACCTGACTTCCCCTTATCCACAGTCTATTACTGTGGCTAATGGAGCTACTGTTCCCGTCTCCGGCTCGGCAGATCTTCCTCTCACCTCCTCCATCTCCCTTCGCTCGGCTCTTCACGTTCCGAGTTCACCGTTCAATTTACTTTATGTTGGACGGCTTACTAATGATCTAGATTGTTCTATTATATTCACTTCCTCTTCTTTTGTTATACAGGATCGGCGAACGCAGACTACCATTGGTAAAGGCCGGCTGCAGAATGAGCTCTACTTTCTCGACGACTCTCCCACCATCCTCTCATCCGTCTCTTCAACAGATTGGCATCGTCGATTTGGGCATGCTCCTCTACCGGTCCTCCAGCGGGCTCTCCCCGATGTTTCTTTTACCCCCTTTCAGTGTGACTCATGTATCCTCGGCAAGCAGACTCGTTCATCTTTTTCTTCCCATTGTACTCGGAGCGCTGCTCCTTTTGATTTAGTGCATTCGGATATTTGGGGACCATTTAAAATTACTAGTATTTCTGGTTTCCGGTATTTTATAACGTTTATTGATGATCACTCTCGCACTACCTGGCTATACTTACTTCGTGATCGCTCTGAGCTTCCCCGTGTCTTTCGGGCCTTTGTCCTCGAAACCTGTACGCAATTCCACACGACCATCAAAGTACTACGAACTGACAATGCTCGTGAGTACACTAGTAACGAATTTACTGCTTTATGTTCTGAGTTCGGGATTCTACATCAAACTTCCTGCGCTTACACGCCGCAACAAAACGGTGTTGCCGAACGCAAGAATCGCCACTTACTCGATGTTGCCCGTTCCATCATGCTTCAAATGCATGTCCCCAAACCATATTGGAACTTTGCGGCCTCGACCGCCTGTTTTCTCATTAACCGTCTCTCTTCCTCTATTCTCAACTATGCTACTCCGTTCAGCATCCTCTTTCCCTCCACTCCGGCCTTTCCTCTCCCACCTCGTGTATTCGGTAGCCTCTGCTATGTCCACCGTTTGGGGTCTTCCTCGGATAAGTTGGATCCCCGAGCGGCCAAGCATATCTTTGTTGGATATTCACGCATCCAAAAGGGGTATGTATGTTATTCTCCTGCTACACGCAAGATCTCAGTGTCTGCTGATGTCACTTTCCGCGAGGATCAACCATTCTTTCATGCTCCCTTACCTGACCATCTACCACCCACACCTACTTCTCCATCCATCCCCCGCCCGGTCATTCCCGCAACTACTCCTCCAACTGTCGTTCCCTCTAAACAGACTGTCGTTCCCTCCAAACCACCAGTTATCCGCGTCTACACTCGTCGCTCTACCACTTCCGTTGCCCCTCTGCCGTCGGTCTCTACCATGGATACTCCGCGTCCAAATGATCAGGTATCGCCTTCCACTGCTCATCTGCTGGCAAACTACATCTCTCTTCATCTCCTCTCTCCCCATTTACACACTTTGGCTACTTCTCTCTCTTCGGTTGCTATTCCTAATTCTGTGCAGGAGGCGCTTCAACATCCAGGATGCTGAGCGGCCATGGAGGAAGAAATGTCTGCTCTCTGGTCTAACCAGACATGGTCGGTTGTTCCCCTTCCACCGGGCCAGAAACCAGTTGGGTGCAAGTGGGTCTTTGTCATCAAACATGCTGCCGATGGGACAATTGACCGTCTAAAGGCCCGTCTTGTGGCTAGAGGTTTCACTCAACAGGAGGGGCTAGATTATGAGGAAACGTTTTCTCCGGTTGCGAAACTTAATAGTGTTCGCGTCCTCATCTCTGTTGCTGTCCATCGTCGGTGGCCTCTCTTTCAGCTGGATATCAAAAATGCTTTCTTGAATGGGGATCTCCAGGAAACTGTCTACAAGCAACAACCCCCCGGGTTTGAGACCACGGGGGAGTCTCAGGTCTGCCATCTTAAAAAGGCTCTATATGGTCTCAAACAATCTCCGCGGGCTTAGTTTGAAAAGTTCAGCAAGGTCCTCCGTGAGATTGGCTTCACACGGAGCTCAACTGACTTCTCGCTCTTTACTCGTCACCAACCAACAGGAACGGTTATTCTGTTAGTATACGTCGACGATATTATCATTACTGGAGATGACTCTCAAGGGATACAGGCAGTCAAAGTCCATCTAAACTCAGTCTTCCAGACAAAGGATTTGGGACTTCTTCGCTATTTTTTGGGTCTTGAGATTGCCAGAAGGCTGGATGGGCTCACTCTCTCTCAACGGAAATATTGTCTTGACCTTCTTCATGATGCGGGTCAGTCCGGCTGCAAGTCAATCGATACTCCTATGGATGTAAACCACAAACTGTGTGCCCAGGCTTCTGACTCCGATCTCCTTCTCCAGAATCCTGAATATTATCGACGTCTTGTTGGAAAACTGATATATCTCACGGTTACCAGACCGGATATTTCCTTTGCTGTTGGTCTTGTCAGCAGATATATGCACTCTCCTCGGAAATCTCATCTTCAAGCAGTGGAACGAATTCTCAGGTATCTGAAAACCGCTCCTGGTCAGGGACTTGTCTACAAGACCTCCTCTTCTGCTCCAACATTGGTGACATATTCTGATGCTGACTACGCTGGCTCTCTCGATGACCGGCGATCTACGAGTGGTTTTTGCACTTACCTTGGCGGACATCTTGTTACTTGGCGAAGTAAGAAACAAGCAGTCGTTGCTCGATCTTCAGTCGAGGCAGAGTACCGGGCAATGACATCGGTTGTATCAGAATTGACATGGCTTGAGAGTCTTCTTACTGATCTGGGTGTAAAATTACCATCACCAGCTCTTCTCCTTTGTGACAGTCAAGCCGCCATACACATCGCAAAGAACCCGGTCTTTCACGAAAGAACGAAGCATATTGAGGTCGATTGTCACTTCATACGGGAAAAGGTTCAATTGAAGAAGCTTGACCTAAAGCATGTCCCAGGATCGGAACAAGTCGCGGATGTCTTCACGAAGGCTCTTTCCAAGACACTCTTCTATCAATGTTTGTCCAAGCTTGGCGCATACGATTTGTGCGCTCCAGCTTGCGGGGGAGTGTTAAAATAGCCCATGTAAAGGGCCCATTATTGGGCCCATTTATTGTTTTATCTTCTCTCCTCATTTAGTCCCACATCTTGTATAGGATTTTCTTCTCTCTTCTTCTTCCTATATATTTGTATTCTCTCCTTGTATTTAGATACACAAGTAATATATACAAGATTTGAGCTCTTTCAACAAGTCCCAATCTTAGGATTGAGAATCCACTCATCTCTCTCTTCTTATATAAGCGTACTCATACATATATTATATAATTTTTGGACATTTTGAGAATTCAATAAAATAATTCTTGTTTGTCTCTCTCCTCTATGTTTTTCTACAGTTTCATTATGCACTTTTGTAATACAACTTTGATCATGCACCTCCCAAGGATGCTTCTTATGTTGTATGTTGATGACATGTTGGGGGAGTCTCTACACATATTAAAGAGGTAAAACAATATTTGTTTATTTATTAGTTTGTGATTAAGCATCTTGGTTATCTTTGCTATTTCATTGGGTTGGAAGTTTATCACTCTACTCGTGGATGTCTTCTTTTGAAGTAAAAATTCATTGGCTAGATTTTTGACAGATTAGACATCACTGCTACATGCATTCCATCCATAACTCTTGATTTGAATCTTAAGATACGCCTTGGGGATGGTGAGTCTTCTATACCCTTCTAGATTCAAACAACTAGTTAACATGGTTATTTATCTCACCCTCAGTCGTCATGTTGTACCTATAGTCCTAGTTTGTTTTTGAGGTGCGTCCACTTATTAAGTTGTTCTATTGAGGATCATGAGCTATATGTGGGGCAACATATGCCGATCATTCTTTTTATCTATCTTCTAATTTGAGCTTTGTGCCTATTTTGACATTGATTGGGCATGATATGCTACTAATAAACAATCCATTATTGGGTATTGCATGTTTC
This sequence comes from Platanthera zijinensis, assembly GCA_039513925.1. Lineage (NCBI taxonomy): Eukaryota > Viridiplantae > Streptophyta > Magnoliopsida > Asparagales > Orchidaceae > Platanthera > Platanthera zijinensis. The sequence goes on along the minus strand of CM077080.1, from coordinate 3,532,405 downwards.
TTGGAGATATATTGATTTTATGAAAGTCAAAGAAGCACGATGTGACTCTCGATCCAGTATTGATGCGGAATATCAAGTAATGACTATCACAGTTTCACTACTACTGAGATCACATGAGTTTGCATGCAATCCCGTATTTCATGAAAGGACAAAACATATAGGTTGATCGTCATTATGTCCACCGACAGTATCTAGTGAGAGTATCACTCTACAATATGTTTTTTCTCTCAGCTGCAAATAGAAATTTTTTTCATAGTGGCTCAAACTGTCCAGAGGCTCTTTGCCTTTCGGAAAACGTTCAGTGATTGATCCTTATGGTGAGTGCTAGTGTTACGGGTCTAAATGTTACGGAACTACACGACGACGAGCCATCGTGGCAAGTCTACACGCGCCGAACGCGTATATCGCAAGGGCCCACCGAGACCGCGGAGAATGTTTAATAATAAATAGGTTGCTATGTTTGTTGACACATTTTTAGTATTTCCAGTATTTCCTAATTTAAATATTTCCTAATTTCCGGTATTTTCTAATTTCAGTATTTTCTTTTATATTTGTTCCTCGCCACTATAAGAGGGTCGACGGACCTTGTAATCTTTATATTGGAATGTATGAAGGTTTCTAGGGTTGCTCCCTAATTTCGTCTCTTCTCGTCCTCCTTCATTCTCGCTCATCCCCTCCGACCCTTCCCCTTGTCAGATTCCTCCTGAAATTTATCCGTGATCGTATCAATTGGTCCGACCTGCCGCACCGCCCGCTCTCGCCGCCGGTGCTCGACTTTGCCTATGGAATTCAGAAATCTATCTCCCTGGGTCCACTGACCGGCACAACACCTGATCCCTGCCGACCCGCGTCATTACGGCATAGCCCTGTTTCCGCGACATAGAACCCGATCCCACGTCGTCATAGGAAAGATGAGCGGCCCGATCGTTGCCGCCGTTCCGCACGACGCGCGACTCAGCCAACGCGCGGTTTACCCTTGCTGGACATCCCGATCTCGATCCACCTCTGACATCATGCCACTAGCGTCGATCCGCCACGTCCTTCCCTCCAGCAACCGGATCGGCTCGCTCCTTCTCCAGTAACCAGATCGGCCTCCGACGTTCTTTCCGCCCTCGATCCGTCCTAATCTGCCACAAAGCCTCCTCCAACAACCGGCTGATCCATCCGTGCCCTAACCCCGCCTCTGCAGTCCTCCAGATCTTCTGCCTCCCAGGGCCTCTGTTCTGCATCATTCTCTTCTCGGCGCCTGGCCCCGCTCTGCTCCAGGTATCGATCGTCCTTCACCCGTGCCGCAAGGCTTCTGTCAATCGGATCTGCTTCCCCTTCCGTTTCTGCTACAGGAAGGCCGCCGCCCCGGGACTCTGTTCCGCTGTGTCGACCGTTCTGCCACCACGGACATCGCCTACATCACATCCAACCTCCATCCTGGGCACCATGGTCGCCCTCCAATCCGCCAATCCCGGGCCGATGTTCTTGCCGTCGCTGACCACCAACCCTCGACTAGATTTCTCTGACCTAGTTGCACAAATCCTGGCCACATGCCCCCCCACACCAAAGTCGATCGTCTTCTCGTGTACCACAGACGGGCTTCTGCAACCCCCCACGAGGTTCCCTGCCCTAAGCCGTCTCCACCACGTCTGCCTCCTGCACCATGCAAAAGTTTTTCGACCATGCCACCTCTCTCCACGGTCGATAATGCACCACCTCTCTCTACGGTGGTCGTCCCTCCACCGCTTCCTCCGGCCGCATCACCGTCTCTTCTGCCGCCCTGTCCGGTAAACTCGCCGCCCCCTCTACCGACTCTTACTCCTCCGGCTCTAGTCTTGCCACCCCCTCCGATCATCTCACTGTCTCCTCTACCGGCCCCTGCCCCGTCGCTTCCACCGGCCGCATCGCTTCCTCTTCTGCTCCCACGTGCCCCGCTGCCCCCGATAGATCCGTTCTTGTTGTCGGCTGCCGCGCCTCCGACATCCTTGTGGCGGCTGCTCATCACTGCCCCACCAACTTTGCGGAATCCATTACTTCTGCCGCCTGTCCTTCCGATGGCGCCGCCGCTACTCACCAACACCGCCGCCACTGCCACGTGCTACCTGGCCTTGTTCTGGCGGGAGGTCAAGGTATCAGATGATCCGACCACCCGCTTGGTACACGAGCTTGAGAGAAAGCTCGTTTTGAAGAAAGGATGAAGTGTTACGGGTTCAAATGTTACGGAACTACACGACGATGAACCATCATGACAAGTCTACACACACCGGACGCGTATATCGCAAGGATCCACCGAGACCGCGAAGAATATTTAATAATAAATAGGCTGCTATGTTTGTTGAAATATTTTTAGTATTTCCAGTATTTCCTAATTTTAGTATTTCCTAATTTCCAGTATTTTCTAATTTCAGTATTTCCTTTTTTATTCGCTCATTGACACTATAAGAGGGCCGACGAATTTTGTAATCTTTATATTAGAATGTATGAAGGTTTCTAGGGTTGCTCCCTAATGTCGTCTCTTCCTGTCCTCCTTCATTCTCGCTCACCCTCGCCGGCCCTTCCACTTGCCGGATTCCTCCTGGAATTTATCCGTGATTGTATCAGGTAGCCTTTTATCTTTAGCTTGAAACTCATGATTGCTTCCATTATGAGTTTGAGGGGGGTCTTTGATGGGAAGAATATGTTAAATATAATGTACTTTATGAGTGATAGTGTTAACTTAAAGTCACCACGAGTGTTAGGATCACCCTTCTTTGTATATGTATATGTATTATCATTCTTCAATTATGAATAGACATAAAACCTTTCCTCCTATCATGATATTAGAGTAAGGTTAGGAACCCTAGCCGTCTCCTACGCTCGATTCTGTCCCATCGTAGAATTTTTCGTCGCAGGTTCCATTCCATCGAGCTTTCCGCCGCTGTTACCGATCCCAGCTTCCGATCCCGGCTTCCGCGACACCTTCTGATCTCGGTTTCCGTTGATCTCCTGATGCCGGATCCGTCGGATCTGCCGACGCCGACGCTGCCTCCAACCGCCCGACGGAAAGCGCTGCCTCCTGCTCTCTGCTGCAGTCCGACGCTGCCTCTTGCAGCTCGACGCCAGCCTATATGATTTTCACTGCCTATTGCAGCCCGACGCTGCCTATTGCAGCCCGACGCTGCCTATTACAGCACGATGCTGCCTCCTGCAGCCTGTCGCCAGCCCATTTGATTACCTCTACACGCTGCTCTCCGTTGCCTATTGCAACCCGTTTGATTTCGCCGATTCCGCTGATTTCTGCTTTTCAGCCGATCAACTGTGATCCCTGATCCCACGTATTCTACAACCGCTTTCTCGCCTTTCCGTTGGCCTTCTTACACTCCTGCTGCTATACAAATCCGTTTCAGCCGATCCGTGACTTCGACACTCTGCGACCTTCTTCTCCGTTGATTCCGCAGCACCGGCCTCCTCAGTTGAACATCTCGATGACATTCGGTGCTTGTCCTCCTCCGACACCTTCTGCAGCTCAGTCCGGTGCTTCACGTCGCGCGTCTGTCCGCTGCAACTATTGTTAGTGTCTTAGTCATGTCAAATCTGAATGTCGTAAGCTTCAGAGGGCTCAGTACTCTAGTCAGCAGTGTGCCCCTCGTGCACTTTTCGCTTACTTTTAGGCTCCGATGTAGTATCTCTTTATATCTGCGCTTGTCCAGCAGTTCTCCCACCAGACTTCACTGTCTCTCTCCTCTCAGTAGGCTGCCTCCGCCCTTGCAGGTATCTCCCGCTCCGATTAGTTTCTTGACTCTGGAGCCTCCTTTCACATGACATATGATACCACACACCTCTTGTTCTGCCAGCCTTTCTCCTCATCCCTTAGTATCATGGTAGCAGATGGAACCACTCTCCACATTACCAGTCATGGCCTCCTTCGTACTAGCCATTTTCATATTCTCGATGTTGCTTACATACTCAGGTTATCCATGAACCTTATATCCGCCAGCCAACTCACATCCCACAGTTGTCTTGTTATCTTTGATGAGTTTACATGCAGTGTGCAAGATCGTCTGATTGGGGAACTCCTTGAATCTGGTCGTCGTCATAGCGGGGTGTGCGTGCTTGATCGTCTCCACCTTCCATCCACTTCATTATCACCTGCAACTTCCTTCCTTTGTCTTCCTTCAGTGAGTTTCTCTCAGTGGCATCAACGTCTTGATCATCCCAGTGGTTCACATCTAGCTTCTCTCATTAGTCATGGTTTCCTTGGTCGTGTTTCTATTAATCGGTCTCACTCTTGTTCAGGTTGTAAACTCGGTAAACAACTACAACTCCTCTATCCATCTAGTGAGTCCAGATCTCTGCGTCCTTTTGACTATGTATGAGGACCCGCACCTTTTGTATCCAAGGGCGGACACCAGTACTATGTTCTTTTTGTTGATCACTATTCTCTTTATTGTTGGGTCTACTTTATGCATTCTCGATCTGAATTTTTCAGATCTTTGTTACTTTTTCTTCTATGGGCGCACACATTTCTGCTTCCATATGCATTTTTCGTTTTGACTTGAGGGGAGAGTATCTCTCTTATGCTTTTCGAGATCTGTTAGCTACCCACTACACGCTCTCTCAGCTTGTCTGCCCCGGCTCACATGCTCAGAATGGCACCGTTGAAAGGAAACATCACCATATTATTGAGACAGCTCACATCCTTCTTATCTCCTCTCACGTTCTTCCTCATCTCTGGGTTGAGGCTGTGTTGGTACCCTAGTTTGATTTGAGTTTAGTCTTGTCTTCTTAGTCTCTTGACCCATGAATTATCTATGGTCAAAGGTTAGTTGATAGGTTAGATTTTCTAGTTGTGTAGAATTGCTTTTCCAAATGAATATTTGGTTAAGTAGTTTTTCGTTCGACTATAGTCGAACGTCGTTCGACTATCGTCTATCGGCTGATCGACGATCGTCTATCAGTTGGTCGACGTTCTGTCCGCCTTGATAGCTCGACTATCTGTTGATAGGTCGACTATCTGTGTTGCCTTGATAGTTCGACTATCTGTTGATAGATCGACTATCTGCGTTGCTTTGATAGTTCGACTATCTGCTTGGATAGCTCAACTATCTGATAGTTCGACTATCTGTTGATAGATCGACTATCTGTACTTTCTTTGATAGGTCGACTATCTGTTGATAGGTCGACTATCTGCTTTCTTTGATAGGTCGACTATCTGTTGATAGGTCGACTATCTGTTGATAGGTCGACTATCTGTTTTCTGTGATAGATCGACTATCTGCTTGATAGGTCGACTATCTGTTTTTGTTTGGTAGTTCGACTATCTGTCCGGATAGATCGACTATCTGATAGCTCGACTATCTGTTCTGATAGGTCGACTATCTGCCGAGGTAGTTCAACTATCTTCCTTGATAGTTCGACTATCTGGATCGTTCGACTATCTGCCCGATAGGTCGACGATCTCCGTGCGCCGGTCGACGATCTCCGAAGGTCGTTCGACGTTTTGCTGTATGCTCTTATTTAGTTTTGTCGTCGTCTGTGATGTGACTAAATTCATATTTATTTTGGCATATTTTATGAAAGATTATCTGAATAATTTATGACATTATTTCCATGCAATATCAGTTCTATTCTATATGCATGAGCTAATCTTTTCTGACAAAGTTGTTTGTCTTGTAGCTGAGATATGATATCTGCCAGGCTGTCCTTTATAGCCGTTAGACTCAAAAAGTCTTCCTGGCCGTAAAGAGATCTTTTTGATGTGACTTTATCTTATATTATTTCATCAGAAGTATTTGCAGCTTCTTAGAAAGCTTTATCCTTTTATAGGATATCTGTCTGCTGTAGTTTGTTTTTGCTTTATGCTTTTTGCAGCCCAGCTTGCAGAGTTCAGAAAAAAACAAGATTCAAACTCAATTAGAGCCGTTGCTGCTGCTGATATATAAAGACTTCTTTGAAGAAGAAATCAACTAGTACTCGGAGAAAAATATTCATTCAGCAAGCTTACAGCAAGAACAAGTTTAACTGCTCTCAGCAATCTTCACTTAACTGAGAAGTTGTTAGCTCTTCTGCTCTTCTTCAACCTGAGTTCTCCTGTTCCAGGAAGTTCTGACTCAGAGTTCTTTTGAAGAAGAAGAAGAAGAAGATAGCTGCTAGAAGATTTTCTTTTCTTATTTTATATCTTCTTGTAGTTCTTCCTTCAGTATTTACTGAAGTGTTTCTGCACTGAAGCAAGACTTCACCTGGACGTTCTTTGAGCCAGGGGGAGCCTTGATTCTTTTAGAGCTTTCTAGCTCAGTGCAAGTTATTGTGCTTCTCTAATCTATTGTAAAATAGAGAAGACACCTTAACCCCTTTCCCCCTCCTGTACAGAGTTATTACTCCCTTCAAAAGTATCCCTTGGTGGCAGGGCACCTGATCAAAAACCTGTGTTTGGTTTTTAGACACCTGATCAAAAGTCTAAAGGGTTTCTTGATCTACCTGAAGCAGATCTTGTTGGTGGCAGGGCACCTGATCAAAAACCTGAGTGGATTCCTACCTTGTTGGTAGAAGAGTGGACGTACCCAAGTTGTTTGGGGAACCACTATAAATTCCTTGTGTCGTCTGGATTGCCTTGTTTAATTATTTGCATTCTGGCTGTGATTAGATCATAACTAGGTTTGCTAGTTGCTGATTAGGATATCCAAGCCTTAACTGTAATTACAGTTAGCTTGAGTCTGTGCACATCACTTGTGTTAGGCTTTAGGGTTATCTCCATATCTATAATCTTTTCATTCCGCATTTCACTCCAAGGGAGTTGAGTAGAAAGTCAACTTTGCTAAGTCAAATTTTGATAACTCTATTCACCCCCCCTCTAGAGTAGTATCTATCCCTTCTCTTTCAGGCTGTTTCCACCGCTGTCTATCTTATTAACCTGCATCCCTCCACTTTCCTTCATGGTCAGTGTCCTGGTGAGCGTCTGTACTCTCGACCCCCACGTTACACTTATCTTCGTGTTTTTGGCTGTCGGCGTTATGTTCTACTCCCTCCACGTGACTGTACTAAGCTCGCTGTTCAGTCTGTTCGTTCTGTCTTTCTTGGATACAGTACTAAGCATAAGTGCTATCGATGTTTTGACCCTATTGCGCGTCGACTTCGTATCTCACGAGATGTCTCCTTTGACAAGTCTCGCCACTTCTTCGTGTCCTCTGCCCACTCGACCTCACACTCATCCGTTACTCTCTCTGGCATCCAGTTTCTCACTTTTCCCATCTCTCTGCCTCATGTATCCTCTCCTCTGGTATGCCCACCTTCTCTTCCCTTGCCGCAGTCTACTCCGTCACCTCCTCCTCCCTTGCCGCAATCTACTCCATCTCCTCCTCTTTCCTTATCGTAGTCTACTCCATTACCTCCTCCTCCACTTCGCCACCCGCTTATCCCTCTGACACGCTCGTCATCCCCCTTCCATATCACTACACTTGTCGCCCCCTCTGTTTCCTCGCCTCCAGTGCCCCTATACTCAGTGCATGTCTGCTCCAACGAGTGTCCTGTGGATGATCCTCCTGTGCGCCGTAACCCATCTCGTGAGAGGCATCCTCCCGACCGTCTTAGCCTTGCTACCGTACTGCTATGCCTACCTGCCATTCCTGCTACTGTCTGTAGTACTCCATAGCCGACTTACTACCGCGAGGCTTCCCAGATACCTGAGTGGCAGACTGCTATATTTGCTGAGTTGGAGACGCTCGAGCACACTTGTATATGGGACCTTGTTCTTATTCCACCTAGTGTTATTCCTATTACTTAAAAGTGGGTCTTCATGGCGAAGACTCGCTCTGATGGTTTTGTGGAGAGGTAGAAGGCTCGGCTAGTGGCTCGTGTTTTTCAGTAGGAGCAGGGGAGAGACTATGACGAGACCTTTGCTCCAGTTGCTCACATGACTACAGTTTGAACTCTTATTGCAGTTGCAGCTGTTCGTCATTGACCCCTGTCACAGCTTGATGTGAAGAATGTCTTTTTTCACGGTGATCTTCAGCATGAGGTATATATGCTTCCTCCTCCTGGTCTATCTTCATCTCCAGGCCTTGTCTGTCGCTTGAGTCGATCCCTTTATAGACTCAAGAAGACATCCCGTGCGTGGTTTGCACGCTTCAGCTTAGTCATTGCAGCCATAGGTTTCCAACCATGTCCACATGATTCAGCCCCGTTCGTGCACTGCTCCTCTCGTGGTCGGATCCTTTTGCTACTCTACGTGGATGATATGATGATTACTGGCGATCAGCCCTCTCATGTGGCCTTCGTCAAACATCACCTTCAGCAGCAGTTTCAGATGACTGACCTCAGACAGTTGAGCTACTTCTTGGGTCTTGAGATCAGCTCTACAGACCGCGGGTTTCAGCTCTCTCAGCAGCATTACACATCAGATCTCCTAGCGCGGGTTGCTCTCTCCGACTCTCGCATAGTGGACACCCATATGGAGCTCCACCTTCAGCTACGCCCGAATGACGACGTTTCACTCTCTGATCCTACTCGATACCGTCACCTCGTGGGGAGTCTTGTCTATCTCACCATTACTCGACCCGACAATGCCCTTTTTGTTTATGTGTTGAGCCAGTTTGTTAGTGTGTCCACCTCTCTGCATATGATCATCTGTTACGGCTTCTGCGCTATCTCCGGGCAACGACTTCTCGTTGTCTCTTCTTCTTCAGCAGTAGTTCTCTACAACTCCGTGCTTACTTGGATTCTACATGGGCTAGTGATCATGTTGACCATCGTTCTGTCACTGGTTTCTGTCTGTTCTTGAGTTCTTCACTTATTGCATGGAAGTCCAAGAAACAGACTAGTGTGTCTCGTTCCAGCACTGAGGCCGAGCTTCGAGTCATAACTACCACCACTGAGGATATTATTTGACTCTATTGGTTTCTTGAGGACCTTGATGTCTCTTCTTCAGATCTCACACCCCTCTACTGTGATAACACCGATGCCATTCAGATCACTCTCAACCCGGTGAAACATTCTTTCTCTAAGCATATCAGCTTGGATTCTTTCTTTCTACGTGAGCACTATGGTCGTGACATTCTTGCTCCTTTCTTTATTCCTTCCGAGCAGTAGATTACAGATTTGATGACAAAGTCGCAGACGAGGACCCAACATGCATATCTACTGTCCAAACTCTCGGTTTATGATTCCCCGTGAGTTTGTGGGGTTGTTAGATATAATGTATTTTATTAGTGGTAGTGTTAGGTTAGAGTCACTACGAGTGTTAAGATCACCTTTCCTTGTAGATGCATATGTATTACCATTGTTTAATTGTGAATAGACAAATCGTTCCTCCTTTCAGAATACATGATTGCACTTTCTAAATTTTACCCCTCTTCACCTCTAACTACTAGATCCATTTAATTCGGTTTAGTTTGATATAACATGTATTTGTATCAAAATATGATTTATAAGCTATAAGTTTAAGTCAACTTTTGCATTTAATTAGACTATTGATTACTCAAACTTCAGTTGAGAGTTTAACATAATTATTGTTTACACCACTCTATCTTTTGAAACTATAGAAACCTCTCCTGTCAGTTTACGATTCATAACATACATGCAAAAAAGTACCGGTCTAGCGATTTTCTCTAGAACATATTTTGTGTGTGCATGTTATGAAAGCTAAACTTACATGTAAGATCTTTGTAATTTCAAGAGATAGTCTGTGATTCCCTTCAACTTATTTTTTCATTTATTGAAATTTTAAATCTAAACCAAATCAGATTAATCAGTTTATGCAAATCTCTAAACTGAAACCAAACCAAACTTAATCAAACTGATCGATTTTTTCAGTTTGGTTCAGTGGTTCTTTTGGCGACCTTCACTGCATAACAAAGTGATCTCACATGTGGGTAGGGCCACCTCTTTTGCATAGTGTCATCCAACTGCATTAAATGTTTTTGTTTTTTTAGCTTCCAATAGATTCTGGTCTCACTACATGCCAGCTATAATTTGAGCTATTAAGAGGAATCACACATGTCATAAGAATTTACACGCCATCTTTGTTCTTGTCAAGACACTGTTTTCACTCTTGGATGCAGCTGGATGCAATTTTATAGCCCTTCTTAAACTTGCATTTAAAGCTAAAGTTGTCTTGGATGTTTACATGCAAACTATTCAGCATTTATTATGGACAAGTGGGAGAGCATCTTCTTCTTTCTGATGCAGGGTGAGAAGATGGAAAAGTAACAGAATTGAATCAACAATATGAGCTTTATTGAGGAAACGGATCTCAAAATCAGTGCTTAATTAAGAAAGTATGTTCTCCCTACACAAGGTAGATAGTTTGGAGTAATCTTTACATTCTTCGTTCATATTCAACTCGTTTTTGAACTATTACATCAACAACTGACACGGATTTTTAATCTCTGTAATTATACTCACCAAAACCAGGTTACTGAATTTTTTCTATCTTGCGCATCTGTTGACGTAATATGGTAAAACTTGAAGAAAGTAACTCTATATGCAAATTTAGATGTTATATGGTGCATACATGTTTAGTATGTTTAAATTAGTCCAAGGATTAAAAAAGTTAGAAGGATGAAATACTTCTTCAAACAAAATATTTTGTCGAACTATGATGATTTCATTGTCTAATGTTTGAAGATCATTTTAATAAATAGAAATATGTGATACAGCCTAGGAAGCACCAGTACGGGTACAAAATTTAAAAATCAAGAGTACGGGTACGACATGATACGTTATAACAAATATTATATATATGTATATTACAAGTGCAATAAATTATTCTCAAAACATTAAACATATATCATAACTTGAAGTACAAGTCCATAAATCAATGCAACATAACATGAAATTTTCAAATATTAAGCATCCGTAAATATTATAAAATTTAACATCTTATATGTTTAACCAAAAGAGATAAAATTAAACTTAAGTCTACTCATCATTTTTTTTTTCTTCTTCATTGTTGGAGATCAACTTCATTGTTGGAGATCAACTTCATTGTTGGAGATCAACATCTTCAATATTCGGTCTAGAGACAAGTTAGCCGCTTTGTTAATAACTTGGGTTGTATCAATACGTTCAATACACGTACTTGTAGCAGAAACGTACTAGTACCAGCAACATACTCGGTACAGATACACAACTTAATTGGATGTACCAACGCTTCCTAGCATAGAGCCAACTTTTGTTTACTCTAGAAAAACGGACTCCTATCACAATATGCACAATGATGTGCTAAGTCCAAGTGTGTCCACATAGGTGTATCCGCCGAGTATCGGGTACGTACCGGTACCGGATAAGTATCCGGTACGAGTACGCTGCCTTCGGGGAAATAACTGTGCTTCATAGGATACTCGGGGAAATTCTATGCAGAAGTTGAAAACTGTAAATGTAAAAATTATTCTCTTATCATCAAAATAAGACTTACATTGAATGTTTTGTAAAACATTGGCAGCATAGTATGTGCATTATATTTTTAAAGTTCGAAACAGATGCATTCTTTTCATACATTTTTTATTTAATATGAAGTTAATTTATTTGAAAGGGAGACTTGACGTACTGGTTTAGGTCACGGGTTCGAGTCTTGGAAGTAGTCTCTTGCAAAAATGTAGGGTAAGGTTTGCCAATATTTCAGCCTTATGGTTGGACCCTTCCCCGGACCCTCGCTGTGCCGGGATGCTTTGTGCACTGGGCTGCCCTTATGAATTTAATTTACCCTTCTTTCAAAATGTTGAGAAATTTGTATAGTACTCACATTTTTTACCCTTCTTTTAAGAGTTATTTGTTTTAAATTTAGGGTTTAGGACAACAGTTTAATATTTTTTGCCAAAAGGCAAGGAACCTCATCATATATGAAACCTTGGTATTAACAATAGAAGTTATTACGAAACCCTGATGTCATGTATACTCTTGTAGTAGTGTCACGATCTCACAAAAACTAATACCAATTGTTGAGGCACATGAGGGCATGATTTAGTCCCACAGCGGATAGGTGAAATTTATGTTGGCGTAGAAATGCCAAGTGGTTGCTCCACACTCATGAACTTAAGTTTATGAGTTGAATATGAGTTTAACCATTGATATATCTTCTCCAACTTTGGTTCCCCTTTGGTTTTTACTCCTTATCAGAGCCGATGGTTCGGCCAAGGATCAAGTATGCTCATGCAGTTTGTGGCTCCCATGAATTTTGCCTACTTCCACCAAGTTTGAGCACGAGTAGTAGCTAGTTTGATGACCCCAACTTCAAGTGCAATCTTGGTGCATGATACTTGATGATGTGGTAAAGTTTCCTTTTGTGGAGTGATGAATGATACTGAGAGCTCTCATGTGAGGGGGAGATTGTCAATGCATGAAAGATCATGGTTTAGTCTCACATCAGATAGATGAAACATATGTTTGTGTACAAATACTATGTGATTGACCCTCGTCCATGTTCCTAAATTTTTGAGTTGACTATGAATTTGACCACTATGTATTCCGTTGAACTTCTATTCCCCCTTGATTTTGGGTTAGGGTTTTGTTGCGGGCCGCCCGGTCTTTCTCCGGTCTGGAAAAATCGGACCGCCTTAGCTCGGAATCGGACAGGGCGCGCAAACAGTCTAAATGAACTGTAGCAAATGCCAAGAGACGTTTTTTACGTGGAAAATCCGGAAAGGGTGAAAAATCACATGGCTGGAACTGTGCCAAGCCAAAATCCACTAACTTCTTGGAGTTTTACAGAGTTTGATTTAATCTCAGAGGGCGACAGACTGCTACTCCGTTACAGGTGCAGAAAAATGAGGAAAAACGACCAAGTACCCGGAGCCTCGATGGAAGCGCTCCGGTCTTGAAATGTTGCTGAGCTCGCGGAACCTGGGTGTGAGCGTTCCGGCTGGAAAATTCTCCAAGTCCACGGAGCTTCTGGAGGGAGCACTCTCGTTGATGCGGAGCTTTGATGAGAGCGCTCTCACGGAGGCGATTGACATGACTTGGGGCGTGCTGGAGCCTGAGCGCAAGGAGGAGAGCTGAGAGAATTCTTGAGCGAAGAATCGGCTCAAAATCCATGATCTCGCCGGAAAACCTCATGGCTTTTTTCTTGCCTCCGGAGTTGCTTGTCTTCAAATGAAGTCCTGTGAGTCCATTTATAATTTTCTGGAGGGTTATGATGGTAATTGCGCTGAGAGTGATTTGTGCTGGCGAATGACGTTGTTCCATTTTGATCACCTGGATCACCATTTTTACCAAAATGACGAGAGTGCCCCCCTTCCCTCCGGGCAATTCGGGCGGCCCGGGCACCATAGTGCCCCCCTTCCCACCGGGCAAGGTGCCCAGAGGCGGCCGGAGGTGTCCGGCTGCGAAGGGGGCGGCCGGGGACAACGAGGGCCTCCGACGGCGGCGCCCGTGGGGGGGGGGGGGGGGGTACCGCGGTCCCGTGGCTGCATGGGAGTGCGGTTGCGCGGCCACGCCTTCGACTGCGCGCAAGCTGGGGGCGCCTGCGTGGGCTTGGTTCTTCCTTTGGGGGCTCCTGGGGCTTGCGGTTTTGCTGTACGTAATTGCCTAATTGGTCTGGTCGGGCTTGCGCGTACTTAGTCTGAGTCTTGCCGGTTTGACTTGAAAATCTCCGGGGGACCCCATCAGGTTTAATCATACTTGTTTCATTGTATACAAAGAAAAATAAAATTATCTGCAAAGTTTAAAAACTATATTTCCCAAAGAAAAATCGTAGAGATTTCTGTACAAATTTCTTAGGTACTAATAGTATAGAGATTTCTATATATAATGCTTCTAGTTGCAGTATTAACAGTTAGAAAAATACCTCACCTTCCAATTTTCCAGATTCAGACCATCATAATGAAGGAAACTTTGTTAGTTCATGCATTAAATGGCTTGGACTCTCCCCTGTCGCATGAAAATGACTGCACAAGATCTCCACCCACGTGAAGAAACAGAGACAGGGAAAGGAACATAATTGAATATTTAGTGTTTCATATGATAGAGAAACTTTATGATATCTCTACAAACAAAAATCAAATTCAAGTTCTTTAAGGAACATAATTGATTATTTAATGTTTGATAAGATAGACAAACTTTATGTTAAATCTGCAAAAAAAAAAAAATCAAATTCCAGTTCTTCACAGACATCCCCAATGCATTGGATTCTTTATAGTTCATCTGATTAAGGGCTAACACATATAGCCATTTTACTGAATTTTATGGTGCATTAAATGTGACCTGGTTGGAATTAAAGCTTGAAACCGTTAAATTTTCTCAACTGTTTTAAAACAGAGTAAGGGCTGCAAGGAAGGTTTAGGTGCATTGCAGAAAACATTATCTCCTGTCTCCTTGAATTTAATGGAAGTTTTGTTAGGTCGCTCGAATCATCCCGGGTGGTGGTCAAAGTGAAACTACCTCCCCGTTACCCCCCAGCTTGGGTTTTATAGGCAAATCATTGGTTTAATACGGGTATCAGATATCCGGTATCCGAACAAAACCCGTTAAGTCTCCGAGCCCGTTATATATCCAAATATACATTAACAAGTTTCAAATATTGGTTTATTGACTTCAGTACGAGCGCAATTTGTGTAACGCCCCGGTGTACTGTGGGTGCGCTACAAGTCTGCACACCAGTGACCCCAACCCATCTCCACGGATTTGATTGGCCGCAGCCGCTAATTCTAATAGCGGGTTGTTGAGGCTGGGGCTTGAACCCCATACCTCCTAGATGAGGGAGCTCTAAACTTGTCTTCATCACTAATTGAGCCGAGCTCCATTGTCTAGGAGGTTTGGGGTTCAAGTTCTAGTCTCAACATCCCTCCATTGGAATTAGCAGCTGCGGACAATCGAATCCGTGGAAATAGGTTAGGGTCACTGGTCTACAAACCTATAGTGCACCCACAGTAGACCGGGACATTACAATTTGAGCCAAATTTTCATGAGACTTTTTTATATTAAAGCGTCTGCATTTAATAATAGTTCCTATTCGAGGGAGGGTTTAGTCCTAAGTGATCATCTCCAAGCCCTCTATTTATCTCCTTATGCCCCCTCCACTCTTTCTCCCCACAAGCACTACCTCCTCATCTCTCACTGTCTTCCTTTTTCCCATGTAAGTAATTGTTTCTCTTTCTTTTTCTCTTTATGAAACCAATCATGAGCATAGCATACTTTTTATGATAACTTTGCAGGGAGATGATCTTTAATGTGATATTCTTGGTCATTTCCCTCATTGTATTCTCTCCTGCATCGGGATACGGGCAGGACGAGGGCTGGTCAACCGCTCACGCCACCTTCTACGGAGGGAGTGATGCTTCAGGAACAATGGGTATGTTCTATTTTCATTGCTCTGCCACTGTTCTTCTTCCTCTTGCCATCATTACTTTTTCTCTTCGACTCAGGTGGAGCTTGTGGTTACGGGAATCTCTACAGTGAGGGATACGGGACCAATACTGCAGCTCTGAGCACCGCTCTGTTCAACAATGGTGGCAGCTGTGGATCTTGCTTTGAGATTAGGTGCATTGATGATGATCAAAAATGGTGCCTACCGGCCTCCATCGTCGTCACTGCCACCAACTTCTGCCCGCCAAACAACGGCGGAGGGTGGTGCAATCCTCCTCTCCGCCATTTTGATCTCTCCGAGCCCGTCTTTCAGCGCATTGCTCATCGCAAGGCTGGGATTGTGCCTGTTTCTTATAGGAGGTGAGTTTTATTTGGACTCTATTTGTGCTTCTTATGTAAATATGTTTACACATTGGACTGGAATTTAAGCTTAAAATTTGAAAATGAGTGACCATTTATTTGTGTTAAGCCATCTTAAACACCCTCTGGTTTTAAATTAAGGTCCGGTACATGCGGTCGTAACCGCTTGACCGGTGAAAATAAATTCCCCCAAACGGAGCATAAATCTATTTGTAACCCAAAAACTTAAGCCTGCATTAGAAAGGGTATCCACTTTGTATTTTTACTCCAATACTCGATGCATGACTAGATTCCACAATCTCTTGCTCTCAAACAATCTATAGCTCACGTATCCACGTATTCAAACACCTTATTTTTTGATACATGTCCAAGTAGGCATTTCACCAAGAGCCTATTTATTAATCACACAGAGGCTCTCTTTGGGGCAGTGGGAAAAGCTCTATTCCCACCGCCATCGTTCTTTTTAGGTTGTTTGGATGAGATGTTTTTTCAAAAGAGTTTTTTCAAGAAAGGTATTTTGTGGGGTTTTTGAGCAGCCGGTCTAACGTGGCTTTTTAAAATTCATTTTCTCTGCTTTCAACTTACCCTCTTTTTATCTGAGGGTTTACGACCCCGACCATTCGAGATCTGCCTTTCTTCCTTCTCGTTGTTGCAAATGTTTTTTTTTCTATTCGTGATTCTTCACTCATTTAATATCTTTGCTTCTCTCTTTCCACTTTTTGTAACATAGTTATTTAGAATTTATATAATATTTAATTGTATATGTGATAAGTGATTAGCATAAGATATCTTTTTATTATTAAAAAGCTAAATATTTATTATTAAAAGTTGTTCTTCCAAACAATAAAATGTAAAACACTTTTTTAAAAAACACTTAAATGGAGATTTTCAAAATAGTGTACAACTTTTTCAAAACAAATTTTGAGCAGCATGCAACTAATTTCCCATCACTATTTTTTTCCACTGCCACGGCCACCCCAAGCAGAGCCAAAGTCTTATTAGGATTTACCCGCACTTGAACGTTGCTCTACTATGATGGAAAGCACTAAACAGTAAAAGTTGCATGAACCACATATACTATGACTCTGTTTTGGATGGTAAAAAAAAATTATATTCCCACCTCTACCATTGTTTTGGAGGCACTTGCCTTTCCAGTGACCTGAAAATACTTGTGCCAAAATAAATTTTTGGAACTTTTTGAAAAACAATGAACACTCTCACTTCCAAAAAAGCTAAAAGGAGCTTTCACATTTTTATGCTTCTCTTCCGGTAGGCCAATATTATTACCCTTCTCCTCCTACTATTTTTCTGACAACTCTAATCCCAACACTGATTTACCACAACCACTTTTTCTAGGGCGACAACCATCCCAAATAGTCATAGGCTCCGTTGGTCGGGGGGGGGGACTTGTTTTTACCGGTCAAGCGGTTAAGGTCATGTACATGCGGTCGTAACCGCTTGACCGGTGAAAACAAGTCCCCCCAAACGGAACCATAATCACACTTGTTTTGATATTCCCTCACATAAGATTTCTCTATGCTGGTGATTTGTCATTTCTTTTTCAACATCAACTTCATGAACTAAGCATATGATGAAACACATGTTAAGCTGAACCTTTGACCTAATTACCACTTTTTCTGAGTTGCACCTGATACACCACCAATCATCAAACATGTTACCAGCCTAAAGCCTTGAGCAACTAGTTGATATTTCTACTACTAAAATTTCATACATCTGTTGTAGGAGTAGACCTAATATTCTAACCAATGAGTCCTACTTCGTGGGACATTACCCTCTCGTAAAAAAAGAGGTGTCGAGTTTTACAAAATGGATCTTCATTTAGAAAATGGAGGTTTTTAACTCTCGGTTTAACTATTGCAAAATAGAGCTCCATTTAGAAAATGGAGGGTTTTAACTCTCGGTTTAACTATTGCAAAATAGAGCTCCATGCATGAGAAGGGGAGGGATGAGGTTCACCATCAACGGGCACTCGTATTTCAACATGGTGCTCATCACCAATGTCGGCGGCACTGGCGGCGTGCGTGCAGTATCAATCAAGGGGTCGAGAACTGGGTGGCAGCCCATGTCGTGGAATTGGGGCCAGAACTGGCAGAGCGACTCCTACCTCAACGGTCAGACTCTCTCCTTCAATGTTACGACCAACGACGACCGCTCCCTTATTTCCTATGATGTGGCTCCTAGTAATTGGCAATTTGGCCAGACCTTCTCAGGAGCTCAATTCCACTGAGTTTCTGATATATACCTAATACTTATGGGCTATGACCTCAATGTCGCGGAGACCTCCCCTCTAAGTTTGTTATATTACAGGTTGCATCCCTCGTTTCAAATTACAAAAATCTCTCATTTCTTACTTTTTGAAGTTTCAAAAATCTCCCTTGTACGAGCACATTTCATAACATCCATGCATAGAAAGATCCCTTGAAAATTTATTCAGAGCGGATAATTTTGTGCTCAGGGTTGTAATTTCAAAAGTAGGAGGGGAATTATGCTAGGGAAGTTTAGTTGGTGTGTGATGGGCTTGCTTTATATTTGTCCTCCAAAAGAAAGCTTTCTAAAATATGTGACAGATTTTCAAATAATGTAAATCATAAATCATCATGAGCAACTTAGGCTCCGTTTGGCACGGCGGTGACGGTCGTAAGCACATGGGTTAAACCGTCATTCGTTAAGGATCACCTAACAAACACCATCCGTTTGAACATAAAAGTGGATGAAGTTCCTTAGGTGGGGTGTTAACGAATGATAATTTAACCCTCATGTTCATGACCAGTGCCAAACGGAGCCTTAATTACACCACCGTGCCACACGAAAGATATGTCTGCGTCGTGGATAGAGGTCGTCAGCCATGTAGAACCCTGTATCAAATTCTTGCAAAAATCAATGACATTTTTGCAACCGCTTTTCAGGATTACCCTCTTATCCTCGAACATGCCCGAATCCTAATGAGGGAGGTGAGAATTTGTTGCAATTAGCACTTTGCCGCGGTCATTGCACGCAATAATGCCCAATCCAGCAATATGGTCCGGGAAAAGCTCCCCATTCGTGTTCATTTTTATCCAACATGGGGGCGAGGGCACCAAAAAAGCATGTGAGATAGCCTATTCGGCCGGTTGGTAAACATTCAGACAGTTGATATTTTCCAGGATCTTTGTTGCTAAAACTGCTGGGGTGGCGAATCCACGGCCGTGTGCGATTTACGTTTGCTCTCATTGTATATGCGCTATGCAAATGTGAGTAGTATGATCGAACAAACAAAAAAATCACGATAAAGAGACGCAAATTTACGTAGATCAAGAACAAAGACGGTTATAGAGAAGTGTGCGTATTTCGGATATTTTAATACCGCAAACCCTAAAACGATGAGAAGTTTATATAACACACCGTACATTTAGATAATACCGGAAATCCTAAAAAAAAAAGCAAAGATGAACTCATGAAGCCGCTTCACCAAAATGAAAAGTCAACCGTTTATATTATATATTGATCACAATTGTGCAAGCAAATATATGAACGACAAAAGATAAATAATTAAATATAGAGGTGGAAATGAATCCAGCTGCAAAGTCCCCTCATTTAGGGCCTGTTTGGGAGGGCTTTCTAGCTCCTTTTCGTTTTCTAGAAAAAGCCACCGCACATAATAAACCGTTTGGAATGTCTACCGGTGGGAAAAACTACCACCAAAAATTCTTTTTTCTCCTCTATTTGAAAAGTCACTAGCCTCCTACTTTTAACTTTTCGAAAAGTAATTTCTCATCCCGATACACAGTTGATGCTATGAAAACATTTTACTCCTCTGGATCCAGTTCGACAACACTGCGAAAACACTAGCCTTTCTTTAGATGAATATTTCGCTCGGGCGCGATTTTTTCTCACGGGGCGATTTTTTCGCCCGAGCGCAAATTTTTGCCTGGGCGCGAAATTTTTCGTTCGTGCGCGAATTTTCTGTCGGGACGCGAATTTTTTGCCCAATCACGAATTTTTCGCCCGGACGCGAATATTTCGCCCGAGCGCGCCGGGCGGCGAATTTTTCGTCCGGGCGCGGAATTTTTCGTCCGGGCGACATTCTTTCGCTCTTGCGCGAATTTTCCACCCAGACGCAAATATTTTCACCCGGCCGCGAATTTTTTCTCCCGGCGTGAATTTTTTGCTCGGGCGTGAATTTTTTGTCGGGGCGCGAATTTTTGGCGCGGTCGCGAATTTTTCGCCCGGACGCGAATATTTCGCCCGGGCGCCATTCTTTCGCCCGGGCGCGAATTTTCCACCCGGGCGCAAATATTTTCACCCGGGCGCGAATTTTTTCTCCCGGCGCGAATTTTTCGCCCGGCGTGAATTTTTCGCCCGGGCGCGAATTTTTTCGCCCGGGCGCGAATTTTTTCGCCCGGGCGCGAATTTTTTCGCTCGATTGTGCCCGGGCACTGTTTTTTTGCCCGATTGTGCATTTTCGCCCGGGAGCAGTTTTTTCCCCGGGCGCGGTTTTTTCGCCCGGGAGCGGTTAAATTTTCAAAGGACGCAGTTCTTCGCTCGAGCGCAGTTTTTTCGTCCGATCGCTATTTTTCACCCGTGCACGATGTTTTTCCTCCGGCGCGAAATTTTCGCCAGGGCGCGAAATTATCGCCCTTGCCCGAAATTTTTGCCCGGGCGTGAATATTTCGCCCGAGCGTGAATATTTCGCCCGAGCGTGAATATTTCGCCCGGCCGCGATTATTTCGCCCGGGCGCCAATATTTTGCCTAGGCGCGCAGTTTTTGAGCGATGTTTTTGCCCCGACGCGAAATTTTTGACCGGGCGCGAAATTTTCGTCCGTCCGGAAAATTCACGCTCGGGCGAAAAATGTGCGTAAATTTAATAAAAAAAGTCACTGCAACGGAGATTTGTCAAACAATTTATAAAATGTTCTTTTTTGAAAATCTTTGCAAAAGAAGTTCACCCAAACGGATCTCATTTTGCAATATACATTTTCCAAAAGCTCATTTTCCCACCTTCTTTTTGCTACCACTCCTTTTCCTTTCCGAAAAGCCCTCCCAAACAGAGCCTTAAACACCGGCGGGTTTAAGCCCAATTATTTGCACTTTTCTTGCACACAATTTCTAAAGCTTTGTTTGGCAGAGCGGCGACGGTCGTAAATGCATGAGTTAAACCGTCATTCGTTAACGATCACCTAAAAAATTTCATTCGTTTGAGCATAAAAGTGGATGAAGTTCCTTAGGTGCGCGTTAACGGATGACAATTTAACCCCATGTTCATGACCGCCACAACCGTGCCAAACAGGGCCTAAGGATAATTATCAAAATTTTCTTTGAAAGTTATCGTAATTATTGTTTGCACTTTTCTTATTTTTGAAATTACAAAAATCTCTCCGAAAGTTTACATTTCATAACATTCATCCACAAAAAATACCCTCTTGGAATAAATTTTTAGAGGTACAACCTATACAACAACAATACTCAAAACCTTTATTCCACTATAGTGGGGTCGGCTATATGGATCCTTTGTCGTCATTGTGCTCTATCTTTAGTCATAATCTCTCTAATGCCTGAGTACATCATGTCTTTTCTTATAGTTTCATTCCAAGTATTTATTGGTCTACCCCTCCCTTGTTTAACATGCCTAGTGATTAGACTCTCACAACGCCTAACAAGTGCCTCTATTGGTCTCCTTTGTACGTGTTTGAACAATTTTAGTCGAGCTTCTTGCATCTTCTCTGCAATTGGTGCTACTCCTGTCTTATTCTTGATATATTCATTCCTAATTTTATCCAGTCTCGTGTGTCCACACATCCACCTAAGCATTCTCTGTTAGGAAAAACGACGCCTACGGAACGCACAAGAATCGCAGAAAAATAAGTAAAAATAAAAGGATTTTTAACGTGGAAAAACCACAAATTCGGGGAAAAAATCATAACCACCCACGCCCAGAAAATCCACTATGAAGAACGATCAACAGTACACCGCTTCTCTTCCTTCGATTTTTCACACACAAAAAATCCTAGGCCGAAAGAGGCCTTTTATACACGTAGCTTAAAAATAGAAGAAAATTACAAAAATTCTCGACCGGCGAAATCGTGGCGAGTGTTCAGTACTCCTAGACGCAGTCAGAATCCACAAATTAACAATCTCCCACTTAGAGACTGACTAGTAATGATCCTCCATGAGGGGCTCCCATCAAGCATCTTCATGGCAGTGGTAATGAATGGCGGCGGGTGTGTCCACCTTGTCTTCAACCTTGAAGACCAACTGAAGTCGAGCAAATCTTCAGTTTGTCCATGTTCACACATTTTGTAAACATGTCCGCTAGATTCTTTGAAGTGTGAATCTTCTCCAATGTTAGAATCTCATCTTCCAAAAGCGACCTGATGAAATGGTACATGAACTGAATGTGCTTTGTTCTTGAATGAAATGCGGCATTCTTTGCTAGATGAATGATGCTCATATTGTCACTATGCAACCTTCCATTCTTTTGCCCCTTGCTAAGTTCCTTCATAAAGCTTTGCAATCATATCATCTCTTTGTTTGCCTCAGTGATGACAACGTATTCAACTTCAGTGCTAGAAAGAGCAACCGTCTTCTGTAATCTGGAGATCCAACTAACTGTTGCACTCCCCAAAGTGAAGACGTACCCAGTGGTACTCCTCCCACTATCAATGTATTCAACCATACCTGAATCTACATATCCATGTAGTGAGATCTTTGGACTTCCAAAATAAAGAGATAAGTCTGAAGTTCCCTTCAAGTACCCGAGTATTCATTTTACAGCTTCTCAATTATGTTTACCTGGATTACTCATGAATCTGCTGACGACTCCCACTGCATGTGCAATGTCTGGGCGAGTGCAAACCATTGCAAACATCAGACTCCCTACAGCAGAGGCATATTGGACTCTCTCTATCAGCTTTTGTTCCTCTCCTGATTTGGATGACTGTACTTTGGAGAGATGAAAATGACCGACCAAAGGAGTGCTCATAGGCTTTGCATCCTTCAAATTGAATCTTTGAAGCACCCTTTCAATATACTTTGTTTGAGACAACTTCAAAATCTTCGCATTCCAGCCTTGTTCACTCCTCATGCCTAGGATCTGCTTAGCTTTTTCTAAATCTTTCATCTCAAACTCCTTAGACAATAGACTCTTCAAATGTTTGATTTCTCCCATGTTTGATCCTATAATCAACATGTCATCAACGTATAAAAGGAGAAAAATATAACTATTGCCAAAGTGCTTTAGATAACAGCAATGATCTGCCTCGCATCTCGAGTACCCATTGTTTGACACAAACCTGTCAAATTTCTTATACAATTGCCTTGGAGTCTGTTTCAAACCGTATAAGCTCCTATTGAGTTTGCAGACCATTTCTTCTCTTCCAGGCTCAACAAATCCCTCTGGTTGTAGCATGTACAACTTTTCTTCCCATTCATCATGCAAGAATGATGTGTTCACATCTATTTGCTCCAAGTGCAAATTCTCCATTGCAACCATGCTTAGAACAACCCGGATGGTGATCATCTTCACAACCGGGGAGAAGATTTCAGTATTTTCCACTCCTTCCTTTTGTTGAAATCCTTTCACCATAAGCCTTGCTTTATAGCGCTTATTCCCACCTTATTCTTCCTTCAGTCTGTAGACCCATTTGTTGTGAAGTGTCTTCTTATCCTTTGGGAGTTTGGCTAAATCCCATGTTTGATTTAGTATAAGAGAGACCATCTCTTCCTTCATGGAACCCTCCACTTAATGAAGTCTTCAGCTTCCACCGCTTCATTGAAGCACTCCGATTCATCACCATCTGTTACCAGCAAGTAATAGAGAGAGTGAGAATACCTTTGGGTGGGTCGACTGATCCTACCAGATCTTCGTACTTCCACCATAGGGATATGTGGAGCCACCACTACTTCCTCTACTTTTTCCCATTCCTCTGCATAATCAGATTGTCAAACTTCCTCAACCTGCTTTTTGTATCCATCATACTCCACGAATTTTGGTGATTGTTTTAGACTCATCGATGCTCCTTCTAAAGTGTTGTTTCAGTTCTTGTACATCTCCCTTTCATTGAAGATGACGTTCCTGCTTCTGATGAATTTTCTATTTTGATAGTCCCAGAATTTGTACCCAAATTCATTTAAGCTGTAACCAACAAAGGTACACTTCTTGGACTTTGCATAAGCTTACTTCTGAATCATGCATCAATATGAACGTAAGCTGTACAACCAAAAACCTTCAAGTGAGAATTTTTTTTCGCTTTTCCACTCCATGCTTCTTCGGGTAAACATTCTTTTAGCGAAACTGAAGGTCCACGATTTATCAAGTAAATAATAGTGTTAACTGCATCGGCCCAGAACTATGTTGGCAAACCGGCATGCAACCTCATACTCCTAGCACGTTCTGATGTTAACAACAGATTTGTGTTTTAAGAAATATACCCAAACATTCATCGTGCAGTTATCGATGAAGGTAATAAAATAAGAAGAGCCGCCAAGAGAGTTAACAGTAGCAGACCCCAACACATCAGTGTGAACTAACTCCAGTCTTTGAGTTTTTTTAACTCTTTTCTAGTTTGAGAAACTCACTCTTCTTTGTTTGCCGAAATCACAATCTTCACAGAATTCCAAATCAATGGACTTCAAATTAGCAAGTTTGCCATTTGAGATGAGGGATTTCATTCCCTTCTCACTCATATGCCCGAGTCTATTGTGCTATAGTTATGCATCATCATTCGTTTTTCCTATAGAAATAGAATCAGATTCCTTGTTGATAACATATAAGGTACCATCCAAGGTCACTTGAGCAACGACCATTGAACCCTTTAGTGGCCTTCCAAGTTTTGTCACCAAAAAAAATAAAAGGCACCTTGTTTTGCAAGTTGACTGACTGAGATAAGATTTCTCCTTAGACATGGTAAGTATCTCACATCCGTAAGACACCATACAGATCCATTTGGTAGACGAATATCCGCGTCTCCCTTTCCGGTGATATCACATGCTTGATTGTTTCCCAAGTAAACCTTTCCCAAATCTTTTTCAGTGAAGTTTTTGAAACTACTTCTGTTTGGGCATGCATGAAAAGACGCGCCTGAATCAACCACCCAACATGTACAACCCCGTATCCTGCGAGTGGTAGACAGAGGTTGAACCGGCCGGCTCAGATCAACTTGGATCCAGCTTGCCGAGTCCGAGCTCGGCAATAGTCGAGCTAAGCTCGGCGATGGTCGAACGAAGCCCAGCTTGCCGAGACCAAGCTCGGGTGCGGAGACAGGGTTCGACGATAGTCGAGCCAAGCTCGACGATCTCCGTGCCGAGTCCGAGCTCGGCGATCGTCGTGCCGAGTCCGAGCTCGGCAATAGTCTAGCCGAGCCCAGCGCTAGCCGAGCACAGTCCGCCGAGCCCGTGCCCGCCTAGGCCCAGGGCGAGGCGAGTCGGGCCCCCTGCCGAGCGAGTGCCCCCTCAGGTCCAGCTCGCATCTTGGCCATGGCACACTTTTACTGTGGCCCCTTTTGGTTTGTCTGTAGTCCTCGAAAACAGTGAAGGTTGTATATTGGCAGGCCATCTTTTCCTATAAATAGGACCCAAGGGGTACCTCAGAAGAGGCTTACGAATTCTCTGGCCTACTAGCGCTTTCTGAGGTACCTTAGCCCGGCATTTGGCTAAGGAGGGGAAGCGCTCTGAGATCTTCCGGGTTTGTGGTGGGACCTCCACGCCGGGCCCTTGGTCTAGTCCTTGTTTCTTCTTTCCTTTGTCGTTTTCTTGCAGGAGTGAAGTAGGTGTGCGGCCACCCCTTCCCCAAGGGTCGAACTCCACAAGAGACCGGTTTTCCGGTTTCAACATTTTGGTGCGGTGAGCGTGGACAGTGGTCAGCAGAGAAAATCTTCTGCAGGTTCGATGACCGGGGAAGAAGGACAAGGATCAGGCAGGGGCAACTCGCCACCCCCTCCCCCACCCCCAGCGGCGAGCATGCCGGCGGAGCTTAGGGAGGAGATCCTCGGGCTCGTCAGGACCGCTCTCGGCATGCGAGCTGAGAGTGCGACGCCGGCTGTCCCGGTGGTCGCCGTTCCCGCACTCGGCGACGACGCGCCGCTCAGGCGACCAGGGAAGGAGCCCGCCGAGAGGGGCGAGCGCGAGTTCCAGGGGCGAGTTCTATTCCCCGGCTCGGCCGCCGAGTACCACTTCGGCGAGACGGCAGAGAGGGAGTTCCCGACTCGCCCGGCTGAGGGGGGGAGCCCTTTCAGCGAGTTCGTTTCTTCAGCCCCCGTTCCCGAGGGGTTTCGCGAGCCGGAGATGACTTACTACTCCGGGAGAGGAGACCCGGTCCACCACATCCAGTGGTTCGAGGACATGGTCTCCATTCGACAGATGTCAGACGGCTTCAAGTGCCGACTCTTCGCCATCACCCTCAGGGAAAAGGCGAGAGAGTGGTTCCACCAACTCCCGACCGGGTCCATTTACTGCTTTGAGGATCTGCGACGGGGTTTCATGCTGAGGTTCACCACTTCAAAGAAGAGGAAGAGGGAGGCGGAGTCTTTGTTCCGCATCAAGCAGAGGGTAGGAGAGACCCTGGGGAGCTACCTGGACAGGTTCCAAGAGGAACTGTCCCAAGTTCAGGAGATGCCAGGGCACACCATGATGGTGGCCTTCACCCTGGGTCTCCAGTCCGGGTTCTTCGCCATGGAGCTGAAGAGGTCACCTCCAGTGTCTTTT
The DNA here is from genome assembly GCA_039513925.1 of Platanthera zijinensis. Lineage (NCBI taxonomy): Eukaryota > Viridiplantae > Streptophyta > Magnoliopsida > Asparagales > Orchidaceae > Platanthera > Platanthera zijinensis. The sequence goes on along the minus strand of CM077080.1, from coordinate 3,506,085 downwards.
GAGGCACTTCTAGAGAGGGCGGCCAGGGAGGCCGAAATGGAGGCAGCGCATCCAGAGTTCGCGCGAAGGTTGGCCAAGTGGGCCGTGGAAGAGGAAAGGCCAAGGGGTGGCCGAATTCAGGAGGAGAGGAGGGCTGAACCTCGGCAGAGGGAGCAACCGCAGCAGCAGCCGCAACCCAGGTGGGTGCGTCCGGAGCAGACCCACCGTTTGGGGTGGAGGCCCGAATGGCAAGACCAGGCACCACGAAGGGGTTATCAGGGAGGAGATAACCGCCAGGGTGGCCGAGGGCAGTACAACCCTCAGGGGGGTAGGCAGGGTCAGAGACCCCCTCTCCCCGACCAGGAGGAGGCAATGGCAATTGCCATGAGGGGAAGGAGGAGAGGACAGCCGAGGAGAAGGAGGGAGGTCAGGGTGGACCTGCCCTATTGCGACTTTCATCAGGAAGAGGGGCACCTCACATCCACGTGTCCGGAGTTCCTCGAGATGAGAGGGAGAAGAGAGCAGCAACAGCAGCAGGAAGTTCGGATAGAGGAGATCCGGCCCCGGGAGGAGGGGGATCGGTGTGAAGACCGGGTTGATGTGGGCACCCGAGGAAGGATCGGAGCGATCCACGGGGGGGCCGGGATCGAGGCTTCCCGCAAGTCAAGCCTCCACACCATGTACCGGAGGAGCGTTGGCTCCATATCCCAATCCCCTCCCCCGGAGGAGAAGATCACCTTCTCCAGAGAGGATTTGCCGGGTCACGAGGACCCCTTCTGCGATGCGCTGGTTATCCAGACAGCCATCGAGGATTTCACTGTCTCCCGGATCCTCGTGGACAATGGGAGTTCGGTCAACGTCATCTTTAAGAAGGCGTTTGATGCGATGAAGGTGGAGGCCAGGAGGGTGTTGGCCTCGGACGGGCCTCTGTTCGGCTTTTCAGGGGAGAGGAAAGAAGTCGAGGGAGGAGTGGGACTCCATGTCACTCTAGGGGGGCAGTCGCGCAACTGCAAGTTTGTTATCGTGGACGCCCCTAGCAGTTACAGCGCCATCTTCGGGAGACCCCTCATCAGCGCCTTCCGCTGCGTCCCCTCGTCCTTCCACCAGTGCCTCAAGCTCAACGTCGAGGGGGTCCAGATCCGGGTCCGAGGAGACCCCAAGGAGGCAAGGGAGTGCTACGTCTCGGCGGTAAACTCCATCTCTTGGCTGGAGGGGGCCGAGGAGATGGGACGGAGGCTGGAGGAGGAGGGGCAGGAAGCTGACGAAGAGATGGAGGTGGAGTGCCGCGCTCGGAAGGAGGTCGCGGAAGAGACTCGGGGGTCGGCCGAGTCCATGGCCGTCGAAGAGGCTGAGGAAGAGGCCCTCGCCCCCGGAGGGGGAGGTACCAGGGAATGGGAGGAGCAGTCCCGCCTGGAGGCGGCGGAAGAGGTGGAGGAGATGGAGGTCCACACCAATGGAGGAAGGGTGGAGAAGGTCCGCGTCAGCGGAGGTCTGACCCCGGAAGCTCGAGGCAGGATGCTGGAGTGCATCCAGAGGAACGTGGATATCTTCGCCTGGAGCGCCGCGGAGATGCCAGGGATCGACCCCGACGTGGCCTGCCACCGCCTCAACCTGGACCCGGAGGCTCCCCCCATCCAGCAGAAAAAGAGGTCCATCACGGACAAGCTCGCCGAGCCAATCAGAGAGGAAGTCGCCAAGCTCCTCGAGGCTGGCTTCATATCTGAAATCCAATACCCCGGCTGGGTCTCCAACGTTGTAATGGTTAAAAAAGGAGACGGCCGGTGGAGGATGTGTATCGACTTTTCTCTTCTTAATAAATCATGCCCGAAAGATTGTTATCCTCTGCCTCGGATCGACGCGCTGGTTGACTCAGCCGTCGGTTTCCCTGTAATGAGTTTTTTAGATGCTTTTTCAGGTTATCACCAAATCAGGATGCACCCCCCTGACGTCAAAGATGTCTCGTTCATCACGGGAGATGGGTGTTATTGTTACAAGATGATGCCCTTCGGGCTAAAGAATGCAGGGGCTACCTACCAAAAAATGATGGATAGGGTCTTCCGAGAGCAGAAGGGGAGGAACCTCGAAGTGTATGTGGATGATCTCATGGTCAAGAGCTTGGATGTCGACTCCCACATCCAGGACTTGGAAGAGACTTTCGCCACTCTCCGCAAGTTTAAGATGAGGCTGAACCCCTTGAAGTGTGTCTTCGGGGCAAGCCGGGGAAAGTTCCTAGGGCACCTTCTCACCCCCTCTGGGGTAGAACCTAACCCCGACAAGGTGAGGGCAATCCTGGAACTAAGGTCGCCCCAAAATACCAAGGAGGTACATCAGCTGACAGGGAAGTTGGCAGGGTTGAGTAGATTCCTCTCCCGGGCCGGGGAGAGGTGTTCCTCATTCTTTAAAACCTTGAGAGGGGGTCGAAGGTTTGAATGGACCTCGGAGTGCGAGGAGGCATTCCAGGCTTTAAAGAAACAGCTGACTCAGGCCCCCCTGCTCCAAGGGCCCAAGGAGGGGGAGGACTTATTCCTATATCTAGGGGTCGGGGCTGAAGCCTTGAGTTCGGTTTTGGTTCGGGAAGAGGGGAAGAGGCAACTCCCCGTCTACTATGTGAGTCGGATACTAAAGAAGGCCGAGCTCCGCTACCCCATCCTGGAAAAACTGGCCTTCGCCTTAATCATCTCAGCCCGGAGGCTTCGGCCTTATTTCCAGGCGCACTCAATCCGAGTAGTGACTGACCACCCCCTGCGCAACATCTTCAGGGGGGTGGAGCATTCAGGTAGGTTGGCCAAATGGTCGGTGGAACTGAGCGAGTTCGACATCTCCTTCGTCCCCCGCCTCTCAATCAAAGCACAAGCCATGGCTGACTTCCTGGCGGAGTATGTGGTCGAGGTGGCAGAAGAGAGACTCACTCGCCCTCTCCCCTGGAAAGTCAGGGTGGACGGTGCCTCGGGGAAGCATTCTTTAGGGGTCGGGGTCATCTTAGAAAGTCCCCAGGGGATAAAGATCGAGCAGACGGTAGTAATGCACTTTCCTATCACCAACAACCAAGCCGAATACGAAGCTGTAATCGCAGGTCTGCGCCTGGCAAGAGACTTGGGGGTGCACGACGTGGAGGTCCTCACTGACTCCATGGTGGTGGCTTCCCAGATCAAGGGGGAGTTTGAGGCAAGGGAGCCCACCCTGCAGCTCTATTTGATGAAGGTAAGGGGGGTCATTGGGACCTTCCAGACCTTCTCAATCAAGCACGTGCCGAGAGGAGAAAATGAGCCCGTCGACCAGCTAGCAAAGCACGGCCCCCGGATGGGAGGCACCATTACGGATCTCTTCCGACCTTCCATCGAGGAGGGGGAGCTAATGGAAGTGGAACAGCATCCCTCATGGATGGATCCCTTCGTCATCTTCTTGTCCACCGGAGAATACCCGGAGGGGATGGATCGAAGAGGGCTCAAGCACAAGGCGGCATACTACCTCCTACGTGAGGGACAGTTGTACCGCAAGACCCTCTCAGGGATGTTGGCCCGTTGCGTGGCCGAAAGAGAGGTGCACAAAATTTTGGAGGAAGTCCATTCCGGTGAATGTGGGAGTCACTCGGGGAGTCGGACCCTGGAAGGGAGGGTCGTCAGGCAAGGGTACTTCTGGCCTACCCTCGGTCAGGATGCAGTCGAATTCGCGAAAAAGTGTCATAAGTGCCAACTATATGCCCCGCTCCAGCTCCAGCCGGCTCAGAGGTTAAGAAGTATCATGGCACCATGGCCCTTCGCCATATGGGGGCTGGACCTTGTAGGACCTTTCCCTCAGGCCAGCGGGCAGAGGAGGTTTTTGTTGGTCATGATCGATTATTTTTCTAAGTGGATGGAGGTGAAGGCTCTAGCCAAGGTAACCTCTCAGGTAGTCAGGAACTTCATCTGGGGGGAGATCATCTGCAGGCATGGGCTGCCACAAGCTATTGTCACGGACAACGGACCTCAGTTCGCCAGCACGGAGTTCATTCGTTTCTGCGAGCAGCTAGGGATTGACCTTCGGTTTGCTTCTGTCCATCATCCCAGGAGCAACGGGCAGGTGGAAGCGGCCAACAAAATCATCGTGAACCTCTTAAAGAAGAAAGTGGAAAACTTGAAGGGAAGCTGGGTGGAGCAGCTTCCATCGGTCCTTTGGGCATTAAGGACCACCCCCAATACGGCCACGGGGGAGACTCCTTTCAAGCTCTCTCACGGCTGCGAGGCCGTTCTTCCTATCGAATTCGAGGTCCAGACGCCTCGGGTCGTCGAGGCAGGAGCCGGAAGGGAAGAATGGAGGTCAGAGAATGAGGAGGAGCTCCGACTCTCCCTTGATATGGTGGAGGAACTACGCGACTTGTCCGTCATCAGGCAGGAAGAGGCCAAGCGAAGGATGGCCAAGTATTTCGACAAGCACGTCCGTGTCAAGCAGTTCGTGGAGGGGGACCTTGTCTTGAAAAAAGTGGATGCGGCAGGGAGATCAGCCGCTGTGGGAAAACTCCACCCCAATTGGGAGGGCCCCTACATTGTGCAGGAGGCCTTGAAATCGGGGGGGTATCGCCTCCAAGATGTAAGAGGGGACACCCTCAGCCACACTTGGAGTGGCGACGATCTGAAACGTTTTTACCCTTGAAAATATTGTAAATGACTTGGCTTTAAGAACGAAAGAGAATCTCGTTGCCGTATTTCACGCTCTGTTAAAATAGTAAAGGTAAAGGGATTCGCAGCTTAAACCCCCAGGAGGCAAAAGTTTCTAAGTCTTCTCGCTCTGGGGTTAGGTCTCGTCACTCCCCTGCCAGGCTCCCACCTAGCTGGTACGGCCGAGTCTCGATGGACATCGTTATGACCCTGGGGCTGAGCCCGGAGGATGTTCAACACCCGCCCTCAGGCTCTCACCTAGCTGACTGGCCCGGTGGTAGCACCCGGGAGAGGCAAAAGTTTCTAAGTCTTCTCGCTCTGGGGTTAGGTCTCGTCACTCCCCTGCCAGGCTCCCACCTAGCTGGTACGGCCGAGTCTCGATGGACATCGTTATGACCCTGGGGCTGAGCCCGGAGGATGTTCAACACCCGCCCTCAGGCTCTCACCTAGCTGACTGGCCCGGTGGTAGCACCCGGGAGAGGCAAAAGTTTCTAAGTCTTCTCGCTCTGGGGTTAGGTCTCGTCACTCCCCTGCCAGGCTCCCACCTAGCTGGTACGGCCGAGTCTCGATGGACATCGTTATGACCCTGGGGCTGAGCCCGGAGGATGTTCAACACCCGCCCTCAGGCTCTCACCTAGCTGACTGGCCCGGTGGTAGCACCCGGGAGAGGCAAAAGTTTCTAAGTCTTCTCGCTCTGGGGTTAGGTCTCGTCACTCCCCTGCCAGGCTCCCACCTAGCTGGTACGGCCGAGTCTCGATGGACATCGTTATGACCCTGGGGCTGAGCCCGGAGGATGTTCAACACCCGCCCTCAGGCTCTCACCTAGCTGACTGGCCCGGTGGTAGCACCCGGGAGAGGCAAAAGTTTCTAAGTCTTCTCGCTCTGGGGTTAGGTCTCGTCACTCCCCTGCCAGGCTCCCACCTAGCTGGTACGGCCGAGTCTCGATGGACATCGTTATGACCCTGGGGCTGAGCCCGGAGGATGTTCAACACCCGCCCTCAGGCTCTCACCTAGCTGACTGGCCCGGTGGTAGCACCCGGGAGAGGCAAAAGTTTCTAAGTCTTCTCGCTCTAGGGTTAGGTCTCGTCACTCCCCTGCTAGGCTCCCACCTAGCTGGTACGGCCGAGTCTCGATGGACATCGTTATGACCCTGGGGCTGAGCCCGGAGGATGTTCAACACCCGCCCTCAGGCTCTCACCTAGCTGACTGGCCCGGTGGTAGCACCCGGGAGAGGCAAAAGTTTCTAAGTCTTCTCGCTCTGGGGTTAGGTCTCGTCACTCCCCTGCCAGGCTCCCACCTAGCTGGTACGGCCGAGTCTCGATGGACATCGTTATGACCCTGGGGCTGAGCCCGGAGGATGTTCAACACCCGCCCTCAGGCTCTCACCTAGCTGACTGGCCCGGTGGTAGCACCCGGGAGAGGCAAAAGTTTCTAAGTCTTCTCGCTCTGGGGTTAGGTCTCGTCACTCCCCTGCCAGGCTCCCACCTAGCTGGTACGGCCGAGTCTCGATGGACATCGTTATGACCCTGGGGCTGAGCCCGGAGGATGTTCAACACCCGCCCTCAGGCTCTCACCTAGCTGACTGGCCCGGTGGTAGCACCCGGGAGAGGCAAAAGTTTCTAAGTCTTCTCGCTCTGGGGTTAGGTCTCGTCACTCCCCTGCCAGGCTCCCACCTAGCTGGTACGGCCGAGTCTCGATGGACATCGTTATGACCCTGGGGCTGAGCCCGGAGGATGTTCAACACCCGCCCTCAGGCTCTCACCTAGCTGACTGGCCCGGTGGTAGCACCCGGGAGAGGCAAAAGTTTCTAAGTCTTCTCGCTCTGGGGTTAGGTCTCGTCACTCCCCTGCCAGGCTCCCACCTAGCTGGTACGGCCGAGTCTCGATGGACATCGTTATGATCCTGGGGCTGAGCCCGGAGGATGTTCAACACCCGCCCTCAGGCTCTCACCTAGCTGACTGGCCCGGTGGTAGCACCCGGGAGAGGCAAAAGTTTCTAAGTCTTCTCGCTCTCGGGTTAGGTCTCGTCACTCCCCTGCCAGGCTCCCACCTAGCTGGCACGGCCGAGTCTCGATGGACGTCGCTACAACCCTGAAGTTGAGACTGGGAGTTGGCCCGAGGAAAATACCAGGGGGGGGGGGGGAGCTCGCCAGTTAAGACGGCGAGCTCGGAATATCCTACCCCCCCCCCTCTCACTCCAGCTCGCTACTAAAGAAACCTTGGTTCTGTCCCAGACTCAGGGGAAGGAGAGCGGCTCTCTCCAGCGAGCCCAGCCTCGCTCCAGCTAGCTCGGCGAAAGACATGCCCTGACGTCTAAGGCGGATGCCGGCAATATCTTGACCCAAGCGTGTTTTCACTTGTCTGAATTATCGAAAAACTAAGGCGAGACATGGCAGGGGAAGGTGAGGCGCGAGCAGGGTATGGCGCGAGCACGCGTCCTAGGGATTCGCCGCGAGCACCGCGGGTGCTGGTCCTAACTCAAAACATTCTACAGGCGAGGTCGCTCTACCTAGCGCGCGGGTATAACATCGCAAGTAAGCTCGAAAAGAAGATAGCAAAATTGTGCAAAAATATCTTTGAATTATCATTACAGGTTTACAAGGCCCGCCTCGGCAGGGTACAAAAAAGAACAGAGAAGAGAAAATAAAAATTAACTCTCGCCCTCCCCCCTCGAGTGGCGGTCCTCCTCGTCACCAAGCCGAGCGTCCTTCTCCCTCACCCCAGCAAAAAGCGAGTCAAAGCTATCTTCCTTCTCGCTGGGCGGGCTGGGCGGGAACAGGGTTGGCAGGAGCTCCCGGACGGTGACCTCCTCGCAGCCTTCCGCCAAGATCCCCGTCCCCCTCATGGCCTGTAGGAGACACTCGGCAGCCTCGACGGAGTTGACTCGCAGCCGCTCCGCGACGTCAGCCTCGCCAAACACCCGGGGCCTCTTGAAGGGGAAGGCCGGCTCGCTGGCGCCCGGGGGAAGGAGAGCGTCGGCTTGGCGAAGGACCTCTCCCAGGAGCCCCTTATTCTTCTCTTTCAATTCCTCCACCTCCGCCCCCAGCCGGGCGGCAACAGCCTCCTGCTCCTGGGAATATGTCTTCTGATCGGCGAGCTGGGCTTCCCGCTCAGCGAGCTGAGCCCGCAACTGAGCCATCTCGTCTCGCATCGCGTTAGCGGCTTCGGCGTCCTGTAAGACTAGAAGTTCAGAACACGCGCAGGAATAATCTTAAGCGAGGTGAATAGAGGTATCCAGCGATTACCAGGCCGCCGACAGACTTCGCGAGTAGAGCGTCCGCGAGGCCGAACCGCCTTTCCGCGTCGACCGCGCTCTCCTTCGCCAGGTCGCGCTCCTGCTCGGCAGTCAGCAGGGCGTTGCTGAGCTGGAAGCCGCGGCGGACCATCATGTGATGGAGCTCAAAGGCCCGCAGGTGGGCCTGCATCCCCTCGTAGCCGAGCTGACTAGGGGTCAGCTTCTTGTACGACTCGGCGCTGTCGCGGCTGTAGAGGCCGAAGCCGAAAGCGAAGGCATGGGCGGTGGGCGGCCGGCGAGCTCCCCAGGAGGGGGCGCGAGTGGAGACGGAAACTCGGTGAGCCCCCTCGTCCCACTTCAAGATGGGCTCGCCAGCCGCATCTTTGCTCTTGCACCCCTTGCCGAAGTTGGGGTGATCCTTCGGCAGACTGGGCTCGCGGACGGTGTCCTCCCCGGTAGAATCGGAGGACGGCCCGCTCTTCTTCTTCCCCTTTCGGGGGGAGGAGGCTTCTTTCAGCGGGCTCAAGGGCGGCTCATCGGACAGAGCCTCCGGCGAGCTCATGAACTTGGCGGGAGACGAGGGAAGGTGCAGCCGTCCGCGCGAGACCACCTTCGCCCTCTTCTTCTTGGGGAGCGAAGAATCGGGGCGCGAGCTCGACCCCCCGGACTCCGAGCGCTTCTTGCCGGAGGGTTGGACTCGCGGTTGCTCCTCGCGACAAGCCAGCGCCGCCGCCCGGGCCAGCTCCAGAGGGTCCGAGAATATCCCCGGGTCGGCGAACGGCGGATGCTCCGGGAGAACCCGTTCCCCTGCAGAGAAAGACTTAGTCAAAAAAAGAGATAGGGAAAAATCATATGAGATCCACCTTGATAAAGTTCGCGAGAAGGCTGAGCGAGGTATACCTTCGCCGGGGAGAACGGGCTGAAGCAAGTCGAGGCCGCGGCGGAGGAAGGCGACCTCAAAGTCCTTGTGGAGGAAGAACTTGTGGAGGTCGGCGTCGCTACCCGACAGGGAAGGAGGACGGTATATGTCCTCGCTCTTCTGCAGGGGGCGAAAGGGGATGTTGCCGAGCTCGCCCTTGATGAAGACGAGCCGGGTCATCCAATTGTGGTTCTTGTTCGCCAACTCGCGAACCTTGATGAAGGACCCGCCGAAGTAGGCGACCCCGTCGGGAGTAGCCTTGTAAGAGAACAACTTGCGGAATACCGCGAGGTTGAACTCAATTCGCTCCCGGCGAAGGAAGCAGGCGAACGCCACCATCATAGCGATGGCGTTGGAATTCAACTGCGCGGGCACCGCGCCGTAGTACTTCAGGATCTGGCGGATTTCTGGCCAGAGGGGGAGGCGCAGTCCCACCTCGAAGTGCGAGATGGGAAAGGCGAGCTCGCCCTCCGGGAAGGAGTTGATGGCTTCATGCTCGGCGGGCCTGCGAGCCTGGAAGCCGGGGGGAACGAACGCCGCCGTGAACTCGACGAGCTCCTCCTCTGTGATGTGCCCCTCGAAAAAGCAGTGATCAACGAAGTGCTGGGCGCACTTAGACCGACCGTCCGCATCAGGGTTGGTCTTCACCATGGTCACAGAGAAAAGGGAAAGCGCGAGCTCGGGAAGACAGGAGCGAAGCAAAAATTCGAAAGCAATAAAGGCGTGCCTCGGGGGTAGGTGAGAAGGTCTATTTATAGAAGAAGGTAAAGAAGGGTGAGAGGGAGGGCGAGTCGGCCGATCGGTCCGGTCTCGCCGCGCCACCTCGCCACCCTCTCCTCGCAAGCCTTGCGAGCTGGCCAGGTCCCCGAAGGGGGAATTCGAAAAGACTCGCCGAAATATTGAAAAAGCGTCTACATATACAAAGTAGTTAAAAAGTTGTTCCAAGATTATTACATGCAGACCATTCAGAATAAATAAAAGAAAAAATACAAATAGGGGCGCGAGGACCATGCGAGGGCGGGGGCGAGTACCGGCCGACGGACAGAAGAGCCGTTTCATTCTCCCCGGTCTCGCCGGCCCGCCGTCGCAGGCCGCCGCGCATGAAGTTCGCGAAGCCGCCCCATGTTCCTGTTTATCACCCGCAGGTTCTCGTCGATTTCGTCCATCAGCACCAAGGAAGACGCCTCCTCGAACGCCAGGCTGACTCCAGCACCGTCCGCGAGACGCGAGCACTCCCACTGCAGCCTGTTGTTGTCCTTCCGCAGGTCGTGGAGCTCGCGCACCAGCTTCTTGAGAACCTTCCGCTCCCGTCTTGCGCGTTCAGGGCTGCCCACCTCGGAGTCCAGGAAGGCGTCCAGGGCGCTTGGAGAAGGGAGGGGTGAGTAAGGAGGTCGATCCACGGACTCGCCGTCCTCCGTTCGCCCGGGAAGTTCTGGGTGAAGAGTTGAAAGACGGTCAGAAAAGCAAATATCCACGGAACAGAAAAACAATGCCGGAGACTTACCGCGCGAGCCTGGCTCCTCCAGGTTGGCGCGAGGAGAGAAGTGGCGCAGGTCCTTGCCACGCCCCAGCAGTTCTTGAGGAGCGAGTTGGTAGCCGGGAACAGGGATAATCCCGGCGCCTCTCCCCACGACCAGGGATCCAGGGGAGGGTTGCCGGGAAGGGAGGCGACTCGGCGACGCCGGTTCTCGCGAGCCCGGCTCCTTAACCTCGGGATCCTGCCGTGGCGAGTTGACAGGAGCACTTTTGTTCCGGGGGGTGGACGCTTCGCCGCTGTTCTCCCGGTCAGAAGACAATTCCACGAGACTTTTAGCGGAGGAGCCAAGAATTGGCTGGTTGGAGGAACCGGCCCCGTTCCCCAAGGCGGCAGTAAAGTCGGCCAGGATGGGTTCGGCCCCCGGGGGAAGGGGCTTCGCCCGCTTGGCCGAGCTGAGATCGGCAAAACGGCGAGCAGGGGCTTCGAGGTTGGTTAGCCCCGCGGCCTGGGCAGCGATCTCCCCGCGGGAGCGTGCGAGTCGCTCTAAGACTTCCTTGGGGAGCGGCATCTTGTCAGAATTTGGGGAAGGGCAAAGGTCAGCCAGATGCGCAGGGGTACATATATATAGCTACCTGTGGGGCCTACCAGAAGATTCCTTTCTGCCCCTGTCGCACTCGCCGGATCCCATGGGGTTGGATGTTTCTTTCCGAGCTTGTCCCAACCTCGCAAAGAGCGGGGATTATGTACAACCCCGTATCCTGCGAGTGGTCGACAGAGGTTGAACCGGCCGGCTCAGATCAACTTGGATCCAGCTTGCCGAGTCCGAGCTCGGCAATAGTCGAGCTAAGCTCGGCGATGGTCGAACGAAGCCCAGCTTGCCGAGACCAAGCTCGGGTGCGGAGACAGGGTTCGACGATAGTCGAGCCAAGCTCGACGATCTCCGTGCCGAGTCCGAGCTCGGCGATCGTCGTGCCGAGTCCGAGCTCGGCAATAGTCTAGCCGAGCCCAGCGCTAGCCGAGCACAGTCCGCCGAGCCCGTGCCCGCCTAGGCCCAGGGCGAGGCGAGTCGGGCCCCCTGCCGAGCGAGTGCCCCCTCAGGTCCAGCTCGCATCTTGGCCATGGCACACTTTTACTGTGGCCCCTTTTGGTTTGTCTGTAGTCCTCGAAAACAGTGAAGGTTGTATATTGGCAGGCCATCTTTTCCTATAAATAGGACCCAAGGGGTACCTCAGAAGAGGCTTACGAATTCTCTGGCCTACTAGCGCTTTCTGAGGTACCTTAGCCCGGCATTTGGCTAAGGAGGGGAAGCGCTCTGAGATCTTCCGGGTTTGTGGTGGGACCTCCACGCCGGGCCCTTGGTCTAGTCCTTGTTTCTTCTTTCCTTTGTCGTTTTCTTGCAGGAGTGAAGTAGGTGTGCGGCCACCCCTTCCCCAAGGGTCGAACTCCACAAGAGACCGGTTTTCCGGTTTCAACACAACACTGGGTGGTGTCTAAAGATAAGATTAAAGCATCTTCTAGATCATCTGCAACAACATTCGCTGCAGCAGTCTTCTCAGATTTCCCACCGAAGATCTTCTTTGGGCAGTACAGTCTATCTTTAGATGACCCTTCTTCCCGCAGTTCCAGCATTCAAACTTCCCCTTCTGCGGCTTGGATTTTCCCCGCACAGGCTTGGAACGTCCTCTACCAGAGTTCCTGTCAAAATTTCTTCCTCTACTCTCAACATTCAGGGCAGAATTAGAAGTTCCAGGATTTGCCTTTTTGCGGACTTCTTCGTTCAGCACCAGTCCAACAATGTCGTCGAATTTTAACTTGGTGTTTCCAGAGGAGTTGCTAACTGCAATAACTAAACCATTCCAACTATCCGATAATAAAGAAATCAATAATAAAGCCCTAACCTCGTCATCAAACTTGATGTCGACAGAACATAACTGATTTGTTACGGTGATGAAACTGTTGAGATGCTCGGTCACCGATGCACCATTTGACATCTTCATGTTGAATAATCGTTTCATCAAGAAAACCTTGTTTGAGGCTGACGACTTCTCGTACATCCTTGTCAAGGCGGCCATGAGATCTTCTGTGGTCTTCTCGTTTATAATATTGAAAGCAACAAAAGCGGATAGCGAGAGTCGGATCGTACATAGAGCTGTTCTATCGAGAACTTCTCATTCATCACCCTTCATCATTTCGGGTTTCTTCTCATTTTCGCCCAAAGACAAGAACAGTTTCTTCTGGTATAATAGATCCTCGATCTGCATCTCCAGAATGCGAAATTTGCCCCATAAAATTTCTCGATCTTATACCTTGCATCGTCTCCCATCTTCCCGCAAAGAACCTGGCTTTGATCCCAGTTGTTAGGAAAACGATGCCCACAGAACTCACAAGAATCGCAGAAAAAACAAGCAAAAACACAAAGATTTTTAACGTGGAAAACCCCTCAAATTCGGGAAAAAAAACGACAACCACTCACGCCCAAAAAATCCACTATGAAGAACGATCAACAGTACACCGCTTCTCTTTTCCGCCGCTTCTCTTCCTTCGGTTTTTCACACACAGAAAACCCAAGGCCGAAAGAGGTCTTTATACACATAGCGAGTGCCCAGTACTCACAAACGCAGTCAGGCTCCACAAATTAACATTCTCAACTTCACAACTCCCATTTTTCGCTCATGCACACAATTCACTGCCCAACACTCAAAACCATAGAGCATCGTTGATCTAACTGCAGTACAATAAAGTTTTCCTTTAAGTTTTAATGGTACTTTACAGTTACATAAGATCTCTGACACGCCTCTCCACTTTAACCAACTCTCTTTAATTATATGTGTCACATCTTTATCAATACTTCCATCATTTTGAACTATCGATCCAAGATATTTAAATTAAACACTCACTGCGGGAAATATCTTGATCATCCAGCTTAATAGCGAAGTCATCCGTTTTTCTTGCAATGTTAAATTTAAGCTTCATATATTCTGTCTTTGCCCCGCTCAACCTAAATCCTACTTAAAACACTCGCTAGGGGCACAACCTATAATTTAGCAAATTTAGAAGAGAGGTCCCAATAAATAGCGCTTCATGTAGATCCACCCTATCCTCAACTAAATCAAAGATTTTAGTATTACCAAATCACAAACATCATTCCTTATGTCTTATCAACATTTTAGATACTATTCATTACCATTAGGAGCGGGTCGCATGAAATGACCGGCATTTATGCTTGGATTTTTTTTCGCATGAAATGACCGTCACCGTCATTGCCACCGCCGCCCCAAACAGAGCGTAGATCTCTCGTGACTTTTTCTCATCTTATTTATCTACCAACTGCATATTTATATTTTCACCTTGATAATTTGAATTTCACATATCCACCCACCACCTTTTAACCCTTTCAACTCTTCTGAAACTCCCACTTGCAAGAGTGTTTGAAGTTGCCATCAAGCTGGTTGGAAAGAATAAGCATAGCAAGAGGAGAAAATAGTGTGGTCCTTCAACAGAAACTTGTAGCCGTTAGAAGAATAATTGTAGCGGTTTGACGAATTGCCACGGATGTTCGGCAACAAAACCATTTTGGCATTCGATAAAGTATTACAATCGCTCGACGAAAATGCAACAATCATTCACCGAAGTCGTCCCTGAGATTTTTCAATGAAATTAAAAACCGAAGAACCGCCGGACGGAAAACAAAAACCGACGGCCATTTGAAAGAGTTACATGACTTAAAAGTAAAACGAGACAGCGATTGGATTCAAAGTAAAATAATTGAAATTCAAAATTAGTAATACAAAACTTTAAACTTTAAAGTGTTGAGCCAAATCCAATATAATTTTCAAACCAAAACCCCCGACCCAACCCAATTTGATGAGGTGTTGCGTGCGTGCGCGCACACGTGTTCAATTCTTGAGTTCAACTAGGATTATATATATAAACACAAAGAGGAAACAAAAAATATATACAATATGGAACCTCACCTGCAAATTTGCAAAATTACTGGTAGCACCCCCTCTATTTTTAGAAATAAAAAACCATCTATATATTTTTTGGTTTTAAATCCAAAATACTAAATGATGCCTGATAGGCATCACACCGGTCCACCACCCTGGAGTCTCACCAGGAGGCCCACTTGGAGTCAGCACCAGACGGCTTTCATCAGGGCGCGGTTCAGTTGGTGATGAGAGTGCTGGTGAAGGCCTTTTATCTAGGAGGTTTTGGGATCGAGCCCCGGCCTCAACAACCTGTCACATGGTGGTGACTTCATGACGGAGAGCTGGTTGGGGTGTACGGGCCGTGGCCCTGAAGAAAGCCGCCTAGTGCTGACTCCAGGTGGGACCCATGGCGGGACTCCAGGGTGGTGGGACGGTTTGACTCCTGTCCCGCATCACTAAATTTTAACATGAGAGGGTGGTTTGATGAGGAGGAAGGGTGGCCGGCCAGAGCAGTGGCGGATCCAGAAAATTAATAATGGGGGTGCACAAATTGATAATGAGGGTGCACAAATTTTTTTTTGAATGTGTCATTGTGTTCTAAAAATTTTAATATGGGGGGCTAGACATCAACTTACTTCAAAAAAAAATTTGAACATTTCAATCTTATCGGAGCTGTATCTTCCTCATCTGACCACCGTTTTTGACGTATAAGTAGTCAAAATCCATTGCCTCGGCGAGAGGAATTCAAATATACTAACCATTTTGAAAAATAATGGGGGTGCCAGTGTCCCTCGGGCCCCCCTCTGGATCCGCCCCTGGGCCGGAGGTTGCATTTCATGCACAAAAGTACTCCCTTGGAGTAAATCCTCTTGAGGATTTTTTTGTGTGCATGGATGTTATGAAATGTATCAGGGATAAGACGGATAAGATTGGATAAAATTAGGAATGAAAGTATCAGGGATAAGACAGGAGTAGCACCAATTGTAGAGAAGATGCGAGAAGCTCGTCTAAGATGGTTTAGACACGTACAAAGGAGACCATTAGAGACACTTGTTAGGCGTTGTGAGAGTCTAGTCACTAGGTATGTTAAACGAGGGAGGGGTAGACCAATAAAGACTTGGAATGAAACTGTAAGGAAAGACATGATGTACTTAAGCATTAGTGAGATTATGACAAAAGATAGGGCACAATGACGACGAAGGATCCATATAGCCGACTGTAAAAGCCCACATAAAACTCGGCCCAAAATCTGCACTGATAAGCCCAAGATTAAGAGAAATCTAGAATACTCTCTCTAGAATTTTCCGTATCCAGATTATTCTATAAAAGCCCATGTAATATTCCCTAGAATATTCTGTATACAGAAAAGCCCATGTAATATTCTCTAGAATATTCTATATCTAGATTATTCTACTCTTCATGTATAAAAGCCCATGTAATACCGCCATTTGAAGGCAAGTAAAAAATTTCTCATTGCTTTTGATATCTCCTTACCCCAAAATAACACATGCATATTTAAACATATTGGTTGTATTTCTCTAACAGTGATATCAGAGCAAAGTTAGGGAATCATCAACCAATTCAGTTTCGTGGATCCACAGTCTCAAACCCATGGCTTCATCATCTACCACTATGCCCATTTTCTCCCATCCATCCATCCCCATATTCAATGGAGAATTCTATGAGCAATGGAGTGACAAAATGAAAACTCTGTTAATCTCACAAGACTTGTGGGATATAGTAAACGATGGCGTTCCTTCCACCGGCAAAGCAACTGATGGTGCAGCCCCAAAACCCAAGAAGGAAGATAAGATGAAGGATGCTCTTGCTCTGCATCTAATACAACAAGGAGTTTCAACAACCATTTACCCAAGGATCATGGGCTCTAAATCTTCAAAAGAAGCTTGGGAGCGGCTCCAGAATGAGTATAAAGGAAACAAAAAGGTAATTAAAATCAAACTCCAAACTCTACGACGTCAATTTGATGACATAAAGATGCATGATGGAGAAAAATCTAGTGAATATTTTGCCAAACTCACTAGCTTAGCAAATCAAATAAAGGCCCTGGGGGGAGACTTAGAAGAAACTCAAATAGTTGAAAAAGTACTAAGGTCTTTACCCAAGACCTACAATCACATTGTCTCTGCTATCATGGAAGCCCATGATATTGAAGCAATGTCTGTCACAGAGTTAATTGGATCACTTCAATCCCATGAAGGTCTCCTACTCCATGACAGCACTCCCATAGAAAAAGTTTTTCAAAGTAAAATGATGCTCAAAGAAAAGAAAGGGAAGAGGCCTCCCACCAATAAAAACTTTAAAAATCAGAGACAAGAAAAGCCAGAAGACAAAGGATATTTCAAACAGAAAGACACAACTCAATCCTTGGGGTCTTCCTGCTCCATCTGTAAGAAGCAAAACCACCTCACCAAGGATTGCTATTTCAGATACAAGACTTGTAAAATCCAAAATCACTCTGAGAAAAACTGCTGGTTCAAGCCCAAACAGGAAGCCAAGTTCTCAGAGACAGGAAATGACCAATATCTCTTCGCTTGTAAAGGGTCGGAGAACAAAGACCCCTCTTATCTATGGTTCATCGACAGCGGCTGTTCAAGCCACATGGTGAACAATCGTGATTACTTCCTCACACTTGATGAGACTTGCAAATCTGAAGTCATGATAGGAGACGGGAAGAAGATAAGAATAGAAGGAAAGGGAACAACAGCAGTTATCACAACTAATGGAGCACAGAAGTTGATTGAAGAGGTACACTTTGTTCCCTCCCTCTCACAAAACCTATTAAGCGTTGGGCAGCTAATGAGAAGAGGGCACACAGTAGTGTTCAATCATAACACTTGTTCAATTTATCAAGCTGGAACCAATTCCCTAATTGAGACAGCAAAATTGAACTCTAGCAACATCTTTTCACTGGATTTGCAGCCTTACAAATCCACCGTACTTGCCTGTACTCAAGACAATAAGTTAGTCCAACTTTGGCATCATAGATTAGGACACCTGAACTTGTCCTCTCTCCACCACATGCACAAGCATCAGCTTGTAGAAGGACTGCCAAGTCTATCTAAAACTGAATTAAAATGTGACACCTGTGCCCGGAGCAAATCTCACTGGTTGCCCTTTCCACAAACTGCACAAAGAAGGGCTGCACAGCCCCTGGAAATACTCCACATTGATCTCTGGGGACCTACTCGTGTGCCATCACTAGGAGGCAAAAGATACTACATGTTAATTGTTGATGATTTCAGCTGTTACATGTGGATCATGCACCTAGAACAAAAATAAAAAAGCCTCCAGCACTTCCTCACCTTCAAAACACAAGTCGAAAATCAACTAGAAAGGTACATTAAAATACTAAGAAGTGACAGAGAGGGAGAGTTCCTATCCAAAGACTTCAACTCATTCTGCCAGGCAGCAGGAATCCATAGGGAGCTCACTACACCTGCTTCACCACAGCAAAATGGTGTCGTCGAAAGGAGGAATCGAACCATTGTAGAGATGATGAGGGCAATGCTAGTCCAGAAATCTCTCCCAAAGTCATTTTGGGGAGAAGCCACTGTAACAACCGTATATGTTCTTAACAGAACTCCCACCAAAGCACTCATAAATTTAACCCCATATGAAGCATTGTTCAATCAAAAGCCCTCAATCTCTCATATAAGAGTATTTGGATGCATTGCATATGCACATAAAAACACTGAAAGACAAGACAAGATAGAAGAGACTAGTACCAAGTGCATTTCGTAGGCTATAGTGATCAAACCAAGGGGTATAGACTACTTGAGCCCAGAAATAACAACTCATTATATCACGAGATGTGATCTTCCATGAAGAAGAAGCTTGGAATTGGGGTTCAGAACATGACCCACCTCAATCTCCTGTGCTACCGGTTGAGTTGAACACTTCTCCAACTGTGAGAACTCCTCCAAGCCCCGTTCAGGATAACACAGGAGGAGGAGAATCTGAATTATCAGATTCAGACCATGAGTCATCAACACCACAAAGATTTCGATCATTATAGGAAATATACCTAAATGACGAATTTGCTCTACTGGCATCAGCTGTCCCTACATCATTTGAAGAAGCCACAAAGATTAAAGAATGGAGAGAAGCTATGACAGAAGAGATAGCGGCCATAACAAAAAATAAAACATGGATCCTTGTCACCAAACCCAAGAATCGAACCATTATAGGACTCAAATGGATCTTTAAGCTAAAAGAAGATGAAGCCGGCAGAATCATAAAACACAAAGCAAGGCTAGTTGCAAAGGGGTACACTCAAAGGCCTGGGCAAGACTATGACGAAACGTTTGCCCCAGTCGCAAGACTGACTACAATTCGTCTAATTCTTGCTACAGCAGCTCAATACAACAGGCATGTATACCAACTTGATGTAAAATATGTGTTTCTTAATGGGGAGCTCATGGAAGAAGTCTATGTAATACAACCTCAAGGATTTGAAGTAGAAGGAGAAGAAGAGAAAGTCTACCGCTTGCTTAAAGCCCTCTATGGGCTAAAGAGGGCCCCAAGGGCATGACATCAAAATATAGATACATTCTTCCAGCAAGAAGGGTTCATTAGAAGCCATGTCGAGCCAACACTTTACATCAAAAAGAAGAAGAAGGGAAGATTATCATAAGCCTATACGTAGATGACCTAATTATAACAGGGTCAAATAAAGCCCAGATAGAAGCATTCAAAGAGAAGTTAAAGACGAAGTATGAAATGACTGATCTTGGACTCCTGAAGTTCTTTCTGGGGCTTCAGATCAAACAGTTCAAAGACAACATCTTCATCTCCCAGGAGCACTACACCAAAATGCTCCTAAGGAAATTCGACATGGAAAATTGCAATCTTGCAATAACACCCATGTCCACCACCGAGAAATTAACCACCAGAACAGAAGAAGAAGAAGAGGCAGATCAAGAGAAATATAGAAGTCTCATTAGAAGCCTGATTTATCTCACAAACTCAAGACCAGACATTGAGAATGCAGTCAACATCCTCGCACGCTTCGTCAACAATCTCTCAAACCATCATCTCGCTGCAGCCAAACGCATCCTCCGCTACCTACAAGGCACAAAAGACTATGGAATTCTCTATCAAAAGAGCCCAAATTTCACTCTTCATGGTTTCACCCACTCAGATTGGGCAGGGGACACCAACGACCGAAAAAGCACCGGAGGATACATCTTTTTTGCAGGATCAGGACCTATTTCATGGAGCTCTCGCAAACAACGAACAGTTGCGTTATTGACCACTGAAGCAGAATATATGGCTCTCAACAATGCTGCGTGTAAAACAATCTGGCTCCTTCGACTGAAGAATGAAATAGAAGGCGAAGGAAAAAAGAGAAAGAGAAGGGGTAAAGCTTCATTGCGATAACAACTCCGCCATAGCTCTTTCGAAGAACCCAGTACACCATAGCCGGAGCAAGCACATAGATATAAAACACCACTTCATCAGAGAAATCCTAGAGAAGAAGATGATCCAAGTAGAGTTCTGCCAACAAAGCGCCAACTCGCTGACCTAATGACGAAGCCATTGCCGCGGGAGAGGTTCATCGAGCTGAGAACAAAGATAAAAAATGCTTAACAATACAGATTTAGAGGGGGTGTAAAAGCCCACATAAAACTCGGCCCAAAATCTGCACTGATAAGCCCAAGATTTAAGAGAAATCTAGAATACTCTCTCTAGAATATTCTGTATCCAGATTATTCTATAAAAGCCCATGTAATATTCCCTAGAATATTCTGTATCCAGAAAAGCCCATGTAATATTCTCTAGAATATTCTATATCTAGATTATTCTACTCTTCATGTATAAAAGCCCATGTAATACCGTCATTTGAAGGCAAGTAAAAAATTTCTCATTGCTTTTGATATCTCCTTACCCCAAAATAACACCTGCATATTTAAACATATTGGTTGTATTTCTTTAACACCGACCCCACTATAGTGGGATAAAGGCTTGAGTGTTGTTATGAATGCTATGAAATGTAAATATTGAAGGGGAATAATTGTGATCTCCAAAGTTAGAGAAATGCAAGTTGTAATTACGCAAACTTCGAGGGGAGGTAGAGATAAATAACCCTATTTGTCAATTTGTTGCTTGAGAATATAAAATGAATTGGTAAAGGTGGATGTCTAATTGAAATGAAGAGACTATTTTCCCAACCTTATTGACTTTAAACTTGAAAAAGTTGGTCCAACCATACACAATCATTACATAAATGTAAGAGTTTTATGCTGCAGATTTATTTAACAAAAACAAAATCTGAAGGCAGTGATAACAAAAGCAGCTGTTGTTAATTATCTTCTATGGAAAGAAAATACCTTTTTCATCTTCTTCTCATCCTAGGCTGTGTTTGGCGCGGCTTATCACGGCTTATTTACTCCGATGAGGTTGGACAAAATTGTCATTGTCATTCCAAAATTTAGGCTCCGTTTGGGGGGACTTCCCAAACGAAGCCATAATGTCCCAAACTATTTTTATTTTTTGTAACGGTAGTAACATTTGTCATACCAAACATACATTCTATGACAATGACATTTTTGTCCCACCTCACCGGAGAAAATAAGCCGTGATAAGCCGCGCCAAATGCAGCCCTAGTTGTAGCTCTTCCTCCCCCCTCTTGGAGTTACTAATCATTCATTTATTACTCATCTCAAACTTTATCCGGCCGCCACCACTTTATAATCCCTGTTGATATATCAATTTTTCGTTCTGCAGAGGTTCAAAGACTGATGGGAGAAGCGGCGGAGATTTCAGTTACCAAAGAAACAACTCAGGTATTGGCGGTTGAGATCGACGACTTATATCCGGATGGAAAACTCGTCTTAGATCTTTGTTTTGTTCGAAATTATACCGAGTGATGTTGTTTAATCTGTTCATCGCACAATCAATTTGAATAATTTCTAGTTACTAACCAATCTTCAGCAATGTGTAGCTCCAATCTTTTTTTTTGTAGCACATCTTTTAGTTTTAACACACATTCATCTGAAGGTTCTTATTTTTGTAACATGGCTCCATATAATATCTTCGTCATGAAGTTTGTAACATGGCTCCATACAATCTTGAAAGTTTGAAAAAACTAATGATTTTTTGAAAAATCTTCATTTAAGTGTTTTTCAAAAATGTTTTTACATTTTTTTGTCTGAAAGAACAACTTTTTAATAATACTTATTTAACGAAATAAAAAAAAATTGTGTTATGCTAATCATTTATCAGATAGAAAAGTACATATTATATTAATCATAAATAAACAAGTTATAAAAAATCAGCGACAAAAAATAGAGATCGCAAGGCAAAAAGTTGCGGATGAGAGAAGAAAACCTTTGCAGCGGCGAGAAGGAAGAA
Source organism: Platanthera zijinensis (assembly GCA_039513925.1). Taxonomy (NCBI): domain Eukaryota; kingdom Viridiplantae; phylum Streptophyta; class Magnoliopsida; order Asparagales; family Orchidaceae; genus Platanthera; species Platanthera zijinensis. Next base: position 3,484,539 of record CM077080.1, on the reverse strand, counting down.
AATCATATTGCAACTAGTCAGAGCATGACTTTAGTAAACACTCGAATAAAAGAAGAAAAACTGAAAATATAAAAAAATGATTTTTAGAAAGTCATGTTGGAGCGCTTGCACAATAAAGCCTCAAAACACCTTTCTTGAAAAAGCCTTTTGAAAAAGATCATATCCAAACAACCTAAAAAGGGTGGCGGCGGCGGCGGTGGGAATAGAGCTTTTCCCACCGCCACCCCAAACCGAGCATAAGTTGGTGGCGGTCTTAAACCCTCAAATAAGAGCTTTTCCCACTTTAGTAAACCCTCGACTAAGGCTCCGTTTGGCACGGCGGTGGCATTCGTAAACTCAGAGGTTAAAACGTCATTCGTTAAGGATCACCTAACAAATATCATCCGTTTGAACATAAAAGTGGACGAAGTTCCTTAGGTGGGCGTTAACAATGACAATTTAATCCTGAGTTCATTCCCGCCGCCACCGTGCCAAACGGAGCCTAAAAGAGAGTAAAAACAGGATCACAATAACATGGTTCACCCCAAAATGAGCTGCGTCAATAAATGAATTTTATATTTTTATCGGTATCATAGATGAATTTCTTGAAATAGCCAGAAAAGATCTCAATAAGAATCTGACAAATTGGCTCTGTTTGGCACAGCGGTGGCAGTCATAAACAGGATGACAGTCACGCCAAAAGGAGCCTAAGAATGAGATACACGAAAAGGAGGCCAACTAAATAAACTTATTGAGAGTTGGTTGGAAGGCCAAAATCTTATTTTGTTCATATTTTTTGTTCACCATTTCTCTTTCATCTACTGTACTACATAACTTCTCATTTAGTCCATTTCTTATTTGCACGGAAACTAACATTAATCATGCATTAAATACACATTTCTATAATTAATGAAGCAAGGGATACATACAGCAACCCCTCTTATCCACTCTAGAAACCACATGAATATGGATTGATTCCCGCTCTGTTTAGGGCGTGGTGGCGGCGGTCGTGAACGCGGTTCTTATGAGCCGTCATTCGTGACCCCCCGACCTCACCTAAGGAACTTCATCCATTTTTATGTTCAAAGCTAGTTTTCTTCTCTTGGAGGCTGTCATAAACCATTGTCATGCCAAACATACATTCTATAACAACCGCGGTTATAACATCTGTAAGTTTCTTCTTTTTTTTTTGCATTATTCTGATGTTGCAGTGCTGCAATTGATTTGGGTTGTTTCACTTTTCTCCTGTTTGATATGCCAACAGAATTTTTGTTTACTATGCCTTGAACATTCTTTTTATCTTCATTTAGCACTGAAGAGATTGTTTAATAGAATTGCTCAAGTGGTAGAGTGATACCTAGAAAAACAAAATACAATATGGTTTCCCCTTTACCATGTCCAAAATTCATTTAGAATATACATATACATGTAGATTTACCATTAATTACCCAAAGCTCCCCTGAGAGTTTAACATAATTATAGGCCGCACCCCTCTACCTTTTTAAGTTACAAAAAACTTCCCTATAACAAAATTTCCTCCCTAGCCCTTTCCTCCGGAGGGTTTTTATGTTTGCATGCATGTTATAAAATGTAACTTATACAAGGGAGGGGGTTTGTGATTTCAAAAGATAGAAGGGTGTAATCTGTAATTTTACAAACTTAGGGGAGGTCCAGGTACATGACTATATAATATATATATATCATTCAATTACCACCACCTCTTTTTCAAGATTTTGATGCAAAGCAAACTTTATTCAATCACAATTTCAATCAAATAAACACTTAAACTTATTTTAGATGTAAGATTCAATCATTTCCAGATACAACAACACTCAAGTCTTTATCCCACTATAATGGGGTCGGCTATATGGATCTTTTGTCGCTATTATGTCATATCTTGTGTCATAATCTCACTAATGCCTGGATACATCATGTCTTTCTTTATAGTTTCATTCCAAGTCTTTATTGGTCTACCCCTCCCTCGTTTAACATGCCTAGTGACTAGACTCTCACAACGCCTAACATGTGCCTCTAATGGTCTCCTTTGTACGTGTCCAAACCATCTTAGTCGAGCTTCTCGCATCTTCTCTGCAACTGGTGCTACTCACGTTTTATCCCTGATACATTCATTCCTAATTCTATCCAGTCAGGTGTGTCCACACATCCACCTAAGCATTCTCATCTCCGCAACTCCCATTTTTTGCTCATGTACACAATTCACTGCCAAACACTCAGAACCATAAATCATCGCTCGTCCAGATACTGAAAATAAAATAAAATAATTTATTTTGGAAAGAGAAAATATTTGATAAAAGAGTAAAAACAAGCAAAATATTTTAAATCTATTTTATAAACTATTATCATAGCAATAATATTTCCAATTCTCTCATGTGGGTTAGCCTGCAAAACACAAGTTTAGATTTTACTGGTGAACTATTGATATATGATTTCATTTCCTCTATAAAAACTATCTTTACACCGCATAACTCATGTGGGACAAGCACAACTTCATCATCTCTGTTGCTGCTTTCCCATATCTATATTTCTGAGCCTAATTAACAAATGTGTAGGAAAAAAAGAACTACTAGTTTCTCTGAACCCTTGTTCTTCGTCGAAATTTTGTGAGACTCTCTTCAATGTCAGTATGCTGCGATAGCGAAGTCACGGGACATCAAATACTCGTCGACCAGACTGTCCGGCGCATTAGAGTGCGGATAAGTCATGGTGAAACTCCCAAAAATGTATGAAATTTCTGCTGCTCTGTTATACATTCATTCACCACAGCAGCTAGCTTGGTTCGTCTCCACGAGCTTCTGCCAAAGGCACAGAAGATCCCGCGGCTGCTGATAATGGGCAACCACGTAGCCGTTTTGGCAACCTTCAACATGAACTCTGTCGTCGTTCATGTACTTAACATCCATGCCTTTCTGCTTAAAATCATCCGTCCATATTCCCATCGCCACGTCCTCTAATTTGAACATCTGTGCGTGAAGGTTAAGTTGAATTTTAATTTAGACAATAAAAGGGCTCGGTCCTTCAAATTCTACTGATGATTAGACAGAGAACGAAGTGAAGTCTGGGTGCATCTAACCTTTAATTGTCTGTTTTTATAACGTTTGTAGATGGCCATTGCTATGTCTTTGGACACAACATAGCCTGGTCCGTGCGCCCAAGGAGGATAAGTTTGGCCAGGCCATTCCTGTAAGAGAACAAGCTAGCATTGTAAGATAATGAATTCATGTGCAAGGTAAATTAGAAGGCCAGATCAAAAGAATAAGACAAAATTTAACAGGTAAAGAATCCTAATGCTGTTAGAAATGTAATTACAAAACATTTATTTTATAATGTTATAATGAAGCCTCGTATGATGTATAGTGTTTGGGCTCCTCATCTTTGATGAAAAAGCTCAAAACCAAGAATGGAGGGAGCTCCAAATATTTGGAGGGAAATCTCTTCATGAAAGAGGATGACCTTTAATCCCACCTTGCCTATCTCCACTTGTGTAAGTGTGTGTATAAACTATTTCTCTTACCCTTATTTGTTCAAATGAACATAAGGAAAAACTATGAACTGCACACGCGCGCATGCGTGCACCGCACCGGATCCGGATTTGGGATTTGGTATTTAGGAAATAATTTAATTGAATTATATTTTGGGTACAAAATAATTTTGTAATGTTTTGAACATTGAACGTCGAGATGAACTCGACGTAAGTTGACTTCTCCATTTCTCCGTGCATCGAATTCTACCTTGTGCGTCGACAACCTATAATTCGTCGACCCATGTGTCGACATCTCTCCCATACGATGACATTCGCACGTCGACATCTCAACATACGTTGACTTCCTTTTTCCTTCCATGCGCCGACTTCTACTTTGTGCGTCAACATCTCTGTTATTTGTAGAACTTGTGAAAAATTTCTGCACGCGTTTCTTTACGGGTTATTTTGTAATTAATCTTATAGGTTGGAAATCCAACGTACTTCTTGTACGATTTTCATTACTAAACGTAATCGTTGGAAGTTATTACGAGATTAATTTCTTGCCGATTTACGAGACTCCTATATAGGAGATTTTCTGAGACGTTTTATGCACTCAGCTCTCCTTCGCTCATATCTTCTTGCCCTCTCAATCTCTTAAAACAATCTTGATTTCGTGATTTTGTTTTCATGATGTTTGCTTCATCAAGTGAGAATTCAAGTGCTCTGTGCTCTGTTTTCGGGATCTAGCAGGATGTTATACCTTGAAGGAATGAGCATCGGTTGAAAGCCCTGTCGGAGGGTGGTGCATTTTCTTTAGAGCAGTGATTGCACGCCTTACCTAAGCTTAATTTAATTCAAAACTATATTTTAGTTTGATTTCTTTTATTTCTCATCTCCTTATTTTGTAAGTTTTAAAATTATGATCTTCTTTTCAAGATCTAGAATTATAGTATTGCTGTAGTTTTCAAAATCGATAAATAATTAAATATATATATTATTTTAAGAATGTAAGAAAAATATTCCAACAAATACATTGTAACTTATTTCTCATTAAGTAAGCCCGACGGTTAGGCATGGTCCTAGAGATGAGAAGTTATTGTGTCCGATGGAGAGAAGAATCAGGACCAGTACTATCAGGCCACGTGGCACTCGAATCCACAAATAAAAACGTATTGCACTTTACCGAAATCTCACGGTTCCTCTTAACCCCAGAGACATCCTATGCAATTATTCGTGTCTGGTGGTGGTTGTTTAGGCGGCTGGAAGCGCCAAACAGTTCGGAGGAGGGTATTTGGAAGAGTATTGGGGACTAACAATGGTTGCCGAGAAGGGAGGAGGGGAGGGGAGAGAGGTGAGGGGTTGGCTGACGAAGGGAGGAAAGAGAAAGGAAAGGAGGACCTTGGAGAAGCGTTGGAGGGTTCTTTGTGAATGGAAACGACGACTGGAGGTCGGAGGAGACATGCCGGAGATGAGGAAGGAGGCAGGCGGCAATGTTGAGGGCTTCGACACACCAGAAGGCCAGACTCATTGACGTCGGCACCGCGTGGGAACCTAAACGTCGTACTGAGGCAACTATCGTATGAATCCTAAACTTTCAACCCCCTCTCCTATAACCTAATGGGGATATAAATATGAGTGTTCGTTTAAGTGTATCTGACGGACCTAATCGTCTGATGTTATAACTAAACCTAACTCTTGAAATGAAGCTAGAAATAATTTAAAAAATACATAAAATAGGAAAAATCGAGCTGGTTGCAATTGCGGACTCTAATAGTCAGTTTGATGCTCCAACAATGTTGAAAATGAAAAATCGCTCAAATAAGGTCCGATCGATCTTGATGCAACCAGAGTTTGCATCATTATTTTATTTGCAATAATTTCATTTATGAAGCGCACGTCTTCGCGCATTATCATTTCGCCTATGTTGCATCGCGCACGTTCGTCGCCACCTCCTGGCCGCTCTCCAGTCAGCGCCACCGCCGTCGGAGTCCTTCCAAGGCTCCGGCGAATTGTCCTCCGCCGTTTAATTAACTGGAGATTCGACTCAAGAACGTTGAATCCTATCCAGCTCGCCGACATCGCACGATTTGTGCTGCCACCTCCCCGATCGACCCTAAGGGAACCTCCTGGGGGTCCGACTAACTCCGACGAACTCCCCTCCAGCAACTCCGGTGGTGTCGAGCGTCCGGCAACCGATCGGCTCACCCGCATGCCCCTTGTTCCCTCCCGACAGTTTCCAGAGCCCGAAATTACCCCAGCTGCTGCCCGACTTATCTTCCTGTTGCTGCCCGTAGACTTCCAAGTCTTGCAAATCATTCCTAGTGCTGACTCATACAAAGACTAGAGGTATACCTCTACTACTCATCCCGCTCAAGATCGTTAGTATATTATTTATGCATAAAATGTTGTGATCATTAAGTCGGAACTTGCTTGCCTAGATTTTCACCAACTCCTGTTTGTCGTTAATTTTCTACAACGTTTTAATTCACTCTCTTGTAGCGCTTGTGGAAGAAATGATCAAAGCTAAATACGTACAAACGTTAATTCTCTTTGAGCGTATATGAACCCTAGGTCGGTTATCAATTGGGAATATTCGTGTTAAACTGCCGGCTCCGCCTTTTTTTGAAAGACGTCTCGCGAATTTATTTATTTTAAACCAATTTCAAGTTTAAGAATGCATCAGATCTCCATCACTAAATCTTGGATATGCAAGAATATAGTCTATAAAGCATTCATGGCATGTGTTGTGATATTGAACGTATTTTGTAGGCTATAAATAGCCATGGTGTTTGTCCTAATAATACAAGATTCTTTTTCAACTTGGTATCAGATCCAAGGGGAGAAAAAAATCGAGCGATGACTTCCGCCTCTACGCTCGGCGACTTCCGCCTCTGCGCCCGACTCCAGATCTTGCGCTCGATGGAGGACCTCCGCCTTTAGGGTTGCAGGAACGCTCCTTCCGCCGCCGCATCTAGCGGCTGCCGCCTTTGCGTTTGACGGAGGACGTTCGCCTATAGGGCTTCCAGATCCGCGCTCGACGGAGGACCTCCGCCTCTAGGGCTGCAAGAAAGCCCCTCCCGCCGCTGCATCCAGCGGCTGCCGCCGTATCAGGCTACTGCGGCACTGGTCGCAGTGTGCAAACAGCACGTCCGCATCTAGCGGGTCTTCAGTGGGTCTTCAACAACAACACGTCCGCATCCTAGAAGATCTTAGGATGCGGTGATCGAATCTAAGGCAGGAGGAGGCATTAATTGATAATACCGAACGGGATGCGGTGATCGATGAGGAAGTTGATCCATGACGCCGAAGAAAGGAACGATGACAGATGTCTTCAAGATGTTGGGCCCGGATGAGTTGACAACATTGTTGAGGGTGTTGGGTTCATCGTAATGGCTGACGAAGTTGGAACTTCCATGGATTGATTTGAAGCTTGATGGATCGACGACCTACCTGAGTTGGTCGCGCCGTGTGAAGAAAATCCTTGGAGCGAACCCCCGCTCAGGGTGCGCTGCCCCCCCGACCCCCCCGAATTGACAGTACTTAGATTGTGCCCGTGCGACTTCAAAATCCTAGTTCCACCACTGAGTGGCAGTCAGCCCATATGACGGTGTATATGTGGCTTCTCAGCTCGATTGTCGCCACGGTAGATGACCTCGAGACAGTCGTGGAGGTTTGGGGCAAGCTGAAGAACACATATGATGGCATGAGGAACACTCTGCGGGTTTTCCAGGTGAAGGGAGAAATTGATGACACTGCTCAGGGAGAGAAAACAATGCAGGAGTATGCCTCCGAGTTAGAACGACTATATGTGGATTACGATCACGCCTCTGGCGGGATGTATTGAAGCGACTCATAGTATCGGGCTTCCAAGATCATTGTGGAGGAGAGGACGATGAAGTTCTTGAAGGGATTAGATGACAAGTTCGATCAGTGGAGAACCCTACTTTTTCTGGTACGACGATTCCTACACTCACTGAGGTCATCTCTGCTATGATTCAGGAGAAGACACGTCTTAAACTTCAGGCAGGGACAGGAGGGTCCACGACTGTGAAGTCACACTAGCGGTTGCTGCCCCTAGTGTTACAAGATAGAGGGAAAAAACCCGACAGTGCTACAACTGTGGCGGGGTGGGCCATCTGAGCCAAGCATGCCCCAAACCGCCCAAGGAGAGAGATTTGGGTGGTGGACGGGGACGTGGTCATGGACGTTGTCGTGGTGGCAGAGGAGGTTATCAAGCCAATTTGGGCATGATTGAGAGTGCGGAGGAAGTTGACATTATCTATACAAAGGAGGAGCAGACCTTACTTAACATGATGGATGTCATCAAGAGGAAACAGACGGGCGAGCATAGATGGAGCTCGGGGGGGGGGCTATGTATACCCACCCAACTGATGGATCTCTCGCACTTGCATCCATATCTTCTTCCAGTGCATCAGATTGGATCATTGACTTAAGTGCATCACGTCACATGACAGAAAATGCAGGCGAGTACTCCTCCTACACTCGTCTAGCTACTACAGATAACATCCAGACAGCGGACAGTACGTTCCAGCCAGTGATCGGTAAGGGTACGGTTAATTGTTCAGGTTTAGTAAAACTATCTAATGTTTTACATGCTCCTTTTTCAATTAGTCTCTTATTCATTCAACTGAGATGTGTTATTTCTTTTGATATTCCAAATGTGACTTTCCAGGAGAAAGGGACGAAGCGGATAATTGGGACTGTGACTTGGCATGACGAGCTGTGGTATCTGGATTAGGAAGGGTTGGATGTTGCACTTGCATCTGTGATAGAGAAGATGGGAGTTAGAGGACAAAAGATGAGTGCAGAGGATATGTTGATACTCCATCATAGGCGGTTGGGGCACCCCTCTTTTCACACTGTAGCGAGATTATTTTCTGTTATTTTTGAAACAGCAAATAAAACAAAATTTGTGTGTGATTCTTGTGGTTTTAGCAAGCTCACTAGGAGTTCGTATGCTAGTACGGACCAAAGAAACTCTTCTGTTTTTGATGTTGTTCATTCTGATGTATGGGGACCTTGTACTGTAAGCTTTTTGAATGATTATAAGTACTTTATAACTTTTGTTGATTGTGCATCTCATGTCACTTGGCTATATTTGATGAAAACAAAGAGTGAGGTACTTACCTGCTTCCGAGATTTCCATCAGCTTGTTCAGACACAATACACTGCGGTGATTAAGGTACTAAGATTGAATAATGGGATAAAATACACTAACAAGGCAATGGAGGAATACTTATCAGCCCATGGGATATTGCACCAGACCACTTGTGCCTACACATCGACACAGAACGAAGTGGCGGAAAGGAAGAACAAACATCTTCTGGAGGTGGCAAGGAGTATGATGCTCAACATGAAGGTTCATCAGAGTCGTGGGGATATGCGGTGTTAACAGCGGCACAGCTGATCAACAGGATGTCATCACAGGTTCTGGGGTGGAAGTCTCTATATCAGCAATTGCGGGGACATAATGGGGGGATACTTCCTTTGAAGGTATTTGGGCGTGTGTGTTTTGTGAAGGACAACAGACCCGGTGTTGGTAAGCTTGATGCGAGGTCAGTCAAGTGCATGTGTGTGGGCTACTCTCGTACTCAGAAGGGGTACATGTATTAGAGCCCAGTGGAGACAAAATGTTTTGTGAACATGGATGTTAACTTTAGAAAGCTAGATAGTACTACCGACAAAAGGGAGCCCTACCCACATTAGACTCGTCAGATACCGAAAATATGAGGCTAGAGAGAGAAAAGCTGGTGAAAAATCTGGGAGTTTGACGGGGAGGATCTGTGGAGGAGGAGCGGGAGAATGATGAGGAGCAGGAGGACATTGAGGAGGAGAGGCGAGATGTGGTACCTATGGTTCAGGGGGAGCTGCTGACAAACAGTAGGAGGAGGAAGCTGCCAGCAATACCAAATCCAGTGCTTGTGACCAGTCTAGCTCCTAGTCCCTTGGCTACGTCGCTCTCTACTCCTGGAACACCTACATCACCACAAGCCTCAGGTGATATCCTTTCTCCTTCCCTTACTTCTTCTCTTACATTATAGAAGATTACTCGCAGCAATGCGGGAAATCCTCCTGATATATACGGTTAGGACCTTGCGTCCTTTGTCTCTTATGATCATATCTCTTCTTCTCATTGAGCATTCATTGCATCTTTGGATAGTATTATTGTACCTAACAATTGGCAAGTTGCCAAAGACGATCCGAAATGGAAGACAGCGATGAAGGAAGAGATGAGGGCTCTTGAGAAGAACAAGACCTGGGAGCTAACACAACTGCCAAAGGACAAGAAGGTCGTTGCGTGCAAGTGAGTGTTCACTGTGAAGCAGAACCCAGATGGACAGGTCAAGCGATACAAAGCTCGACTGGTTGCTAAGTGGTATGGTCAGACCTATGATGTGTACAACCCCATATTCGCGGATTGGGGTCCCCAAGAAGGCGCAAGGCTTGCTACACAGTTTTAAGCTTTTTGAGGGTTTTGCACTCTTGGGGGCTAATTTATGGTCGATCTTCATAATATACTAGTAGGGGGATGCAATATTTGCCTCCCCCCGATCTGTTTTCAGGAGGCGGGGCGGCGAGAGGCCGACTCAAGGGTCACAGCTCGCCCGGCCAGCTCGCCCCAGCTCGCTCGGCCAGCTCGTCCCGGCCAGCTCATCAGTCATCCTAGCTCGTCCCAGCTCGTCCGACCAGCTCGTCCCGGCCAGCTCGTCCCAGCTCGCCCGGCCAGCTCGTCCCGGCCAGCTCGTCCTAGCTCGCCCGACCAGCTTGCCTGGCCAGCTCGTCCCAGCTCGCCAGACCAGCTCGTCCCGGCCAGCTCGTCCCAGCTCGCCCGACCAGCTCGTCTCGGCCAGCTCGTCCCGGCCAGCTCGCCCGGCCAGCTCGTCCCAGCTCGCCCGTCCAGCTCGTCCTAGCTCGCCCGGCCAGCTCGTCCCAGCTCGCCCGACTAGCTCGTCCCGGCCAGCTCGTCCCGGCCAGCTCGTCCCAGCTCGCCCGGCCAGCTCGCCTGGCCAGCTTGCCCGGCTTGCTCGTCCCAGCTCGCCCGGCCAGCTCGTACCGGCCAGCTCATCTCAGCTCGTCCCAGCTCGTCTCGACCAAGTTCCCGCCCAGCCCAGGGTATGATAGTAATTTCAAAGCAGTAGAGGTTGGCTATTTACAGGCCGTTCCTAAAAAACTATAAATAGACCATTATGGGTGCCTTGGAGAGGATCAACTCTTCACCACTTCATCTTCTTCCTTCATCCTCCAAGGCACTTAGCTCAACATTGGCTAGGGAAGGGGCGATCTCAAAGGTCTTTCGGGTGTGAGGTGGGACCTCCACACAAGAGCCAAGGGTCGTTTCCAAATTCAAGTCCCTCGCCAAGGGACGGCTTGGGAGAAGTAGGTGTGAGCTGCACCCTAGGTCCGAACTCTAGGTGGAATCGATATTTCGGTTTCAACATTCTGGTACGGTGAGCGTGAACCGCGGCTCACACAGAAGTTCCTGAGCAAGTTCCATGGCGGGAGATCATGGAGGTGGTGATGACTCCAACGAGCTCCCCAACCCAGGATCCTTTGTAGGGAGGGAAGAGTTCATGACATCCATCCAAGACATCATGGAGATGCTGCGAAGTATTGCCCCTCGGGGTGACCGCTCGAATTCCACCCCTCTGGCGAGACAGCTTCAAGGGATCTCGGCGAGACAACTTCAAGGGATCTCGGCGAGACAGCTTCAAGGGATCTCGGCGAGACAGCTTAGAGGGATCTCGGCGAGACAGCTTCAAGGGATCTCGGCGAGACAGCTTCCAGGGATCTCGGCGAGACAGCTTCTGTAACGCCCCGAAACTCAAAAGAGGGACGGGTGGTGTTTTGAGCCAAGTCTGAGACTTGGTAGAGGTGACACGGCCTGGGACACGGGCATGTCCCAGGGGCGTGTCGTGCTCGGGTTCAGCGATGGTCGTGCGGTCGATGAAATTACAGTCGACGAGCGTCGAACAGCGAACACGGCCTGAGACACGGGTTGTCCCAAGCCGTGTCCTACTCGGGTTGATAGCCGAGTTGTGTCCGGGGAGAGACACGGCCTGAGCCCAGGCGTGTTCGGGTCCGACACGGGCGTGTCAAATTCGACACGGGCGTGTCGAATACCCGTGTTCTCCTCGGGTTGGTGTTGGACCTGTGTCGATTGAGGAACACGCCCAGCTACACGGGCATGTACTGGATGACACGGGCGTGTACTGGATGACACGGGCGTGTCGAGTGCCCGTGTTCTTTTCGGGACGTGATGGTTTCGGCAGCGAATGAGTTACACGGCCTTGGACACGGGCGTGTCGCAAGCAGTGTTCGGCCCAGGAAGTTTATTTTCAGGGTGAATCGTGGACGTTTGTTTCCTTATTTTGGGATCTAACGGTTCAGGCCTCTCCATCCTAGGGTTAAGCCCGGGATTGAGGGTTTAAACCCTCACTTTTCATTGGCCACTCTCTTTTTAAGTTCTAGAGAGAAGAGAGAGCAAGGAGGAAGAAGGAGGGGAGATCCGGTCGCCGGAGGAGATTCGGAGCGCCAAATCGCAAACCGAGTCAAGATCTACGGAGGCGAGATCCTCGCGGTGCTTTTCATCCGTGTAGATTTCCATGGCGCCGAAGAGGAATGCTAGGGTAACGATTCTCTACTTGAGCATGTGAAGCTCCTCTTCTTTGCATAGGGAAAATCCGCTCCCGCGAGCGTGCGGCGAGTTTGCGGTGTTCCTTGGGGTAGATATGTAAAGTCCCCCTTGTTTGCATTTAGAGTCCGAAATCGAGAAACGGACATAGGCATGGTGTGTGAAGCCTACCCAGACATGTTGGTCCGGATCGGTGATGTTTTACTATGCATGTTTAGCCGGAGAAGACTCCGTGCCTTTGGTTGTTTTCGGGTTTCTACGTGGTAGATTGAAGTAGGGATCCTTGGGGATTAACCCCAAGGCGCACCCGGAAAACTGGGCGGAAACGCATTTCTGCCACCTTGGCGGCCTGGGAGCCAGCTGTGAACATAACTGGGTTATGTGATTGTATGAACGAATTTGGGATCTTGCGAAGTTTGACCCGCGCGCTTGTTTTAAGTTTGACAGTGCGGCGTGAGCAACGGGCTTGTGGAACCGGACCCGGGCTATGTGGTTTGGTGACAGATACCTGAAAAAGGGACTGACCACTGGCATAGTCGTGCGAGTCTTAGGCTTATGTCGGAAAGACTAAATGCTCACGAGATTTGTCGTCCAAGGGATGGTGGTGAGACCGCGGTTTTGACCGGGTTCACCGAGTTAGTGCCCTGAGAGCACGGGGTGTGTGGCCGTGTGAGCCTGCACCTGTGATGGTGTGTTTATTCACTATATTGCTTGTTACACTAACAAGTGCAGGGAAGGAGCTTTGCCTCCCCGAGTTTGGGAGCGGAATCGTTATAATTTGGTCGGCTTTAGCTGACCGTTATTCTTGTTTGCCACCGTTGCGGTGAATTGTGCTTGCAGGTGCTGCAGAGCCGAGCGGCAAATAGCGGGCCAAAGCCCAAGTTACTGAGCCGGCCCTCGAAGGCCTTGTTTGTTTCCTTGTTTAAATCATGTGTGGCCGGCCTGCGAGCCGAAGTTTGTAAGACACTATTTAAATTTGGTGAACTATTGTAAGGCCATAAGACCAGTACTTTTGTGTATTTTGTAGTTCATTCCTACTGGGTTATGTTAGTGGACATTCGTGCTTGTGGCTGGGTTCTTGCTTTCAACTTAATAACTGCTTCCCCTAGATGCTCTGTGTAGGACGTGTGTATTGGTTGAATGATTTCAATGAATAACCCTTCGGTCTGTCTGTGGTATATGGCGTCGGGCCCCGGCCGGACCTACTGTTATATGCTATGTGACGGATAAGGGTGTTACAATTTGGTATCAGACTACCGGTTTTGGTCAGGCTTAAATGAATTCGTGGACGAATTCACTTTAAGGGGTGGTGAGCACATGTGTGTGCGTCATCGTTATAACATGAAAAGAACTCATGAATGTCCACTTAGAAATGAAAATACACATGTTTGAGGAACCTGCGTGTTCCTATAATTGCTTTTTGCAATGTTGTTTGGTCATTTATCAGTATTTTGTACGACTATAGGTGACCAGGAGTGCTGCAGGGCCGCCAGAATGTCCAGTTTCTGAGGCGAGTAGTGCACCAAATGATGCGCCGACAACACCTCCTTCGGCTGAGACTATACGATTGGTAGCGGAGGCAGTGTTTGCGATGTTTAACGCGCAGCCTGCGAGACAGGTGCAGCAGCCTGCCCCTGCTGTGGAGCAAGTACCGCTCCAAGAAGCGGAGCCAAGGAGAGTGGAGCAGGTTATAGTGGAGCCAGTGTTTCCTAGGAGAGCAACGGAGAAACAGCTTAAGCACGTTATGAGCTTCAATCCTCCAGTGTTCTCGGGGACGGGAACCCCAACCCAAGCGGAGGATTGGCTCTCCAGAGTTAAGAGAGTAATGATAGCTACAGAGACGGAAGAGTGGCAGAAGACCACTATTGCCACGTTCTTGTTGGACGGTGACGCAAGATTATGGTGGGAAGACTTGGAGTTACACCATATGAGGGGTAGACAACTTACAGACGTCTCGATAGAGGAATTTTCGAGACTGTTTTTGGCTCGATACCTCCCCTCGACTCAGAGAATTGCTATGGAAAACGATTTCCAGAAGCTGGTATAAGGTGAGAGTAGCGTGGATGAATATCTCCACTAGTTTACTCGCTTAGGTCGGTATGCAAGCGCTACCTTCGCTGATGAGGAGCGAAAGACAAACCAATTCTACGAAGGTCTAAGGGATGACTTGAGACTACTACTCTCGGGGCCGATTGACACAGGGTTTCCTGACCTTGGTCAACACGGCCCGGTCTTTGGAGAAAGACATGAAGAATGTTCAGGCAAAGAAATACTCCGGTGTTAGGAAGTCAGAATTCAAGGTGTCGTCTTCAAAATCTGGTTTCCGCAGGTGGAATAAGAAGGTTAGGACATTGGGTCCAGCCCCTTCTTCGGGTGTCTCGGGGCAACTACCAACCGAACCCCGGGCGCTTATTTTACTTGTGGGAAGACGGGGCACTTTGCCCGTGACTGTTGGAGCGGACGTCCAAAGTCCGAGAGGAAGCAGGGAGCAACTTACGAGGAAAAGGGCAAGGCGGTGGAGTCAACCGCATCCCATTATGCTCAGACTCAACCAAGAGTCTACAATCTGGGCCAGCAGGAGGTCATTAAACAAGCGGATGTGGTGACAGGTACGGTTTAAATTTATAACAACTTAGCTTTAAATACTGTTACCTAGTATTTGTTAGCTTATTACTGTTTGTATAGGCTTTGTTCTGATTTGCGATAGTCCGGCAATGACACTATTCGATACGGGAACTTCACACTCCTTTTTGTCCGAAGGTTTAATATCGCGCATCGGAGTCCCTTCTTCGATGGCGAAGGACAAATTGGATGTGTTGCTGCCGAATGGGTGTTCTATGCGTGCGGACAGAGTATGTGCCGTAAAGATTCGTATTGGAAGTCAGGATTTCGACTTACTAGCGTCGTTACCGCCGTTAGTAGAGTTCGACGTCATTTTCGGTATGGACTGGCTTTCGGAGCAGAAAGCATACATAGATTGCAACCGTAAGGAAGTCAAGCTGGGTGTTGGGCGGGAGACAACGTTTGCGGGATTGAAGGGGTCGCGCAGGACTTTAATGTCTGCACTTCAGGTGGTCAAGGCAGTCTGTGCTGGTGCAGAGCTGTTCTTCACGTTAGTGAAGGCTGTAAAGCCTAAACCCACTTTGGGTAGTATCCCAGTAGTGTGTGAGTACCCTGACGTGTTCCCGAACAATCTTCCCGGAGCCCCACCTCAGCGGGAGATCGATTTCACAATTGAGTTAGTGTCAGGTGCCAAACCTGTGTCACACTCTCCTTATAGGTTGACACCTAAGGAGATGACGGAGCTAAAGGTTCAACTAGAGGAGTTGTTGGAGCAGGGCTATGTGCGTCCAAGTTTGTCGCCTTGGAGCGCACCGGTCCTTTTCGTTAAGAAGGACAGAAGTTTGCGGCTCTGTATCGACTATAGAGAGCTGAACAAGTTAACGGAAAAGAACAAGTACCCGATCTCAATGATTGATGATCTTTTTGATCAGTTAGTCGGGTCATCGGTGTACTCAAAATTAGATCTTAAGTCCGGTTACTATCAGCTGAGGATAAGGGAGAGTGATATCCCAAAGACAACATTCAACACAAGGTATGGGCATTTCTAGTTTACGGTCATGTCGTTCGGGCTGACTAATACGCCATCAGTGTTCATGAATCTGATGAACAGGACGTTCAGGGAGTACTTAGACCATTTTATGATCGTCTTTATTGACGACATATTGGTGTACTCGCAGTGCGAAAAAGATCACTTCAAGCATCTGCATTTGGTTTTGGATACGCTGAGGAGGAACGAACTATATGCAAAGTTCTCCAAATGCGAGTTCTGGTTATCCTCAGTAGCGTTCCTTGGTCACATAGTCAATGGTAAAGGGATTGCGGTAGATCCAGCGAAGATAGTTGCGATACGGGAGTGGCCTGTGTTATCTACGGTAGCGGAAGTCTGGAGTTTTCTGGGGCTTGCCGGCTATTACAGGCGTTTCGTAGGGAACTTCTCGCGGATAGTGTTACCTCTCACGACGTTGACCAGGAAAGATCATAAGTTTGTTTGGACGCGCGAGTGCGCACAAGTTTTGAAGAGTTGAAGAGTCGGTTGACCACGACGTCAGTGCTAAGTTCGCCGAGTGGGACCGAAGGCTTTGAGATCTACAGCGATGCTTCGGGCAGTGGTTTGGGTTGTGTGCTGCTACAGCATGGAAGTGTTATTGCGTATGACTCGCGTCAGCTGAAAGTGCACGAGAGGAATTATCCGGTCCACGACTTGGAGTTGGCGACCGTGATTTTGCGCTAAAGCTGTGGAGGCACTATTTGTACGGCGTAAATGTCGATATTTATACCGACCACAAGAGCCTGAAATACCTGTTGGACCAGAAGGATCTGAACATGAGGCAGCGAAGATGGATGAAGTTCCTGGGGGACTATACATTCAAAATTCATTATGTGCCCGGGAAAGGCAATGCAGTTGCGGATGCGTTGAGTCGCAGGGCTCCCGCCCAAGCCAACTGGTTGTCGGTTCATGATGAGCGGTTGATTCGGGAGTTGGAGGCGTTAGAAATCTGTTGTGTTGACAAGCAGACTAGCGTCGAAGCGTTATTGAACTGGACGGAAGTTCAGTATGATCTGGATGATCGGATTCGGCAAGCTATGGATTTGGATAGCAGCATGAAGGAAATCATGGATGCAGCTTCGGATGGGTCAAATTCTCAATTTACAGTTGAAGATGGACTGCTAAGGAAAGACAGTCGTTTGTGCGTCCCAAACGTGGGTAATTTACGGGTGGAGTTGATGTACGAGGCTCATCATACCAAGTACTCAATTCACCCAGGGAGCACGAAGATGTACCGAGATCTGAATAAGTTGTTCTGGTGGCCAGGACTCAAGAAGGATGTGGCACTATATGTGGCGAAGTGTCAGACTTGCGCCTTAGTGAAGGCAGAGTGCCAAAAGCCAGGGGGTTTCTTGAAGTGTTTGCCTATTCCGGAGTGGAAGTTCGACGACATTTCGATGAACTTTGTGCATGGTTTGTCAAGGTCGCAGAAGGGAAACGACACCATCTGAGTGATCGTAGATCGGTTGACAAAAGTGTCGCACTTCATTCCGCATAGGAAGGACGATTCGGTGGAGAAACTGGCAAAGCTTTACGTGAATAACATTGTTAGACTGCACGGTGTGCCCCGCAGCATCGTGAGCGATAGAGATGAGCGTTTTACGTCCAATGAATGGAGGTTGGTGCAGTAAATGCTGAGAACTAAGTTGAAGTTCAGCACAGCCTTTCATCCACAGACGGATGGGCAGACCGAGAGAGTCAACAATACGATGGAGGACATGCTTCGCATGTGCGTCCTGGACTTCGGAAAACAGTGGGAAGATCATCTGTATTTGGTGGAGTTTGCGTACAACAACAGCTACCAAGCGAACATACAAATGGCGTCATTCGATGCCCTATATGGTAGAAAATGTCGCACGTCGTTGTCGTGGTTGGAAACGGGTGAGGCGAGGTTGTACAAAAAGCAAGAGGTGGAAAGCGCCACTTCATTGGTACGAACCATTCGAGAGCGTTTGCTGATCGCTCAGGATAGACAGGCTAAATACTACAATGCCAAGCATCAGAACGTGAAGTTCGCGGTTGGCGATTGAGTGTATCTGAAGATAAAGTCGCTCAAGGGTGTTTCACGGGTACGACGATTGAAGAAACTGAGCCCGAGATACCTTGGAGCATTTGAGATTCTGGAGCGGATTGGTGAAGCGGCTTATCGTCTAAAGCTATCGGTGGAGTTGAGTGGTCTACACGACGTATTCCACATATCAGTGTTGCGGAAGGCAATGAAAAAGCCTTCGCAGGTGATCGCAGTTGATCAAGTACCGGTGGACGAAGGGTTAACGATAAGGGTGAAACCCGTTCGTATTAAGGACTCTGAAGTCAAACGACTTCGTAACAAGGAGATCAGGATGGTCAAAGTCCGTTGGGACAATTGCGGTCGGGAGGAGCTCTCATGAGAACGGGAGCAGACCATGTTTGAGGAGTACCGAGAGTTATTCCACTCAGGTACCGCTTTTGGTTTTGTGTATCTTTTCCTTTCGGTAATTTCGTGTACGAAATTCTTTTAAGAGGGAGAGAGCTGTAACCCCCCGAAACTCAAAAGAGGGACGGGTGGCGTTTTGAGCCAAGTCTGGGACTTGGTATATGTGACACGGCCTGGGACACGGGCGTGTCCCAGGAGCGTGTCGTGCTCGGGTTCGGCAATGGTCGTGCGGTCGATGAAATTGCAGTCGACGAGCGTAGAACAACGAACAGGGCCTGAGACACGGGCGTGTCCCAGGCCGTGTCCTACTCGGGTTGATAGCCGAGTTGCGTCGGGGGAGAGACACGGCCCGAGCCCAGGCGTGTTCGGGTCCGACACGGGCGTGTCAAATTCGACACGGGCGTGTCAAATACCCGTGTTCTCCTCGGGTTGGTGCGGGACCTGTGTCGATTGAGGAACACGCCCAGCTACACGGGCGTGTACTGGATGACACGGGCGTGTCAAGCCTGACACGGGCGTGTCGAGTGCCCGTGTTCTTTTCAGGACGCGACGATTTCAGCGGCGAATGAGTTACACGACATTGGACACGGGCGTGTCGCAAGCCGTGTTTGGCCCAGGAAGTTTATTTTCAGGGCGAATCGTGACCGTTCGTTTCCTTATTTTGGGATCTAATGGTTCAGGCCTCTCCATCCTAGGGTTAAGGCTGGGATTGGGGGTTTAAACCCTCACTTTTCATTGACCACTCTAAGTTCTAGAGAGAAGGGAGAGCAAGGAGGAAGAAGGAGGGGAGATCCGGTCGCCGGAGGAGATTCGGAGCGCCAAATCGCAAACCGAGTCCAGATCTACGGAGGCGAGATCCTCGCGGTGCTTTTCATCCGTGTAGATTTCCATAGCGCCGAAGAGGAATGCTAGGGTAACGATTCTCTACTTGAGCATGTGAAGCTCTTCTTCTTTGCATAGGGAAAACCCGCTCCCGCGAGTGTGCAATGAGTTTGCGGTGTTCCTTGGGGTAAATATGTAAACTCCCCCTTGTTTGCATTTAGAGTCTGAAATCGAGAAACAGACATAGGCATGGTGTGTGAAGCCTACCCGGAAATGTTGGTCCGGATCGGTGATGTTTTACTATGCATGTTTAGCCGGAGAAGACTCTGTGCCTTTGGTTGTTTTCGGGTTTCTACATGGTAGATTGAAACAGGGATCTTTGGAGATTAACCCCAAGGCGCACCCAGAAAACTGGGCGGAAACGCATTTCTGTCATCTTGGCGGTCTGGGAGCCAGCTTTGAACATAACTGGGTTATGTGATTGTATGAACGAATTTGGGATCCGGCGAAGTTTGACCCGCGCGCTTGTCTTAAGTTTGACAGTGCGGCGTGAGCAACGGGCTTGTGGAACCGGACCCGGGCTATGTGATTTGGTGACAAATACCTGAAAAAGGGACTGACCACTGGCATAGTCGTGCGAGTCTTAGGCTTAGGCCGGAAAGACTAAATGCTCACGAGATTTGCCGTCCAAGGGATGGCGGTGAGACCGCGGTTTTGACCGGGTTCATCGAGTTAGTGCCCTGAGAGCACGGGGTGTGTGGCCGTGTAAGCCTGCACCTGTGATGGTGTGTTTATTCACTATATTGTTTGTTACGCTAACAAGTGAAGGGAAGGACCTTTGCCGCCCCGAGTTTGGGGGCGGAATCGTTATAATTTGGTCGGCTTTAGCTGACCGTTATTCTTGTTTTCCACCGTTGCGGTGAATTGTGTTTACAGGTGCTGCGGAGCCGAGCGACAAATAGCGGGCCAAAGCCCAAGTTGCTGAGCCGACCCTCGAAGGCCTTGTTTGTTTCCTTGTTTAAATCATGTGTGGCCGGCCTGCGAGCCGAAGTTTGTAAGACACTATTTAAATTTGGTGAACTCTATTGTAAGGCCATAAGGCCAGTACTTTTGTGTATTTTGTAGTTCATTCCTACTAGGTTATGTTAGTGGACATTCGTGCTTGTGGCTGGGTTCTTGCTTTCAACTTAATAATTGCTTCCGCTAGATGCTCTGTGTAGGACGTGTGTATTGGTTGAATGGTTTCATCTAGTAACTCGCTTGTCTGTCTGTGGTATATGGCGTCGAGCCCCGACCGAACCTACTGCTATATGCTATGTGACGGATAGGGGTATTACAGCTTCCAGGGATCTCGGCGAGACAGCTTCCAGGGATCTCGGCGAGACAGCTTCAAGGGATCTCGGCGAGACAGCTTCAAGGGATCTCGGCGAGACAGCCCCAGGGGGGTTAGGCGAGAGTGCCCCAGGGAGGCAGGCCCCCAAGCAACTCCTATCTCCATCACATCAAGTTATGGCGGTCGACCAAGGGAGAAAGAGGCGAAGGAGGAATCGCTCAGGGGGGAGGAACCGAGGCCCCAAGGAATAGGGAGTGAGTGGAGAGATCTCACCCGAACTCGCCCATTGTTCCATATGTATTTTCCTTGTAATGAGTATCCCCTGCCTGGTTAGGTCAGGGTAGGTTGTATGTAAATGTCTTTTTTCTTTACTAAGTACTTTTTGCTCCGAGATGATTCCGCTAGGCTCCCACTACCAGGCTGACCCCAGGCTAGCTTTTTTCGAGATGGTTCCGCTGACCAGGCTCCCACTAGCTGGCGAGGGATGGTTGACCTTTCGTGGAGGCTAAGTACTTTTTGCTCCGAGATGGTTCCGCTGACCAGGCTCCTACTAGCTGGCAGGGCAGGTTGACCTCTCGTGGAGGTCAAGTAGCTTTTGTTCTGAGATGGTTCCGCTGACCAAGCTCCCACTAGCTGGCAGGGCAGGTTGACCTCTCGTGGAGGCTAAGTACTTTTTGCTCCAAGATGGTTCCACTGCTTACCAGGCTCCCACTAGCTGGCAGGGCAGGTTGACCTCTCGTGGAGGCTAAGTACTTTTTGCTCCGAGATGGTTCCGCTGATCAGGCTCCCACTAGCTGGCAGGGCAGGTTGACCTCTCGTGGAGGTCAAGTACTTTTTGTTCCGAGATGGTTCTGCTGACCAGGCTTCTACTAGCTGGCAGAGCAGGTTGACCTCTCGTGGAGGCCAAGTACTTTTTGTTCCGAGATGATTCTGCTGACCAAGCACCCACTAGCTGGCAGAGCAGGTTGACCTCTCGTGGAGGCCAAGTACTTTTTGTTCCGAGATGGTTCCGCTGACCAAGCTCCCACTAGCTGGCAGGGCAGGTTGACCTCTCGTAGAGGCAAAGTACTTTTTTCTCCGGCTAAGTACTTTTTGTTCCGAGATGGTTCCGCTGACCAGGCTCCCACTAGCTGACAGGGCAGGTTGACCTCTCGTGGAGGCCAAGTACTTTTTGCTCCGAGATGGTTCCGCTGACCAGGCTCCCACTAGTTGGCAGGGCAGGTTGACCTCTCGTGGAGGCCAAGTACTTTTTGCTCCGAGATAGTTCCGCTGACAAGACTCCCACTAGCTGGCAGGGCAGGTTGACCTCTCGTGGAGGCCAATTACTTTTTGCTCTGAGATGGTTCCGCTGACCAGGCTCGCACTAGCCGGCAGGGCAGGTAGACCTCTTGGTGAAGGCTTTGACATGTTGACCCCAAGAGGATCTCCTCATCCAGGCTCTCACTAGCTGGTTGGGTCAAATTTGCCTCGGTGGAGAGCAAGTCCCACCCCCGAGAAGATCTCCTCATCCAGGCTCTCACTAGCTGGTTGGGTCGAATGTGCCTCGGTGGAGAGTAAGTCCCACCCCCCGAGAGGATCTCCTCACACGGGCTCTCACCAGCTGGTTGGGTCGAACGTGTCTCGAGGAGAGCAAGTCCCACCCTTGAGAGGATCTCCTCATCCAGGCTCTCACTAGCTGGTTGGGTCGAATGTGACTCGGTGGAGAGCAAGTCCCACACCCCGAGAGGATCTCATCATCCAGGCTCTCACTAGCTGGTTGGGTCTAATGTGCCTCGGTGGAGGATAAGTCTAACACCCCCCGAGAGGATCTCCTCACTCAGACTCTCACTAGCTGGTTGGGTCGAATGTGCCTCGGGGAGAGCAAGTCCCACCCCCCGAGAGGATCTCCTCACCCAGACTCTCACTAGCTGGTTGGGTCGAATGTGCCTTGGTGGAGAGCAAGTCCCACCCCCGAGAGGATCTCCTCATCCAGGCTCTCATTAGCTGGTTGGGTCAAATGTGACTCGGGGAGAGCAAGTCCCACCCCCCGAGAGGATCTCCACACCCAGGCTCTCACTAGCTAGTTGGGTTGAATGTGCCTCGGTGGAGAGCAAGTCCCACCCCCGAGAGGATCTCCTCATCCAGGCTCTCACTAGCTGGTTGTGTCGAATGTGCCTCGGTGGAGAGTAAGTCCCACCCCCCGAGAGGATCTCCTCACCCAGGCTCTCACTAGCTGGTTGGGTCGAATGTGCCTCGGGGAGAGCAAGTCCCACCCCCGAGAGGATCTCCTCATCCAGGCTCTCATTAGCTGATTGGGTCGAATGTGCCTCGGTGGAGAGAAAGTCTCACCCCCCGAGAGGATCTCCTCATCCAGACTCTCACTAGCTGGATGGGTCGAATGTGCCTCGGTGGAGAGCAAGTCCCACCCCCCCGAGAGGATTTCCTCATCTAGGCTCTCACTAGCTGGTTGGGTCGAATGTGCCTCGATGGAGAGTAAGTCCCACCCCCCGAGAGGATCTCCTCACTCAGGCTCTCACTAGCTGGTTGGGTCGATAATGCCTCGGGGAGAGCAAGTCCCCCCCCCCCCCGAGAGGATCTCCTCACTCAGACTCTCACTAGCTGGTTGGGTCGAATGTACCTCAGTGGAAAGCAAGTCCCACCCCCGAGAGGATCTCCTCATCCAGGCTTTCACTAGCTGGTTGGGTCGAATGTGCCTCAGTAGAGAGTAAGTCCCACCCCCCCCCCCCCCGAGAGTATCTCCTCACCTAGGCTCTCCCTAACTGGTTGGGTCGAATGTGCCTCGGGGAGAGCAAGTCTCACCCCCGAGAGGATCTCCTCATTCAAGCTCTCACTAGCTGGTTGGGTCGAATGTGCCTCGGTGGAGAGCAAGTCTCACCCCCCGAGAGGATCTCCTCATTCAAGCTCTCACTAGATGGTTGAGTCTAATGTGCCTCACTGGAGAGTAAGTCCCACCCCCCGAGAGTATCTCCTCACCCAGGCACTCATTAGCTGGTTGGGTCGAATGTGCCTCGGGGAGAGCAAATCCCACCCCCCGAGAGGATCTCCTCACCCAGGCTCTCACTAGCTGGTTGGGTCGAATGTGCCTCGGTGGAGAGCAAGTCCCACCCCCGAGAGGATCTCCTCATTCAGGCTCTCACTAGCTAGTTGGGTCGAATGTGCCTCGGGGAGAGCAAGTCCCACCCCCCGAGAGGATCACCTTACTCAGGCTCTTACTAGCTGGTTGGGTCGAATGTGTCTCGTGGAGAGCAAGTCCCACCCCCGAGAGGATCTCCTCATCCAGGCTCTTACTAGCTGGTTGGGTCGAATGTGCCTCGGTGGAGAGTAAGTCCTACCCCCCGAGAGGATCACCTCACCGATGCTCTCATTAGCTGGTTGGGTCAAATATGCCTCGGGGAGAGCAAGTCCCACCCCCCGAGAGGATCTCCTCATCCAGGCTCTCACTAGCTGGTTGGGTCGAATGTGCCTCGGTGGAGAGAAAGTCTCCCCCCCCGAGAGGATCTCCTCATCCAGACTCTCATTAGCTGGATGGGTTGAATGTGCCTCGGTGGAGAGCAAGTCCCACCCCCCGAGAGGATCTCCTCATCCAGGCTCTCAATAGCTGGTTGGGTCGAATGTGCCTCGGTGGAGAGTAAGTCCCACCCCCGAGAGGATCTCCTCACCCAGGCTCTCACTAGCTGGTCGGGTCGAATGTGCCTCAAGGAGAGCAAGTCCCACCCCCTGAGAGGATCTCCTCACGCAGGCTCTCACTAGCTGGTTGGGTCGAATGTGCCTCGGTGGAGAGCACCCCCGAGAGGATCTCCTCATCCAGGCTCTCACTAGCTGGCTGGGTCGAATGTGCCTCGGTGGAGAGTAAGTCCCACCCCCGAGAGAATCTCCTCACCCAGGCTCTCACTAGCTGGTTGGGTCGAATGTGCCTCGGGGAGAGCAAGTCCCACCCCCGAGAGGATCTCCTCATCCAGGCTCTCACTAGCTGGTTGGGTCGAATGTGCCTCAGTGGAGAGCAAGTCCCAACCCCCGAGGGGATCTCGCCACCCAAGCTCCCATTAGCTGG
This sequence comes from Platanthera zijinensis, assembly GCA_039513925.1. NCBI lineage: Eukaryota > Viridiplantae > Streptophyta > Magnoliopsida > Asparagales > Orchidaceae > Platanthera > Platanthera zijinensis. Next base: position 3,460,194 of record CM077080.1, on the reverse strand, counting down.
CATGACAGGTTGAACCCTCAGGGAGGTTAAGTGAATTCTACCCAGAGGGGATCTCGTCACCCAGACTCCTATTAGCTGGCATGACAGGTTGACCCCTCAGGGAGGTTAAGTGAATTCTACCCGGAAGGGATCTCGTCGTCCAGGCTCCCATTAGCTGGCATGGCAGGTTGACCCCTCAGGGAGGTTAAGTGAATTCTACCCGGAGGTGATCTCGTCACCCAGGCTCCCATTAGCTGGCATGGCAGGTTGACCCCTCAGGGTGGTTAAGTGAATTCTACCCGGAGGGGATCTCGTCACTCAGGCTCCAATTAGCTGGCATGGCAGGTTGGCTCCTCAGGGAGGTTAAGTGAATTCTACCCGGAGGGGATCTCGTCACCCAGGCTCTCATTAGCTGGCATGACAGGTTGACCCCTCAGGAAGGTTAAGTGAATTCTACCCGGAAGGGATCTCGTCACCCATGCTCCTATTAGCTGGCATGACAGGTTGACCCCTCAGAGAGACCAAGTATTTTATGTACCAAGAGCGCTACACTCAGCGAATACGTTGGGTTGGATGTTTCTTTCCGAGCGTGGAACTCGCTCGAAAAGAGCGAAGATTGTGTACAACCCCGTATTCGCGAATTGGGGTCGCCAAGAAGGCGCAAGACTTGCTACGCAGTTTTAAGCTTTTTGAGGGTTTTGCACTCTTGGGGGCCAATTTATGATCGATCTTCATAATATACTAGTAGGGGGATGCAATATTTGCCTCCCCCGACCTGTTTTCAGGGGGCGGGGAGGCGAGAGGCCGACTCAAGGGTCCCAGCTCGCCCGGCCAGCTCGTCCCAGCCAGCTCGTCCAAGCTCGTCCCAGCTCGCTCAGCTAGCTCGTCCCGGCCAGCTCGTCCCAGCTCGCCCGGCCAGCTCGTCCCAGCTCGCCCGACCAGCTCGTCCCAGCTCGTCCCAGCTCGTCCCAGCTCGCCCGGCCAGCTCATCCCGGCCAGCTCGCCCGACCAGCTCGCCCGACCAGCTCGTCCCGGCCAGCTCATCCCAGCTCGCCTGGCCAACTCGTCCCGGCCAACGCGTCCCAGCTCGCCCGACCAGCTTGTCCCGGCCAGCTCGTCCCGGCCAGCTCGTCCCAGCTCGTCCCAGCTCGTCCTAGCTCGCCCGACCAGCTCGTACCAGCTCGCCCGGCCAGCTCGTCGCCCCCAGCTCGTCCCAGCTCGTCCCAGCTCGCCCCAGCTCGTCCCAGCTCGCCCGGCCAGCTCGTCCCAGCTCGCCCGACTAGCTCGTCCCGACCAGCTCGTCCCAGCTCGCCCGATCAGCTCGCCCGACCAACTCGTCCCAGCTCGCCCGGCCAGTTCGTCTCGGCCAGCTCGCCCCAGCTCGTCTGACCAAGTTCCCGCCCAACCCAGGGTATAGTAATTTCAGAGCAGTGGAGGTTGGCTATTTGCAGGACGTTCCCAAAAAACTATAAATAGACCCTTAGGGGTGCCTTGGAGAGGATCAGTTCTTCACCACTTCATCTTCTTCCTTCATCCTCCAAGGCACCTAGCTCAGCATTGGCTAGGGAGGGGGAGATCTCAAAGGTCTTCCGGGTGTGAGGCGGGACCTCCACGCTAGAGCAAAGGGTCGTTTCCAAATTCAAGTCCCTCGCCAAGGGACGGCTTGGGAGAAGTAGGTGTGAGCTGCACCCTAGGTCCGAACTCTAGGTGGAATCGATATTTCGGTTTCAACATATGACATCGATTACGACGAGTCATTTGCACCCATTACAAAGATGAGCATCGTTAGGACTCTCATCAGCCTGGCGGTGAATGGTGGATGGATGTTGCACCAACTAGATATGAAGAATGCATTTCTTCATGGAGACCTAGCAGAGGAGGTGTACATGGAGTTACCACCGGGGTTTAGTACGACCAAGATAAAAGGCAGAGTCTGTAGGTTGAAGAAATCCCTTTATGGGCTGAAGCAGTCACCTCGTGCGTGATTCGACAAGTTCAGGGAGGCGATGATTAGGATGAGGTATCACCAGATCAATGCAGATCGCACAATTTTTTCCAGGTAGAATGAAAACCACATCACCATGTTTGCGGTGTATATGGATGACATGATCATTACGGGGGATGATGAGTAGGAGATTGGCCGCCTCAAGGGGGATCTGGGTAAGTAGTTTGAGGTGAAGGATCTTGGCCTTCTTAGGTACTTCCTTGAGATTGAGATTGCTTATAAGGCAGAGGGGATAGTCCTTTCCCAAAGGAAATACGCATTAGATCTCCTCACTGAAACTGGGATGTTGAGGTGCAAACCTATTGCGACGCCAATCGATCAGAGGTGTAAACTGGGTGCAGAGGTCGGGGAACCAGTAGATCATGAGATGTATCAAAGGCTTGTTGGGAAGTTGATTTACTTGAGCCACACTCACCCTGATATCTCCTTTTTTGTGAGCGTGATGAGCTACTACATGCATGATCCAAGGAACAGCCATATGGATGCAGTATATCGGATTTTGTGATACTTGAAGAGTGATCCTGAAAAGGGGTTGGCCTTCAGAAGGAATGGGCATGTGAAGATTGAGGGCTATTGCGACTCTGACTGGGCAAGCTGTGCGGATGATGAGAGGTCTACTTCAGACTATTGCATATTTGTGGGAGGCAGTCTGGTCTCCTGGAGGAGTAAGAAACAGTTAGTAGTAGCAAGATCGACAGCAGAGGCAGAGTACAGAGTCATGACAGTAGGGTTTGCAGAGCTCCAGTGACTGAAAGGGATGCTTGTAGAGTTGAAGTTGGATCAAGGAGATAAGATGAAGCTGTGGTGTGACAGTCAGTCAGCTATCGATATTGCAAATAATCCAGTCCAACACAATCACACCAAGCATATAGAGATTGATAAGTTTTTTATAAAGGAGAAGCTTGATAGTGTGCTATTAGAGTTGAGTCACGTCTCGACCGAGGGTCTGGTTGCAGACTACTTAACAAAGGGACTCAGTTCAGAGGATATGATTAGGGATTGTAACAAGATGAGCTTAGTGAATATCTTTTGCCAATTTTGAGGAGTGTTGTAATATTGAGCGTATTTTGTAGGCTATAAATAGCCATGGTGTTTGCCCTAATAATACAAGATTCTTTTTCAACTGCATGCCATAATAGTAATCTAATAATTATAGTCATAATGATCATTTGCACAGCTACCGTTGTTACACCATTCCTCTATTTGAGGATTTTGAGCCTATTTATGCTCAACCCCAAAGAACTCATCAAGAGATACGTTTGTATTATTATTACCAAGTACCAACGATAGAATTATTATTTTTCTCCTTTATTTGAGAATCCAAAGTCTCATTATGTTAAACCGTGGTACCTTATGATGAACATCCTCATCCCAACCCTCCATTAGTAAGAACCAAATTAATTGTCCAACATGACTTGGTGTTTATCAGGAGCCTCATGGAGGTCATCATCCTGAAAATGTTACTAACACTTAGATGTATTATTTATAATGTTCATTGTGCCTACTGACTTTGTTAGACCCGTCCTGTACTCTTGCGGCAGATAGAAATAAACAGAGCCAAGCAGTGCCTAAATACATCGTTGACCAAACTCATTTTTTACACAAAAATATAAAACTTTTAGGAGAAAGTCAACAACCCGTGTCTAAACATTATACTCTTGCATGTCTTAGCATACCACAGGTCCAAAACACCGTGGAAGACCACATTCACGTAAAACACAACCTTAATTATATGAAATTAATGAATGTTTATAGGTGCTTCTTATAATAAAACACCCACAGCATCTTAAGCACCGTGCATAGAACATATCAGTGATAGTTTTTAACTTTGAAAAAATATAATGCATATAAAGGTTTGTCTTTCCTATGTGTAATATTATTAGATCTTTAATGATTAGTAATTACCTCAGGGCTTATGAACCACTTGGTGCCTGGATTTCGATTTGGTTTGTCGTCTTTGCTGATCAGGCCATACAGCAGCCCACGAGTTACATTTGTATTATTTAAGGAAGACAGCATCTCATCTATGCGGACAAAAGAATCATCATCTGTCTTCATTACATACTTGGCTGATGCTATTTTTGACTACAATAAGAAACCGAGAAGAAGAAATTGACGATATTAAGTATCTAAGCAGCTACTTGAAATAGTTTATTCTATAATAAAATATGTATATATGCTGAAAATAAATTCACCCCATAGATGCAGATGGCAACAGTCTTCCAGGTTATCAAGTTGTAGTAGTCGACAAAAGGCATCAGCTGGATGTCCCCATAAGTACGTCCCTCCTTCCACAGTTCTTCATTCACCAGTTGGTTTTTGTGCTGTAAGAAATTTAAACCTATTTGATCAAGCAAATAAAACCTTGTGCATTTTCATATTCAGAAGATAAAGGGTCAACGTGACTCTTATGATTGAGTACTGAGTTATAAAACTATCTAGTATTTCCTCTGAACGAAGCTGCTTCCATAAATAATGTTTGAGAAATTTTTTCATCATACTAACAAAAAGACATTAATATGTGGAGAATGGGAATCAAAATCTAAAAATAAGTTAACCACATTGTTAAAATATTTAATCTCACATTAGGAATCTTATGTTATCTTTGGGCATTTTATTAAACCTTAGGACTCTCTACCTACGATCAATTGATTTTAGGCTAGATGATTGAGTTCTAACATGGAACAGGGCTACTCTGTAATACCTGAAATTTTACTCATCTCATAGATTTAATTTCAAGATTTGCTCAGTGTTAGTGACGTTGTCGGCACCACCGTTTGAAGCTTATGCTCGTTATTCCTAATCATTGCACACAAATTAATAAATAAAATGATTCATTTTAGCAGTGGAATTTTAGATTATTAGTTTAGTTGATATAGCGATTCGTAAGAGTAATCTATGATTGAATTACATGATTTTAGGGTGCAATGACATTTTCGTAATTGAGAGAAGACATACTTTCTCTCTAATAGTGTTTATGTATATAAGTAGAGCCTATGAGTTTCCCTTCACATTTTATTTTAGGTTTTCCGCCTCTTGCCCCTAGACTTTTCGTGGAGGGCTTCGCGCGTAACCGCCAGTGTTATGATTTCTTATAGCTCGACGACTAGGGAGCAAACGGACCACACAAAACGCTTTGATCACTCTTCCTCTTCCAGTAGTCGATCAACTTTCTTGTGGCAGATAGATCTGTAAGGCTTGCCGACCCTTATGAATACTAAATCCAATGGAGCCATCGACTTATTTCTCACGACACTTCAAGTTGCCGTTCTTCTCGCTAACGGAGAACCAAAGATGCAGGTAGGGCCGGTAGGCTCCTCTATCTTCCATGTCCTTCTTTGATGGACAAGAAGTCGCTCCTAGAGTTCTTGCTAGAGTAATCCCTTCCCATTCCTCCAGTAGCAACTGACGACATCTCCTTGTCGATCTCTGCCCCCAATCGATGCTTCTAAGATGATTTTGGTAAGTTTTCAATGTTTGCTTTTAGCTTCCAGCATCATCAAGTGGGTTTCTAATCGTTGTGCTTGTGTTCTTCCTTGCAAAGGTTGTTCCAGTATTCATCCCAGAAGCCCAATCTTGTTTAGCTAGGGTTATCAAGGTAAGCCTCGATATTCTCCTTTATTTTACCATGATTATTGTTCAATTTCTCATTCTTAACAATTTTATTTGATGAAATGTTAGGAATAAAGGAACCCTAGAGGAAGAAAGGGGTAAGATCGGAAAAATCCTGCGTAGTTTCTGACTCAATAAAGAGAATCATGCACATGTGATGGAGCGCAACGCCCGACAATGGCGTATTCCCGTAGGAGGCGGTGATTCGCTACCCATTCGGACAATCTGAGTCCGTGGTTGCGTCAATCTCATATTTTACTTTTTATGATTTGAGTCGTATTTGACGCCCGATCGGCCCAAACAGTGTGAGCCATCCGATTCGGGTGTACTTATTTAAAACTGTGTGCAGGCGGCGGTTCAACTTTCAAGGCATCGAAGGTTTTGCAAGTCGTAGGAACCGCTCGGTCCCCCTCCTTCTTGTGCGACGCCGGAAAGAGCTCCTGGTGCGACTCCAGGCAAGTCCCTTCCTCCCATCCTCCGCATCCCAGCCCGCAACCTCCGCTAATTGCTAAAATCTCTTCTGCCTGCAACATCCCATCCGCCGTCTCCGATCATTCGTCCGCCCATTCCAGTACCCGCTTTCATTTCTCCCACTTCCGCATTATTCCTATCTACATCTCCGCAAGGCTCCCGCCTCCGCCATTTCTCCCCCTACCCGCAATACTTCTTTAGCCCTTCCTCCTTCTCTGCCCAACCAAACCCACAGTGTTCCCTCTTCCCAATCTTCTTTGATTACGTTTACACCTTCCCATTTCCACTGTGAGAAGGTGTAAACGTAATAGAAGAAGATTGGGAAGAGGGAACACTGTGGGCAAAGGCTTCGTTGCTTTGGATCAATCATTGTTCCTCCACCGCCAGCACGAGTTACTGGTAATTTGGAGTCGATAATTTCTATTGTGATTAGTTGGAACCATATATTTGTGGATGTCTTTATTGTTTACTGTTATTATTGGACTCCGTATGATTTGTAGGGTTCATTCCACGCGCGCTTGAAGTAATTGCGCTTGCGCCTCATTCATTTTGTGAACTTGGCATGTTTTCTTTAATTAAAGTTTGAGAACGTTTGTGTCGCTTTTAATCTTTAAAATAATTAATTACTATTGTATTTTGAGCGGACCGCTCTCTGCATTGGCATTATACATCACATACAGGCTGGCATTTAAAGTGTCCACCTCAAGTCGACCTACCTGCTGCATCAACATGTCTCTTGTTTACGAATGTGGGGACATCGAGGTAAGAAATTTTCTTCTTCTTAGATAGACATATCACAAGTGAATAATATAAGAATTAGCTTAATGTGATGACTTGCGCGGTTAAGTAAAACATGTTAATCCATCCTGGGAATTAGATTGTATCATAATTCAAGTAAGAGAATCTTGTGAAATAAAAACCCTCATGAAATGATAAAGTGAATGTTCACAAAGTTCCATTAGAGGAATATGCTAGTAATTATGAAAATGTGTTAATTGCATCGATACGTAATGAAACATGTCAATACAATGAGACATAGAATACAAGAATAAATCAAATAATAAGTCAACTATATGTATGTATTGGAAGATGCAACTACAACATAACCCGACACTTAAAGTCGTAAACAAAAATTGAATGATAAGTCCTTAAACTAGTGGGCCTATGTGGGTGTCTCCATTAGTTGGGCATGCTAATCGCTAGATACACAGATTGTTAGGGGGCATGGGAGGTGCTTTCTCTCATTGATTGATGGGCGTGCATCATCATGCTCATAGGGAACAGTAGACCATATAAGCCTCATCAGGGGTTGATGACCTATTCTTCAGACTATAATAATGGATAGATACAAGTCTGTGTTCCACGCTAGGAATGAACCAAAGTATCTCGATTTCCACCAGGAACACAAATTACATAATTTATCTAATAAGCTATGAAACTTATAACTAAAAAAAATTTGAACATCAGTCACCTCAAGTTTAAGTAAGAATTCAGAACTCATGAATTGTTGATTAGAATGCAGAATGTGATAAACCACGGAAAATATGATATATGTTAATGTCTTGTTTTATGCTAAAGCGTACATAGTTATCATATTATAAATCGTGATCCCTAGATTCAACTGTTACAGGCATAGATTTTCACACACATTTACCTATGTTGTTTTAGTGTCACTGAGAGCGAGAATTTTTCTTACTCAGGAGTGGGTTGGTCTTCAGACTCTTCCTTTCGGGGAACACATGTCAAGAGTTTTGCTTAGAATGAACTTTCGAGGGTTTGCGCGGGTCTAAAATATATCATTTCCTCAGAATTCAGTTGTTGTAGGCTTCATGATTTTGAGTCCAGTATTCAGAATTTTCCACACTTTTCTAGTTGGCTTCGTGATTTAGACTTTGAGGTATATCATTAAGCATAGCCCCAGTTTTTTTGTTTTTGTTGTATGTTTTAGTTATTTCTGTTATAACAACAATTTTATTATTGTTGTTTAATTTACTTCATATCACGAGTGTTGGTCGGGCTTTTAAAATGTTGCTAAACAAGGTAGGCGTGTTACATACTCATTGAGTCCCACTTCCTCATTCTCTCATGTCTACTCTCATGTTCTATCACATGAGGGAGCATATGTTACATGTGTCCCTGCATGTGAGAGGGCATGTTGGAATATTTAGTTCCACACTAAAATGTGGTGCACGATGGTCCTAAATGACGGGGATAGTGCGACATCATGAACCCGACGATATTTTACTTGCAACTATTTATATTTATAAATTACTATGAACTAGATTTGCCACAAACATTAAAGTTTTCAAATTTGAAAACAAATGATGTTGCATGATTGTAAGAGTGCTAGGAAAACCAATAACTAAATAAATGAGAACATACAAAGATTCAAAGACTGAAGTGAATATTACAAACCAATAATCCATCAAGTAGAGACTTAACACAGTATTCAACTAAAAAAAATAACAAACAAACCTTCAACTCACACAATGCATAAGAGGGCGGGTTGGAGATATATTGGGAGGGCTATGGGGAAGTCGAAATTGCAATCCAGGACTTGTTTTGGATCTCCAGATGAGGACTCAACTGCTGGATAGCAATAATGGTTGCTGGAACTTGATTCCGGGTGCCAGGAAATTAGATGGGAGGGGCTGGAATCAGTAAACAGTTGCTGTAAAATGCCAGGTGACAGGAGAAGTGGGGAATTATAGGTGCAGGCCAGCTGATTTGGGGATGAAATGGGGATAAACTGAGATGGGAGAAGATGGTTCAATGTAGGGAGATAGGGGGAGGGGCTGCTGGATGAAGTATTTGGTTTGTAGGAGGGAATGGAAAGGAGAGGTGGTTTCACGCGAGTAAATGAGGAGCTTCTGCTAAAAGGGCGTGGAGGTAGTTCAGTTTTGCTGAGAGGAGTTTGATTGGGAGAAGTGGGAGGTGGTTTCGGGCTGAGAATGGGGATCCACGTGAACAGTAAAAGGCTTACGGTTCATTTGGTTTAATGTTTTCGCCGGGCGTTTCCGCAAACGCCGCCCGGATAGTGGGTTACCAAATGGCCTCGACGGGCGTTTGCCGCGTCTCCTCCCGCAACAAGGAGGAAAAGCCTCCGTCTTCTTCGGTTTCGATCCCCGCCTCTCCCCCTCCCTTTCGATCCCCGCTTCTCCACCCGCCGCCTCTGCCCGCCACCGCCGCGCCACCGCCGCGCCAAATAAACCCTTAGTGGGGGAGGTGGTGAAAATGGGAGGAGGGAAGGTAATTTAGGAGAGTGGCCTAAATTTCAGGAAGGTGGAGCTAATGGGGTAATGGGGTTAGTGAGAGGTAGTTATGGTGGTTGAGGGGTAGTGGGGTGGTGACTGTTGGAGGTGGTTCCGGCGAGGATCACCGGAGCTAGTGGTGGTCGCCGGAGGTATTATCCCGGCGATCGCCGGAGGTATTATCCCGGAGATCGCCGGAGGTATTATCCCGGCGATCGCCGGAGGTATTATCCTGGCGATCGCCGGAGGTATTTTCCCGGCGATCTCTTGAAAATTGAAAATGGAGGAAATTGAAAGGGGAATCACCAGAGGGGGTGGTGGTCCCCGGAAAAGTTTTTCGGCGATTGCCGAAAATATAAATGATGTAAAATGATGGGTAAAGTGGTGGCGGATCATCGGAGGCGACCGAGGGAGTTTTCCAGTGATTACCGGAAGTGGAAATAAGGGATTTTGGAGAGGATTTTGGGAGTGTTTGGGGGCTGTTTTGGGTGGTGTTTGGAGAGGGGAATATTGGGGTTGTTTCCTTGTCGGCTATGTGGAGGGAGGTGAATAGGAGTGGTTCCACAGCAAGGGAGTGGAGGAGGAGAAGGGAGGGCTGCCGACAAATGGGGTAGGGGAATAAAAGTGGCCGGCCAAGGGGAGGGGAGGGCATAAATTCAAGTTTCGGCACTTGGGTTCCAACTTCGGTACCGGGAGATCAAAAGTAAAGCCTTCTTTTCACTCAACTTTAAATGACCCAAATATGAGTCATCTACCCATATTTATAGATTATGGGGCCATCATGGACGTTCATGATTCTCCGATCATGACGGCCCTTAAAATACATGAAAAAATCACAAAAATACAAAAAACAACTAAAATTAATGGATCGGTGATTCGCATAAAATGGACGGTTCAGATCATCATGTAAGTGAATGTGTATCGTGATCCCCATCAAAATACTCATATGAGTTTGGTTCTTTATTAGATTTTGAATCTCCATCTACTACTCATTAATTGTAGGTTAGATGTGTGGGCTTTAATAAAGTTAAATAAAGAAATTACAAAAGATATTTGAAAGCCTAAATATTTACATGTGTACAACAAGAAATTTGATTTTTTTTGGTAAACTCATATCATTCATATAATTCACAGGGGTCGGTAAGTGAACATGTGAATCTGAGACCCTTTAGGGTCCACTCTAGTCACAACCAGTTTGGATCGTCAACTGAATGAATGCAACCTCTGATCGCCCCAGAGCATTTTTGTATTTTTGATGTATTATTATGATTTTAGTGATGTTTTGAGAATTAGGGTAAATGCCCCGATCCAGCAATCCAAGTTATTTGATACATTTAACATAATCAATCTTCTATTTATATCCATCAAGTATTAAGGCATATGTATTGAAGGTTGAGGTTAATAACAAAAGTTGCTCAGTCTCATGGAGAAACACTGTCTACATCATGCTTAACTCCCATGGATGGTGTCAAAGCCACCCACTCCACAACCCTTGTCGCATCCATACCCTCCTCGGCTCCCCCCCCTCCTCCGGTGGCCCCCACAACCCAACGCCTCCCCTACACACTAGGTAATTAATGCCCTGACCAACTCCATCTGAATTCCCTATCATTCGTCGATCATATCACTCCATTGGCCATGCTGCAAGCCTCCACCATCTCCCATCTAGTGATCCACCACTACCATCCAGAAGCTCCCTCCTAGCATAAACGCTCATCTGCCCCTCCCCCCCAAAGTCAAGCCACAACTCACCACCCTCCCTCCATCCCCAAGTACTCGATGAGGCATTTTAGTTGTTCCATTTTTCTTTTCATTACAAATACTCCCGTGTACCATACTGATATTTCATTGTTGCATGTGTCTCTTTCACTTGACATGAATTATCTATTTGTCTTATATTAAATTAAATTTCACTCTCATTATTTTGCAAATATTACATATAAACCTAAATTGGGATCTTCGTGATCAACTATCATTTAAGTTCTAAGTTTAAGGTCAATTTATTAAATGCATCTGATATTGTGTATTATTTCATGGTGAGTAATGTAGTTGCTCACATCAATATGGGGATAGGTGTTAGTCTTAGTGATGGGGAGCAGCCCACCCAAATCGTTCGGGTCTACTCATGGCGATCTCGAGCACAGTGACGATCGGGATCGCTCGTCTTGAGTGGATCGCCGATCGTAGCATTAGTTCTTCTCATTTTTTATTTTGAGTTCTATTTCTATTTATTTTGTGAGAACTTGAAATAACTTGTGAGAAATTGAAAACAACAAATTTTTTATTTCAAAAAAATCTGAATATTACAAGGGTGAGCCCTCCTTTATATAGAAGAGAGGAGAAGAGAGAATTAACAATTTGGCAATATGGGACTAATTACAGGAATCTACAAATGTGTGACAAGCGCGGACAATGCGGTTATACAAGAGTTGACCGCACAGGAATGTGTGGTTACATAAGGGTAACCGCCCATACCAACAACAACCTACGTTATTAAAGGTGCACCAAGGCGCAAAGGGGTCCTGAAGCCTAGGCGCAAGACACAGACGCGCACCTGAGGCACATGAGACACAAAAACGGGGGAAAAGGAAATTGAGCGAATTGGGTGTCCAATTCGGTGAAATTGAGCGAATTGGGCGCCCATTCGCTGAAATTAAGCGAATTGGGCATCCATCCGCTGAAATTGAGCGAATTGGGTGCCCAAGTTCGCCTAAGAGTGTCTCAGGTGCGTTTTAGATCATGTTTTTGCTCATCTCCCAATAAAACAATTTGAAAAAAACACCTTGAAAGGCCCAGACGCGCTTTGGTGCGCCTGGGAGCTGTTAAGGCACGCGCCGAGGCGCGCCTGGGGCACATCGCCCACCTCAGCCATGTTGAGGGGCAACGGGCTACGCCTAGTGCGCCTGGTGCCTCAGGCGCGCCTAGGCGCGTGGCTTGACAATATAGACAACAACAATGAGTAGGTACGGAGAATGAATCTGTGGGTCTTCATCAGCAAGCTTCTGGTTAACCAATCTTAGCAGCGATCACCATACATGGGTAGTCACACATATATCTATCAATCAGCATAGCTTGCGGTTATCCAAACTTAACTGTGATGAGGATATTGGTTTGGTAAAGATATCAACTAATTTTTTATCAGAGGTGGCGAACAGAGCGCAGATTTGTTTCTTTAAGATTTCTTCCCAGATGAAATGACAATCAACTTTAATATATTTTGCCCTTTCATGAAAGACTGGATTCTTTAATATTTAAATGACGGTTTTGTTATCGTTAAACATTGATAAGGGATAGTTGTAGACTTCTACTAAGCCTAATAAGAAGTGTCTGTAACCACTATAATTCAAAAGCGGTTTGAGTCATGCTTATATAATATTCAGCCTCAACACCTGATCTGAAGGCTACAACTTGTTTCTTTCTCTTCCAACTAACAAGATTCCCTCCCATAAATATACAAAATCCAGACATGGACTTCTTATCTCCTTTATCATCAGCATAGTTGGAGTCCCTTTAACATATTCCAAGATTTTCAGGGATGCTTGTAGTTGACACTCCCTGGAATCTTGCATAAGCTGACTGATCTTGCCCACATCATAGCAAATATCGGGTCTTGTTACCGTTAAATAAATAAGTTTGCCCACTAGGCGTCGGTACCTAGAGATATCAGAAAGAAGAGGTGAATCCTCATTCCAAAGTTTATCATCGCCAACCGTAATTGGACATCGAGCAGGTTTAGCGAATTAGCGCTAAGCAGAACAATCTCTTTTAGAAGATCAATAGCATACTTGCGTTGTGAGAGAACAACGAAGTTGTGTTTTTGCGAGATTTCAATACCCAAAAAATATTTTGGAGGTCTCATATCTTTAGTGACAAAGTATTGAAGAAGATGCTTCTTGGACCGGGCAATGACAGCAGTATCCTCACCTATAAGAAGGATGTCATCAACATAAGTTGTAAGAACAACCATCCCATGAAAAGTCTTGTGTATGAAGAGAGAGTGATATGCAAAGTTGCGAACAAAACCAATGATGGAGATGACATCATTAAACTTGTCGAACTAAGACTGAGGACTTTTTTGAGTCCATAGATAGCCTTCCGCAATTTGCATATCTGACACTCTCCATGATCAACATACCCTGGAGGTTGCTCCATGTATACTTCTTCTTGAAGATCACCATAGAGGAAGACATTCTTGACATCCAACTGAGATATCTGTCACTCCCTATTGACACCTATAGAATAAAGAACTCGGATCGTGCTAAGGCGAGCAACCGGCGAGAAGGTATCAAAAAAGTCAACATCATAGTTTGAGTGAACCCCTTTGCAACTAACTGAGCCTTACAGTGATCCACAGTGTCATCAGCATGATATTTCACCACAAATACCCAACGACATCCAACAATATTTGCCCTCGGAGGAGTAGGGACTAGAGTACAAGTACCTTTCTCGGTGAGGGTGGAAATTTCTTTATTCATGACAGCTTTCAAGTTTGGTATGGTAAGAGCATCTTGGTAAGTAGCCGGAGTGTCAGTGGCTGAGAGGGTCAGAGCAAAGTCCCTACCAGAAGAATTAAGACGAGCAAACGAGACAATATCGTGAATAGAATACTAAGTACACATGCGAACTCCCTTGGGAAGAGCAAGAGGTAGATTCAGGCCCGATATGTTATCCCCATCAGACCCGTCCGAAGAAGAGAGTGTTGGACTGAGAACTGGGAGAGGCGGTCCCAGAGCTGGAGGACACAAGGTGGTGGGCAGAGATGAAGACTGTGTGGTGGGGATGTGAGATGTATGACTCTCAATTGGAGGAGCAGATATAATAGGAAGAGAAGTAAGAGTATCAGTAGTATAGAATGGAACGGGGTGGGTCGAGAAGTAACGAGTTGTCTCAAAGAAGGAGGCGTCAGCCGAGACATTGTTTTTTGAGAACTGGATCAAAACATCGGTAACCCTTCTGAGTGGAAGACTAGCAAACAAAGATACATTTAATCATGCGCAGAGAAAGATTATACTGACCAGGGGAAGGAGAGTGAACGAACGCAGTACAACTAAAGACATATGGGGGAAGAGAAAAGGGGTAAAGTATAGAAAAAGGAGTTTGTCCATAAAGAACGGTGGAGGGAATACGGTTGATGATATAGTAGGAGATGAGAATGACATGACCCCAATAAGAGCGAGAAACATTCATCTGAGTGTGAAGAGTACGAACAATATCAAGTAGGTGGCGATTCTTCCGTTCGACGATGTTGCTCCTTTGAGAAGTGTATGCACAACTAGTCTGATGTATAATATCATAATTCATACAAAGTCAGAAAATTGGTAACTAACTTATTCCATAGCATTATCGGTGTGAAGAATTTTCAGGGAAGCACCAAACTGAGTGTGAATTTTATTACAAAAGGTACAAAATACAGAGCAAAGCTCAGAGCATTCTTTCAAAAAACACACTCAAATACATCGTGAATAATCATCAATAAAAATTACAAAATAAGGACTTCTCCCACCAACAATTTTGGTGGAAGGACTCTAGATGTCTGAGTGAATGAGATCGAACGGATGATCCGAACAACGTCATTTTTTGGCGGGATAGGAGCAGTGATGTTTGTCGTATTGACAGGCTTCATAGTTGAGAGTTCCTTCTAGAGGTCTGGCAGGAGCTAGTAGAGTAAGCAAGGAGGATGACCAAGGCGAATATGTCACTGATAGAGAGAGTTGACAGTGGTAGAGGTAGATAGAGCAAAGGCATTATCAAGGAAGTAGAAACCGCCGTTTTCAGTCCTAGTAACAAACATCTCCTTGGAGAGAAGATCTTGAAAATAACAATTACTCGAAGTAAATGTGACAGCATTGTAGTTGTCATGAGAGTGTTGTAACAGATAATAAATTGCATGAAAAAATAGGCACGTATAGAGTATCCGCAAGCCGAATGGATGGAGTGACATGGGTCATACCAGTCCCACACACAGGAGACGGGGAGCCATTCGCACCCAACACTGGTAGTGAGCAATCATGTTTTTTCAATTGAGAAAAGATAAAAGGATTTTGTCATATGATTCGTGGCACCGGAGTCAATGAGCCACTTACCCTGAGTGGCAACACGTGCGCTACCTGACGAGGTGTCAAGGGAAGAAGATTGCATGGAGGCAACAAGTGGGACTTCACCAGTTTTTTGGCGAAGGTGAGGATGCTTGAGAAAGCAACGGTCCACAATATGTACCTGCTTTCCGCAATGGAAGCATAAGTACCTGCTAGGTCCTCATCCTTCGAGGTGGCCACCATGGCTAGTAGTGTTACTACGTGCAATAGGGTGAGCAAAGCAGACAGAAGATGGAAGGGAAGCAATGACAGGCATTTGAAGAAAGGTCGTAACAGCTGAGATGCGAGCAGTCGTAGAATCTAGAGTCGTAGATTCGTCCTCACAAAGAATTTGTTGGCGTATCGTGTCGTAGGAGTTTGGTAGGCGAAGAAGGTAACACACAACTAGGAGTTTCTAGAAGTGTTTCTGTTATTCAACGAGATCAGCTGAGAAAGTATGTTGTTGAAGAAGCTCCGCGTCAAGAGCCTGCACTTCCTGGTAAGCTGCAGTGGAGGTAATGGTGAGGCGGGCAAAGGGATATGCATATAACATGAATATGCGAGAAGTTTTAGCTTCCTATAAGTAGAGAGAGGCAAGATGATCTCAAGCCTCTTTAACAGTTTCATCATGGCAAATGATGGGCGTCGACTCATACTATAGACTGTTGGCGAGCCACGTACGAACAAGAGCATCGCTAGCATTCCAATCATCATAAGTGGAAGATCCTTTATTAGGAGGAGCGTCGGTTAAATGATGACATTTGCGATGAGATCGCAACAAAGACGTGAAGGAGACGCACCAATCCGGGTAATTCGGCCCGGTCAACTTGGACGCAGTGCCAAGATTTTTCGAGAGACTTGGAATAGTAGGAGTTGTACTAGGAGTCTCCATTGAGAAGCGGGAGAAAGTGCGGGCAGATAATCGTAACAGCACAAATCGCGAGGATCGATCGGTCAAGCGGTTAGAAAACTGGAGACCACGCATCGCGAAGAGCGTATTGTCGGGCGGTTAGGAAATTGGAGACCGCACAAAACACAAAGGGAAAGGTGATGTTGAGCAGAGAGAAAGACGGTTAGATAACCGAAGACCGTACACATGCACAAAAGGTTGGCAGTTAAAAATCGAAGTCTGTAGAAGAAGACAGCGATCAAGAAGCAAAGATGAAGTTTACAACCGAAGGATCGATGTTAGCTCTGATACTATGTGAGAACTTGAAATTAACTTACTAGAAATTGAAAATAACTTCAATGAAATTGAAAATAACAGAATTTTTATTTCAAAAAAATCTAAATATTACATGGGCGCGCTCTCCTTTATATAGAAGAGAGGAGGAGAGAGAATTTACAATTTGTCAATGTGGGAGTGAGACTAATTACAGGAATCTATAGATACGAGACAAACACAGAAAATGCGGTCATATAAAACTTGACCGCACAGAAATGTGTGGTTACATAGGGGTAACCGCCCATACCAACAGCAGCAGTGAGCAGGTACGAAGGATGAATCCGCTGGTCTTCATCAATAAAGCTTGTGGTTAACCAATCTTAGCAGTGATCACCACAATGTGTGATTGCACACGGGTAGCCGCACATATATCTATCAATCAGCATAGCTTGTGGTTATCCAAACTTAACCGTGATGACTGCAAGGTGCGGTTAGACAAGGTTAACCGGGTATACATATATATATTCTAACAATTTTTGGGTCACAACGATCGACCAATCATAGTCGTTCGTTGTTCCCCCTGGTGCCTATATATTGAGGGTGAGAGCTCTCATTTTGGATATTGAAGATTGGAACATACCTAGTTTTTGGTAATTTCGGTGTCGAAGCTGAGCCCCGGGTGTGAAGTCTGGGTTTCCCTCCTCCCCAAGTCGCGAATCTTCCTCCCTTCCCCTTGTCGATCGCCCTCCTAAGTCCCCTCCAAAAGCCGGCCCCTTCCACACCCTTCCTCATTCTACGGTCGTCCACCACCCCCACCCTTCCCCTCCTCCCATCCATCTAGTCAGCTACAACAACCCTTCACCTTTCCAGTCTCCCCTCCACAAACAGCTGATCTCACCATCTTCGACCACATAGTTGTGGAACCACTTCTCCAACTGCCCCTTCATCAAACTCCTCAAATCAACCCTTATTTCCCCTCGTATCCAGCTCCGGTGATCACCAGAGAACGTCTCCAGTCTGCGGTCAGCTCCGATGATCCACCGTCATTTTCCCCATAATTATCCATCATTTTTTTCCTGACGATCGCCGTAAAACTTTTCCGGCCACCACAACCACCGACAACCACCTCCGGCAGCCACCTCCACCACCACCCATAACCACCTCCCTCACTACCCCACTAGCCTAAATTTTAGGAACCTCTCCTAAAATTTAGCCAATTCCCCTCTCCACTACTACCACCATAACCGTGCCCCCTTCCAACTCTCTACAAACACACGTGGAGCCACCATTACTCCTCTAACTGAACCCCATCTCAGCCCACACCCAATCAAGCCTCCCCCCCCATCATGTGGAACCACAAACACCCACTCCCTCTCAACACTGACCCTCCCTGCTCCCTCAAATCCTGCAGCCCCTTTACCTCCCCAGTCCCCACCCAATCTACTCGACCGCACCCTACAGTCCCCAAATTCCCTCCATCATCTGTTCAGCTCCTGTATACGCTCTCTGGCAAATTTCCTAGCGTCCTGGAAGTCTCTCTCAGTCCTCCAGTCATGGAAAAACCTAAATCTCTTTTCTATGACCTGAAGTTCAGCCCCGGGTGTCTCTCTCAGCTTCTCACAGCCCTCCAAAGACATCCCCAGCTTCTCTACTCAATTGTGCAAGTTCAAGGTGTGTTTGCCAATCTTGTGTTTAAACTCTACTTGAGGAGCTATTAGTTTGTAAGTCTTGTTTCAGTTGTTTAAGGCTTCATTTGGTTCGGCGGTGGCGGATCGATCCAGCGGGTGGAAACGGAGTGTTCGAACCGGAGGGGGGAGGTGGCTGCTCCAAACGGAGCTTTTTGGGGCGTTTCTCAAGGCGGGCGGGTGGAAACGGAGCAAACGCCGCCGGAGGTTCATTTGTTTACCCTCCTTCCGGCGGCGTTTGCCCAAAACGGAGTATCAAAACGCTCAAACAAATAGAGCCTAAGTCTTTATATTTTCTCAATCAACTAGTCGTTTGATTTTGTGCACTCTCACGTTTGTACTCCTCTATTGTTTTTTTAATTTTAAATGCTTTATTATTCGGTGGCAAATTAACGGCAGTGATTTTAAAATACGTTATTGAAAATTAATCTTCATTAGAAATTGCATATGCATCTAGCCATAGCTTCTTAGAACCTTACCCTGTGTCACAGTCTAGCATGAACACCTGCATTTACATTTACTTGGCCATTCATTAAGATTGATGCTCTCAATCTAAAATGAAAAGAAGATTTTCTATGATTTTAATGCCAATTTATTATTTCCTAAAAATATTAAACAGAATATTGAAATTGGCGCACTGGTTGAGGTGTTGTCGTGTGGCCTTGAGGTCACGGGTTTGAGTTCTAGAAGAAGACTCTTGCAAAAATGCAGGGTAAGGTTTGCCTACAATTCACTCTTGTGGTGGGACACTTCCCCAGACCCTTGCTGCGTTGGGATGCTTTGTGCATCTGGCTGCCCTTTTTGCCCTTTTATTAAACATAATATTAAATACTATTTATGTTAAGCATAGACTAACTTTGGATCATATTAATAAGAGTTCAAAAGAATATGATAGTATATCAGTAAATGTGAAAGTTTCTGGTGATATACAACTAAAAATCCCATGAAGTCTATCTGAGTACTGGCCCACGTAAGACAGTGAAAATCATTAATTTCTTACCAGACCAACAAAAAAGCGCACCGCTACATTTCCATGTCGAACAGCAGGATATTGCATCCAAGTCCTCCGAACAGCCATTCTTTGCTTAAAATTGTTTGCCGTAGAAAATACACCAACAAATAGATCAACGCCTTTATGAGCAGGCAAAGGAGAAGCCTTGAGCAATTCCAAATCAGTGACATGTTCAGAGTCCTCAGAAGTAGGTAAGCCACTACCAAGCACTGATAACAGTTTAATGTCTCCTGAAATCCTCACTTCATTAACAAGCCATGACTCCAAGGCCTAATTTGGTAAAAAGAAAGGAAATATGAAATCCAAAACAGAGTGGAAAAGTTAAAAAGATTACTATTTTGGCACTAAAAGTACCTCCCGGAAAGCAAAAGAAGTCACATGCTTCCCATTGACATTCATCTGGATTCCTTCAGCTCCAATTCTCAATGTAGAAATAGCAAGGCGTCCTTGCTCAAAAGGAAAATATCTTCTAGGTTTATTGCCATCACTTTTAGAAATATTAGAAGATAATTTGGAGGCAACGATCTGTTTATCATCTTTGACCACCGCTTTACTGCATTGATCTAAATCATCCACTGTGCGTATTGAAATATATGGAGTTAGTATGAGAAGAACCAAAAACTTATAAATTGCATCAAGGAAGTTGAGGATTATAGGGTTAGTTCAACAGTTGATAGCGTGAGAACCCAGACATCTAACTCAAAATACTTGGGAATGGTGGAGAGGCTCAAGTGCATATAAAGCACAGAAGGCAATATGTGATACACAATTGTGGATCACATGCAGAAATCCATATGGATAAAACATGATGCACAAGTGCTTATAAATAGGAATAATATTCCACCATGCCCACTCACATGGATAATCGTGGATGCATCACATTGATACATAAAAGCGTAGGGGCCAACCTTGTTCTGGTTGATAGAAGAAAAGGAATCAATTGTATATTCACATGAAACAATGGTAACATATATACACACATACAAAAGAGGGTGTCTATAACACCCAAGGTGAGCCTAAGCTAACTCTACCGCACAGAATGTACACTATATCGACCCCCCCCCCCCCCCCCGCGAACTCACGGGGGATCATACACCGAGATTTTGGACAATAGATAGGCATGATGGGTCCTCGTTTGCAGCATAGTCATCCAATCTGCAATCTGCTGCTCGGAAGGAGCAAGAGTGTCACGGTCATAGTGTTCAAGTAGGAAGAAAGCATTCACCCTGATATGCTTGGAGAGTGAGTGCTTCACTGGGTTTAGAGTAATCTAAATGACACCGGTGTTATTACAGTAGAGCGGAGTGGTATCTAGAGAAGAGACGCCAAGGTCCTCAAGAAGCCAACGAAGCCAAATAATATTTTCAGCGGTGGTAGTCATGACTCGAAACTTAGCCTTAGTGCTGGAACAAGAAACACCAATCCGTTTCTTGGACTTCCATGCAATAAGTGAAGAACCCAAGAACAGACAGAAACCGGTGACAAAGCGACGGTCAACAAGATCACTAGCCCAGATACATCTGAGTAAGCATGGAGCTATAGAGAACTGCTATTGGAGAAGAGACCACGAGAAGTCGTCGCCCGGAGATAGTGCAGGAGCCGCAACAGGTGACCAAAATGCACAGAGGTGAGCGCACTAACAAACCGGCTCAGCACATGAACAACATGGGCAATGTCGGACCGAGTAATGGTGAGGTAAACGAGACTCCCAACAAGGTGGCGATAGCGAGTAGGATCAGAGAGCGGAACCCCATCATCCAGACGTAGCTGAAGGTGAAGCTCCATAAGGGTCTCCACTATGCGAGAGTAAGAGAGAGTAGCCCGAGCTACGAGATCTGATGTGTAACGTTTTCGAGAGAGCTGAAAACCGCGGTCTGTAGAGCTGACCTCAAGTCTCAAGAAGTAGCTCAGTTGTCCAGGTCAGTCATCTGAAACTGCTGCTGAAGATGAAGCTTGACGAAGGTCGCATTAGAAGGATCATCACTAGTAATAATCATATCATTCGCATAAAGTAACAAAAGAACCCGACCACAAGAGTAGTGCATGAATAGAGCTGGATCATGTGGACTTGGCTGGAAACCGGAGGCTGTAATGGCTTAGCTGAAACGTGCAAACCACATGCGGGGTGCCTTCTTGAGTCCATAAAGAGCTCTCCTCAAGTGGCAGACAGGGCCTAAAGGGGAGTATAGACCAAGAGGAGGATGCATGTATACCTCCTGTTAAATATCATCGTAAAGAAAGGCATTCTTCACGTCGAGTTGAGACAGAGGCCAGTGACGAACAACTGCAACTGCAATAGGAGTCTGAACCGTAATCAAATGAGCGACTGGAGCAAAGGTCCGGTCATAGTCTTTCTCATGCTCCTGCTGAAAATCACGAGCAACTAGCTGAGCTTTGTACCTGTAACAACCCAATTTTCTTCCTCTTTATAATAAATAATAATAAATATAATAAAAAAAGACTTAAGCCTTATAACCCGAGCCCCCCCCCCCCTCACTCTCACGGTCCAAATCCCGCAGGTCCCGATCCCGCCTCCCGACCCCGACTCCCCGTCCTGATTCCGCCTCTGACGGCGTCCACTGCTCCCGTCGCCGCCTCCGACGGCGTCCACTGCTCCCGTCGCCGCCTCCCGCCGGCGATTTCATCCCCGGTGCTTCCTCCTCCTCTGGCCGACGATAACAGCAGCAAGCCGCCCTCCTTCTTCTCCTTCTCCGACCGGTGAGGGTAAGGCAAAACCCTAGTTCTCCCTTTTCTCATTTCTCCACCTCCTCTCTTGGAAGGCTTATAAGTCTTTTTTTATTATATTTATTATTATTATTATTATTATTTATTATAAAGAGGAAGAAAACTGGGTTGTTACAGTACCTCTCCACAGAACCATCGGAGCAAGTCTTGACCTTGAAGACCCACTTGCAAGTAATATGAACAGAACCAGGTGGAAGAAGAACAAGGTCCCATGTACGAGTGTGCTAAAGTGCCTCCAACTCAGCAGGCATAGCAACCTGCCACTCAGGTATCTGGGAAGCCTCGCGGTACTAAGTTGGCTCTAAAAAACTACAGGCGGTAGCAGAGAGGGCAGGTAGATCCAGCGGTAGTATAGCAAGGCTAAGGAGGTCGGGAGGACGTCTCTTACGAGGTAGGTTGTGACGCACAAGAGGATCATCCATAGGACGCTCGCTTGAGGAGGCAGACACTGAGTCTGGGGGTACTAGAGACAAGGGAGCAGGAGGAGGATGACGAGTGTAGTGATATGGAAGGGGGGACGACGAGCGCGTCGGAGGGGGAAGTGGGAGGCGGAAGGGAGGAGTGAGAAGGTGAGATTAGAGAGGTCGGAGATGGTGTAGGTGACATCAATGAGAGAGGGGGTGAACATACCGGTACATCAGAGGGAGTCACAAATGAGTGTGAAGTCGAGGGAAGGAGGACATAAAGAAAGGGTGAGACTTGTTAAAGATGACGTCACGTGAGATGCGAAGTCAACGTGCAACAGGATCATAACATCGATGGCCAGATACAAGATACCACGGGTTGCGTCGATCAGGTAGCAGGAGGCATGAGCGGAAAAGGGCACAGAATAGCTGGAAGAAATCGCGAAAATGATAGGGGAGGCCGGCGGGGTTAGGCAGCGCAGAACCGCGGAGCACGGAAGGAGCGGTTGAGCAATAAGTCACAGAAAAGCGCGGAGCAGGAAGTCACGGAAAGGGGCGACGGAGCAGGAAGTCGCGGAAAGGAAAACCGGGGGCGAAAACCTTAGATGGCCTCTGATACCATGATAGGAGAAAAAGAATCAATCATATAATCACATGAAACAATGGTAATATATATACATGTACAAATGGAGATGCCCACAACACCCAAAGTGAGTCTAAGCTAACTCTACCACACAGAATGTATACTATATTTAACACGGGTAACATTTAAAGAACCTAGATATCCAACCGTAAATCAATTGGTGAAGAATGGATATGTCAAATTGCTTATAAAGCACAAGGCAAGATGAGATACTCGATGTAAGACTGTTTGAATTGAATCCCAATGGGCGTGCACCATTGCAAGGGATATATAACGTAGATCACATACATAATCCACATTGATACAGCACAATACAAGGTTGCAGGATAATAGTCTCAGATTGATAAAACATATGTTGATGTAAAATTACTCGAGTGATTGACCTTCACTTATTTCTAGATTAAAATGGGTTTAATAACCATTCCATACATAGTTATTAAAGGCGCAAAGGGATCTTTGAGCCAAGGCTCAAGGCACATACGTGCGTCTGATGAAGGCAAAGCGCAACCATATTCAATTTAAATAATCAGCATCAAACATCATTTCATCTTCTTAATCAGATTTTTCATCTATTCTGCTCATTAATAATTCGTTAATATCATTTATATCTCTTAAAAAATAGATTTAATGTGATCACATGCATTGTATCTAGGTCTCAACGCTCGATTATGTTTCACAATAAACACTAAATTATGCAAAAAATATATTGAGTTCTTACATTATTTCTTTCATTACTTTTGAAAAAAAAATTACAATAAAAATAGCACCTAGACGCGTCTTTTATGCTCCAAAGATGTAAAAAAGATGCACGAAGACGCAAACTTCTGAGCTTGGTGAGCCTTGAGCCTTAGGCACACCTTTAGCAACTAGGAATTTCCATCAAGCCCGACTCTAACCCCCTTTTTTCATTCACACGCTTAACGAGTGGTATTAAAGCAAGGGATTCAGTTGTGATAAAGCGGTTAGCAATTTGTGGCTTCCTTGGGTAATGGTCAATCAAGGTGAATGAGTGAACCCCTTCAAGATGTGGCTGAGTGTGATCTTTAAGCATGATACTAAATGACATTGAAAAGCTTACATTTAATTGAAAAAAATGTTCAGGCAATTGAGATACTAGTTTTAGACCCACATCACCGGTTGAAAAATATGTGGGTATAAAATATAAGAAAACAAAAGCATTATAATAATAATACGAGGACTCCTCTTATATATAGGAGTAATACAAGGATATAATTAACATTAATTTAACACTCCCAATTGAAGCATGGAAGATTGTGAACGTTGATGCTCTAAAGTGCAACCCTAAGTGGAATGCAGTGCTACTACCTAAAAACCTTATTGTAAATCCACATGCAATTGAGATAGTGCAATTAAAATAACAATGATTATTAATTAAAATAAAACATATTCAGGAACACATTTGATTACAAAAAATTAATTAAGAGGCAAGCAATAGAGGCACAAGTAATTTAAGTGTGAGACGAAAAAGCCTTGCAAGTCAGACAATCTCACATAAGAACAAACAAATGTTATCACATTCACTAAATATAGTCCAAGTATACAAAATAAAGAAACACCAACAATGACTAGCGCATGCGGATGGAAATAGAATATGTCACTATGGATATCTGAGGTCTGTTGGCCCCTTTTAGAAGTGGGTGCTACTGAGTAGGAACTAAGGGGCCTCAACTGGGATGGATAACTAAGGCGGGGTTAAGGATGGGGGGGGGGGGTTAAAGGTGGTGGGCGGTCGGAGAGGATGAGGGAAATGACTCGGTGAAAAAAATGGTTGCAATAAGTGTAACCGGTAATGGAAAGGGGGAAATTTAGGGCTGAGAGCGCCAGCGAAGGTGAGATGGTGGTTTTGTGGCTAGAGAGGGGCGTCAACTGGCTAGGTAGGGTTGGCTGGCATCGGGTAAAGGTGGAGATGGGTTGGTCGTCTAAGGAATAAAGTGAGGAATGGCAGGCAGACGTCAGGCTGGGAATGGGAATGGAAACTAGAGGTTGAAGGCAGAGGTGGATTACAGATGGGAGTGAAGACGAGGCTTGTCGAATCGGGGAGAGGATGGGTAGTGGTTTACGGGAATGGTGGGGCGTCGACTGCAAATGAGGGTGCGGGTATGGGCTTGCAAGGGTCGGCGATGGCAGGGAGCAAGAGATCGACGGAAAGGAGAGTTGAGGATGATGAGCCTTGGAGTCACACCAAGGGAGGACCTCTCGAAGTCGCACCGAGAAGAGGGACCGGCGGTTCCGTAACTGGAATAAAACCACGATGTCGGCGATCTTCATCATCCCACAAGTTGGGCATGTTATATTTCTCATACTAACTTGTCGATAAAACCATGAAAACATTCACCCCCAGATTCTTAGTGAGCATGTCGATTAATTGCCCCTATGAAGGAACAAATGGAGTACAAATAATCTTCTTCACAATATTCTCTTTAATGAAGTGTTTTTCCACCTCAATGTGTTTGGTGTGATCGTATTGAACGGGTTGTTAGCATTACTGATAGCAGCTTT
This sequence comes from Platanthera zijinensis, assembly GCA_039513925.1. Taxonomy (NCBI): domain Eukaryota; kingdom Viridiplantae; phylum Streptophyta; class Magnoliopsida; order Asparagales; family Orchidaceae; genus Platanthera; species Platanthera zijinensis. Next base: position 3,434,628 of record CM077080.1, on the reverse strand, counting down.
GCTGTCACAATACAACGAGATGAGAGTAGCCTCGCTTAGTCCCAGATCACACATAAGAGAGTGTAACCACAATCCTTCGCATATGTCATATGTCATAGCTCTAAATTCGGCTTCTACACTAGACCTTGAGAGAACTGGTTGTTTTTTACTTTTTCAAATGCCCAGGTTCCCACAAACGAATGAGTAATACCTTTATGTAGATTGTATGTCTTCAACAGATCCAGCCTAATCCGCGTCAGTATAAATTTAAATTCTCAATTTTGTATTAGAAGTGAATATGATGTCTCTTCCTGCCCTTCCTGGCGAGGACTTCAAATCCCTCAAGATTTATGAGAAACATCGAGATATATTGCCTTTGGGAAATGCGTATATTAGCCAACAACTCCCATGATATAAGCTATGTCAGGGAGAGTATGAGATAGATAGATTAACCACCCAACAACACGTTGGTAACCAGAAACATCTTCTATAGGATCCTCATCATCCCTTTCAAGACTGTGGTTGGCCTCCATAGGAGTATCAACGGGACTACGTCCATTCATTCCAGATTGTTCTAGTAAATTAATGATATATTTTCTCTGAGAGATGAAAATATCGCGTTTAGATTTAGTAACTTCAATTCCCAGAAAACATTTAAGTTTTCCTAAATCTTTTACTTCAAACTTTTTTGGCAAATTCCTCTTTAAAATTCTCACTTCTTCAACATAATCTCTTGTTTTGATGATGTAATCAACATATACAATGAGAGTCATTAACACGTCCCTCTGTTTGATAAACTAAGTATAGTCGGTGTGACTTTGTCTGTATCTAAAAGACCTCATGACTTTGTGAAAATGACCAAACCAAACTATCGTAGTTTGTTTCAGATCGTAGAGAGCTTTGTTAAGTTTGCATACTTTCCCTTCAGAACCATGAAGAGAAAAACCAAGAGGGAGAGACATATATACCTCTTCTTATAAGTTTCCATGAATGAATGCATTTCTCACGTCCAATTGAATAAGATTCAATCCCTTGCACACAACACAAGATAACAAGACTCTTATATAGTTCATTTTTACTACAAGGGTAAAAATGTCTTAATACTCAATCCCTGGGATTTGATTATATCTCTTTGTCACTAGTCTTGCTTTGAAACGTTCCACAAAGCCTTCAGAGTTTTGTTTCACAGTGAGCAACCACTTACAACCAACGGTCGTCTTTCCGTGTGGGAGTTGTGTAAAATCTCATGTATGATTTTTTTTCTAAAGCAGATATTTCCTCAAACATTGACTCTTTTCACTTTTGATGCCCAAGAGCCTCCCGCCATAAGTATGCAATAGAAACAAATGCAAAAAATATACAAAGACTCTATGCGAAGGAGTTAGAGTGTCATAAGAAACATAATGAGACAATGGATATTTGGTACAAGATCTCATACCTTTACTGCGGGCAATGGGAAGTTCAGAGAAACCTACTGACGGATTTGCCACTGAGACCGGAAGTATCAGATGAGTCAGTGTGTTAGGACCTTTATGTCGATTGGTGTACACCTATAATTCCTGTTTTTTATGAGGAAAACTTCCACAGACTAGGAGTCTCACCATAAGTATGAGTATGTATAGGAATAGAGTAAGGATGATTGATTGGTATGGATATAGTATGGGAGCTCACTTCTTTCATATGTGTAGACTCCCCCTGAAGTGAGGCCGCATAATAAAGCTCGGATTCACGAAATGTAATATCCGTTGCGACAAAGATCCTTTTGGTCGGAGGGTGATAATATTTATATTATTTCTCAGTAGGAGAATAGTTAAGGAATACAAACTTGAGAGCACAGGGACCAAGTTTAGACTGGCCCAGAGAATGTATGTGACCAAAGCACATACAACCAAATGTTTTTGGTTAGAGAGTAGTTGGGGTAACCCTTAAAGGTGATAAAAGTGGAATGGTACCCCAATGCTCGAGAGGGCAGGCGGTTGATGAGGTAAGCAACCATGAGAACGACATCACCGCAGTAGAATCTACGGAGGTTCATAGTGAATAGTCAATGTCGAGCAACTTCTAAAATGTGATGGTTTTTTCGCTCAGCTATCCCATTCTGAGAAGGAGAGTGAACACAAGAAGGTTGATGGATAATGTCATGATCAGCAAGACGGTGTTCAAAGGGGGAGTTGATATACCTCGACAATTATCACTACGTAAAATTTTGATAGTTGTGGAGAATTGGGTAGAAATCATATTATGAAATTTTTGTAAAATAGAAAATACTTCACTCTTATTTTTCATCAAATATACTCAAGTAGTGCGAGAAAAATAGTTAATAAAAGTAATATACCAATGACATCTAGAAATTGAGGTAATGAAGCAGGGCTCACAAACATCAGTATGAACAATATGAAAAGGAGTAGTATTGTGTAATGAAACATGATTAACAAAAATATAATGAGTTTGGCAACAACACATACATCACAAACAAAAAATTTAAAATATATGAACAAAATAGTAGGAAATAAATGTTGCATGGTAGCAACATAGGGATGACCAAGGCGTCGATGTCAGGTGAGCAAGGTGGAGGTTTGCGTAGTTTGGAGAGCTTGCAGAGATGGAGGACCCACAAGAGGAGTCAAATACGTACATGTCATCTTGCATGCTATCAGAGCCAATTACCTTCCCCATCTTCAGATTCTGAAAGACACTATGAGAAGGGAAAAGTTTGGAAGATGAAGTAGAAGATAAAGTTAGAGAAAAATAAGGGATGTATCCTTTCCCAAAAATGTAGGAGAAAGAGTCATCAACAATGCTGACTTAACCTTTTCCAAACAAATCATAGTGATCTAACCAAATCATAGTGATGAAGTACAGAAGATAGTTCCTGGATCGTTTGTTGGTGACATCACAGATCTAACCAAAGAGACGCCGACTTTTTAAGGTTAGGGTAATAGAGCGGGACCATGACGAGTAATTTATGTCATCCAATCAAATCATAGTGATCTGAGAGAAATTGTGATCCTAACCGGACTGTAGATCCAACGAGGGTAATAAAGCCACCTGAATCAAGCACGCCTGACATAAAAAAATTTCCAACAAAATTCCTCCAAGAGAACAACGGAGGGCAGCATATAACAAGCCTTCATAGAGTTGAAGGCAAATAAGGCATCATTTTGGAGTTAGGAGCCTTCTTCTTCTTGAAAAGAAAATACTTCTAATTTTTGGAAACATTCAACTGTTGGAATATTCTAGAAATCCAGAATTATGATAAGAAGATCAAAGCAAAACTTTCCCCGAGATTTGGAGTCAATCGGACAGTCAGAAGCAGCATCCCATTAGCCAGCGCTGATCCGATAACGGGAACTGTTTCACGAGCAAATCGACGTTGTGACTATAAAAGTGAGGGGAGAGGGTCTTGGACGGTCTTGGGCGGTCTTAAACGGAGAGAGGAAAGAGGGTGAGAGATCTCCGATGGTGGTCGGTCGGAAGCTGCGAGCGGAAATTGAATGTGGTTAGGGCTCAGGCATGGGACAGGGTAGCTTGATAACATGTTAACAAAATAAAAGCATTATAATTATAATACGAGGACTCCTCTTATATATAAAGGATTAATACAAGAATATAATTAACATTAATTTTAACATAAAAATACAGAAGTAGTTGAACATTCCCCTATAAGCTTAAATGTTTATGTTAAAACAAGCTTAACCAAGACATATCAAGCCCAATTTCCTTTGATTCAAACTCTCTAGCACCATCATATAGTTCTACAAGAATGATGAACATTGGAAAGATATTTAAATAAAGTTCTTTATAGCTAAATCAAACTTCAAAGCTGAAATACCTTTTTGATTACTAACATGATCTGCAGGTGAAGGGCATCGCTCCTCCAGGCCCCAATCATGAGCTAAAGTCCATGTATTTTGAACAATTACGGAATCCTCCATGACTTTGTCACCATGAAGCCGGACATTGTAATGCAGGACTATGGGAGGATCCTGTTCACCTGGAACAGCTGTTCCCATCAAATCAATCCTGAAATTTCCTAGAATTCCTTCAGGAACACCAATGACAGTCAGGGAAGAGCCCTGAACCAGTCCACAAGGAATCTTTAGTTTGAACTCACTACCAGAAAATTCTGAAACATTCATCCTTATAACAGAATAAGGACACTGTTTCTCTTTTTTGCTTGTTCCATTTCCATATCTAATAAGTTTTTCTTCTTTAACAAATTCCATAAGACCTTCCCAAGCGGTAACAGCTTCCTTGACAGCCTCAAATGTCTGAGGAAGACCTTCAGAATAATTAACCAAGTGAACCATATGTTTCCACGTCTGTAGAGATAGATGTTCTTTGATTGAAAGATTCTGTGGAATCGAAAGATATGACATCAAGGAACTCAATGCGACTATTTCTGTTTCGTTCTTCGGGTTTGAAACTACCATCGTATCTTGACCGGTAGCTACCCAATGAAGATGTTCAGAATTATTTAGAGCGAAAGGACTAGTGAGCGACATTTCCGCTAATGGGTTTTCCACAATGCCATATCTCAGGAACAACAATGAAATTACGGATACTAAAATGAGACCCCCAGAAAACTTCTTCATGCTTCACGCAACACTTTGTGCCAATATTTTTTAAATTGTATTACATCTGAACATGAGCATTTATGTTTTACAGAGTACTCTAAGAAAACGATGAATTTGAAATTGACATGGCTTAGAGAAAGCACTTCCTTGGATGGATGACGAAATCTTATCCCTGAATATCAGTCTGCAATTTCAGCAAGCCGGGTTGTATTAGCAGGTAAGTAGAATACTAAAGTTCCAATAAAAGCAAAGATGGGAATGTGGGAGATATATTATTATGAGAAACAACAAAAATTTGGAGGATTTAAAAAAAAACTAAACTGGAAAAACAAGTTTAAAAAGTAGGAAATAACTATTGTTCAGGTGTCTTGATTTTTAATTTGTTTAAGTTTTGCTCACATATGTAATTGTTCTTGAAACTGAACTCTAGCCATAGCATTTTGGCAATTTGTGTGTGTGGCGGGGTGGGGGGGGGGGGGGGGGGGGTATTCTAGGGTATTTTGAGAAATTAATTTGTATTGCGGAATAATATATAAACTCTACTGGTGATAGGGTTTGAAGCGAACATGACACAGATTCCTACTTTTGCTTTTGGATTCACACTAAGGCAAGGCTAAGAAAAGTTCATGTGCGCTATTTTACCTGTCTATAAGGAGATTGTTTCAGTGAAACTAGACATCCAACTCAAAAACCAATTCGTGAAGAGTGCAGACATTAAAATACTATAAAAATTCTGGGAAACTGAGAAAGATCGCATGAACACTCAAGCTAAGAAACCAGAAGCAGTAGAAGCACAAGAGTTGTAATAGAATCAACTATCTCCAACATGAGGCATACATTGCGAGACATGATTTCGCAATGTACCCGATGGAAGCAAAAAATACAAGCAAGAGTAAAATCGGTGGACTGACACCAGTAACCGCCCAAGCTGCTAATCGCCAAAGCTGTCCGCCGAAACCGCCAAGTCGTCGCTAACAGCCCAGAACGCCGAAACAACCGGAC